>CM059186.1:78517261-78879761 GCA_030323885.1 Branchipolynoe longqiensis | reverse complement strand
ACCCTACACCCCGCCACAAACACCCACATCGGACACCACTCCTCGCCTACACCCACCGCTAATCTCTACCCAAACCCACTCTCACTCTCCACCCCGCCACAAACCGCCACACACCTCACCTCACTCTCCATCCCACCTCAATCTTCACTCACCCGATTTCCCACTCTCCACGCACACCTCACCTCACTCTCCACCCACCACCTCCCCATCCACCACCAACGCTTAACACCTGTCTCCGGTAAAGAGGCAACTCCCCCTCCCCCCACTTCTCACACCTCTATGGATGATATGATACACCTGGATACGATGCGATGCTACAGGGAGAGACTAGATACCGGCAAGGTTAGGAACTAGAGCAGTGCAATGCGGCCTGCTCCTGCACAGTATGGTTCCTTGTCAGCAGTCTCATAGACGGGGATGAGTTATGCTGCTGGAGGGGTCGCTGTGAATTCTTCCAGTGGGTGGTGGGGGTGGGTGGGGAGGTGGGAGTGGATGGGGAGGGGGTTTGGGTGGGGTGAGGGAATAGCCTGGTTATCGCGTTCCATGTATATAACGTGGGTGATACCAGGCAATACGACCACCCCGTGCACAGTGGGTGACCACAGCCATCACGCAGGCGCATCACCTCCACGGTATGTGTGTCACGTGCACACAACACACAGCACATGGCACACATCACCCAACACACAGCTTACAACACACAACACACAGCACATGGAACACAACACACAACACACAGCTTACAGCACACAGCTTACAACAGACAACTCACATCAAACAGAACACAACAAACAGCTCCCAACACACACCACACAGCTTACAGCACACAGCTCCCAACACACAGTGCACAGCAGACATCGCACATCACACAGCACACACCACATAGCACACATTACACATCACACAGCTCACACCACACAGCACAGGGCACAACGCACAGCGTACAGCACACATAACACAGCTTACAACACACAACACATAGCACACAGGACACAACACACAGCTCACACCACACAACACACAGCATACAGCACACATAATACAACACACGACACATCATACAACACACAGCACACAGCACACACCCACACATCCCCACCCCTCCACTACAGACACAACCCCCACCCTTCCATCTACTGCTCATCGCACCCCCCGCGACCTTTCATCAATTACATCACAGACATGCCCACAATATGTTCGCTCCCTCACTGCGTTTATTTGTGGCCGGCGATGAACTGCGATTGCGCATCATTTGATGCCCGCCTCATCCATCCGCCGCCTCAGTTCGCGTCATGTGCACGCATTGCTCACGTTATCGCTGCCCGTGCTGCACATTGATCATCCCTGTAAACAGCTGTTTATCCCGGCACCCCCAAGCTACACTGACACACCCACTCACACCCCCAGCCACACTTACATCCCTACTCACACTCCCAGCCACACCCACACCCACATCCACATCCATACACCCACACACACTCCCAGCCACACTTACATCCCTACTCACACACCCAGCCACACTTACATCCCTACTCACACTCCCAGCCACACACATATCCACAGCCACACCCACACCCACATCCACATCCACAGCCACACCGACACTCCCAGCCACACCCACATCCACAGACCCACTCCCACCCCCAGTCACACCCACACCAATATCCACAACCACCCCTACCCCCAGCCACACCCCACACGTATATCCACACCCACAGCCACACCCACGCCCCAGCCAAACCCAAACCTACACCCACATCCCCAGTCACACCCACAGCCTCAGCCATACCCACACCCCCAGCCACACCCACATCCACACTCACACTCAGACTCCCAGCTATATCCACAGCCACCCCTCACACCCCCAGTCACACCCACAGCCACACCCACAGCCACACCCACACCACACCCGCATACACCTACACTCACACCCCCAGCCACCCCCCAGCCACACTCACACCCACATGCCAGCCACACCCACACTCCCATTACACCCACACCAAGACCCCCAGCCACACCGATACCCACACACCCAGGCACACCCACACCCACACCTACATCCCCAGCCACACTCACACCCCCAGCCACCCTCCAGCCACACTCACACCCACATCCCAGCCACACCCACACTCCCATCACACCCACACCAACACCCCCAGCCACACCGATACCCACACCCCCAGCCACCCCCCAGCCACACTCACACCCACACCCAGCAATACCCCCACTCTCAGCCACACCCACACACCCACTCACCCCCACACATATACACCCCACCCCCACCCACACCTACATACACCCCGCCCACACCCACACCCACACCTACACCCCCACGCACACGCACACCCACACCCCGCAATCTGGCTGCTTCCACGGGCTGCTAATCTCGGTGTATCACCCGGCCTACGGCAGCGGGTTAAGCCAGGTGCCGGCGATCATGACCACAACAGTGACTTAGAACTGAACTAGAACTAAGCTCAACCTGGTACCCCGCAGTGATCCTCAGATGTAGTTGGGTTCAAAATCATCCGGTGCGAATGACAACAGGTAGCGTCCGTTAGGAACGAGGAGGACAAGTAGCGGCGCCACCAGTCCCATGTTTTGGGTTAAGGAGGCAGTATGTCAAAATATCGGTATCATAATAATAAGCCGTTCCCTTTTGCGCCTTTATACTCGCATAATACGTTATGCATCATATATATATATTTTTTCATATATACATATATGTGATGTATAAGAATTATGTGAGTATAAAGTCGTGGAAGGAATTGTCTATATGTTTATTATATTATATTATATGCATGTAGATATAGGAATGTAAACATATATAATTATATATATATATACATCGATATATATGTATACATATCTACCTATCTAAGGATCAAGATATATATATACATCTATATATACATCTATATATCTATGTATATATATACACTGTGATGCAGTTGGAATAAATAAGAAACCAGACAAGTGGGTTGAGTGAATATAATCTGCAGCAACAGGTTATCTGCCCGTTGCCTTATGATTGGAAACATCACAAGAGTGAGGCAAGGGGCCACATGTGGTTTGTGTGATAGCGACCAGTTGAGGGCGCCACCAGTCTTCAACAGTTAATCAATTACAGAGTGACTAGAAATGATAGCAGAACTCCCATTACTCATATAGTTCTTATACATCACATATGTAATTCTTATCATTGCAATTAACACGTGTACTTCATGTAATTCGTATATGCAATTATACACAGTAGATACCTATTTCATTATGCGAATTTAAATGGCCAAAGTACTCAAATATCTTATTATATTATTTTACAACTACAGTAAAACCTCTTTAAATCGACCGACCTTGGGATCGACTTTAAATGGTCCATTTACGGAGGTGGTCTGTTTAGGGAGTTAGAATATGCTTACAATGGTATTGCTGGGACCCAAATAATAGAATATGGTTACAATGGTATTGCTGGGACCCAAATAAAGCGATTGACATAGGGGAGTGGTCGATCTGTGGAGGTGGTCGGTTAGGGAGGTTTTACTGTAATGACAAATACGTTTCTATCACATGTCAACGGTCTATTTCACTTCACTTGTTCCGTTCCGATTGTCTGTGCTACTGGCGCCACCTGGATGGTTTCCTGTCAACTAACCACCACTAGATGTGCTAAATCAGGTTCAAAATTGCTATACATACTGTTGTCTGGAGCGAGCTTTATTTCTATTCTCATTCAACTAGACTGCATGGCCAAATGAGTCGAGTGTCCGCCTACCGTTTTAATAGACCTTGGGATTTGAACATATCGGTCCGAACACTGGTCGAGTCAATCCAATGATTAAAAAATGTATACTTGTTGCTACCTAGCCTGGCGCTCAGCATTATTAGGATAGTGCAAGGAGCAGTGGAATGAGGAAGACCAACCGTCCGTGATTGAAATTTCCCCATCTTAATCGCGACTCGAAAAATAAAAAGCCCCATTCCTCTTCAACTAGATTTATGCATCTGTGGACTCATCTGGGTGCATGATTGTGTGCGCGTCTGCGTCTGTGTCTTGCACGCGTGTATGGATGGGGGTATGTGGGGTGGGGGGGTAAAGCTTGGCATTTCGCAGCAACCCACAATGATGATAAGTGATGTCAACTACTCCACCCGACGAAGAGCTATGGCGCCTGATGCCTATTAGCGTCGTTGGGACTGCGGTTGTGGCGCCTGTAGGCGCGGCGAGCAGCTACCTTGTGCAGTGTGAGTCGATACCTGAGCAGCTCACAGACTGGTCTGGCCCAAAATAACCACTCGCACCTTCTGGTGTCTATCACCAGACGCAGCGCTCTTATTAGCCACATGTATATAAATCAGCAAGAGTCAATTCAAGCCGAACTCCCTGGCAGCGCTTGTAGGGTTATATGGCTGGTTTGCGCGGATATGTGGTGGTGTATTGGGAGTGTGTGGTAAGGTATATATAGATGTTGGCGGGAACTGAACTGTAAGTAGTTTATGACGCGTCGCCCTGGGAGCGGTTTATCATTGGCCGGCCTCAATTAGCCGTGTCCTACTCCTCCAGCACTGCCAGCTTGGCGCCGACATGCGAAAGCACTAAAGGCAATTGTGGGCCGCCGTGGAGGACTTTGACGGCGGGTCAACAGAGAACAATTCGCCAGGCGGAGTGGGTCCAAATATTTATATTGCAGCTCTCGTGCCTGCCACGGAAATGACCTTCTATGTGCTCAAGTCAAACTGTCAGGTGGGATGACCTACAGGGTGGAGGTCGGGTGGGTGGGAGAGGGGGTGATTGGGGAGGGGAGGGGGAGGGGGAGGGCGGATGTGGTGCTGGACGGCAAAGCAAATAGTGAAATCTTAAAGATGATGCATAGATAACAATGACAGTGCCATGTGTACACGCACTGTGCCATTGTTGAATCGGGCGCGGCGCGTTAGAGCGGGCTGGAGTGAGAGGTGAATATTTGAGTGGGGAGTGAGATTGGAGTGGGGTAGGTCGAGGGATGGGATAAGCAGGGTAGCTTGAGGGGAGGGAGGGGAGGAGATAACGGGAGGGGGGAGGGTGGGGAAGGGAGGGGGGAGGGGGAGGCGAGGGAGCGGAGGGTAGGGAGGCTAGGGGAGGGAAGGGAAGGAGTGAGGGAGGGGCTGGAAGCGGGGGAGAGGAGAGAGAGCGGAGGGGAGGGAGGGGATGGAAGGAGAAGAGGGAGGGGATGGAGGAGAGACAGGAGAAGGAGGAGATGCAGGAGAGGTAGGAGAGGCAGGGGAGGCAGGAGAGGAGAGGTAGCAGAGGTAGGAGAGGCAGGAGAGGTAGGAGAGGCAGGAGAGGTAGGAGAGGCAGGAGAGGAGAGGCAGAGGAGAGGGGGGAGGGAAGGGACTTGCGGAGATGGAAGGTATTACCGAATGGTGTTTAAGGAAGAAACGAGGGAGTTATAGAAGAGAAGCGATGGAAGAGTTAAAAGGTGTATGTGGACTGAATCACAGGAGAGGGGGTTAGTGTTGATAGCGTGGAGCTGACAGAGAGCTTTCAGAGATAAGCTATCGATCTGTGAATTTGTGTAAACATAGTAGGTATTCTTAACAAAAGGGAGATTGACTTTAACGGCGTCTGAGAAATTGTTAGCCGTGGGAGGTCATGAGGTCGGGACGCAGTGTGGATAACTATACTATTTTTAATTAACTTAAAGCTGCATAATCCGATGAAAATATCAAATTTTCAAAATCAAAACAGTTATCTAGATTTGATTCTACATATGTAACTTAGATTCTGGTGCATGTATTAAACACATGTCACCACATAGAACGGAATACTGAGTGAATTTAATAGAACCTGTTAGTGTTACTGCATAAGCCTATGGTACCAGAACGGGAGACATACGTTCAACTCATTCAGCCATCGTATTCTCAGTGGCAAATGGCAGAACACGTGGATTATCTAAGGAGTTGTGTGTGTAGTCGGTTAAAATGGAAGGATCCGGAACAGAGGCATATGTGGGCTGAGGCTCAAATGGGAAAATAGGTTAGGCAGGGTAAGCATTAACAAGTGGAGCTGGGGTTGGCATGTCCAGCTGGTACCACTTGCAGAGCGCTGGTCAGTGATTAGATAAGTAGTGCAGTAGGCTGAAAATACAACAATAGGGCTTTTAAATAATATCTTTTGCACACTGGGGAAAATAGTTTTCAGGGAATTCTACTGGAGAAATACTTGGAGATATGTATTCAGTGATGCAACAACAATTGGTAGCCAACCGACCGGGATGGCTGAAGGAGTTGAATACCCGCCTCCTGTTTTGGTACGTCGTGTGGTTCGAACCCTGGCCGAGTCAAATTAATGACTTAGAAATTGATACTTGTCGCTACCTAGCTTGGCATTCGGCATTAGTAGGATGAGGCAAGGAGAGGGAATGAGAAAGCCCAATTGTCAGTGATTCCAATTTTCCAAGCTTAATCAACTCCAAAAATTAATTATTTATCAACTATTTCCTTTGAACATATGTGTTCCTAATTATGTAGGATTAGTCATGGAACTGACTAGATAAACAACACTTACAAAGTGACTTTCCGCTAGATTGTCCGCTACCATTGTTATTCTTACTTTTTAAACTCCATGTGCCCCTTTAATATCCAGTGAACTCGATGCCCCTTTATCGGGCTGCCTTAAATTGGAATCTATTCCAACTTGCCCAGTGCACAAAGGGCACAGCCAGATAAGGAGGTCACTTTCACAGACGTGAATCAAAGAAACTTGAAAAGCATGACCAGTCTGCACTACATGGCTGTATTCAATCTGAGTTAATCCGGAAGGAGGTGGATTGGTTATGCGTATACATACTTCTGGGTACTGACCTAGTAAAGCACTAAAACACCCAATTCCCTTTTTTCGTCTACTTCTAAATCCACATGTACTCTGACATGAAAGAAAAATCATATATTTGTTATGATAAATAGTCTTATTCTTCAGAAGCGCGCATTATGTCAGTGCCAAGGCAATGGGCTTTCAACAGTTGATACTGCTAGTTATTTACACAAATCATTTTAATGATGAATACCACTAAGGAATGAGAATGCGATGAGTTATGAAGGATATTTGATACTTTTTGATTGATGACGGTACTGTGGAAGTCGGCCAGACGACGGCTTGCCTAGTGTAAGTATTTATTATTTGTGGTTGGTTTCATTGGTTAGATTCTGATGTTCTGATATATGGGGAATATGTGAAAATAGGTACATACATTGGGTAGCTGTCTCACTACTATTACTATAGTTGCACACAGACCAAAGCCCACTGTTCAGGTTTTCCTTGTACATCCACACTTGTAATGCTCGACCATAAGATCTGTTTACGAATGCATATATATGTGTATAGGAAGAGACTATGTGAGCAGTGTGTGTTAAGAAACATCAAATTTTCAAAACCAAAACAATTATCTAGATTTGATCCTATATATCTAACTTAGATACTGATGCAGTTATTAAGCATCTGTTGCCACAGAGAAGGGAATACTGAGCCAATTTAATATAAGCTGTTACTGCTGAAGCCTATGTTGTCAGAGTTTGGCATGCTTGCTGTCCTGGGGGTGATGAAAATGGGAAATATTGCGCCTAGAGCGGGACTCGAACCCACATCTCTTTGCATTCCGGGCCAGTGTGCTAACCATTACACCAGCTAGGCTCCCTGATATCAACACACTACCCACGCCTACCTGTCTATGCGGCTCCTTGCCTGAGAGGTCAGTGCAAACCACTACACTCATCCCCCTGGAATTGTAAGTCTGTTAATGCTTACAATTACATACATACAGGCAATGCACTTACATATACATACACAGGGTAGGTTCAACAACTATACAACATGTAGCTTGTACAGGATCATGGTCACGGCAACCAGTGTCATGGGGGTGATGCAAATGGGAAATATTGCGCCTAGAGCTGGACTCGAACCCACATCTCTTTGCATTCTGGGCCAGTATGCTATCCCTGATATCAACACACTACCCACGCCTACCTGTCTATGCGGCTCCTTGCCTGAGAGTTCAGTGCAAACCACTACACTTGCTAAAACTAATTTGATATGTTTTTACTTTAAATATATCCCAAAAGTTAGCCATTAAAAAATCCATGTTACTTCAAACTAAAGTCAGGTAGATTATAATGATCAACCTAATATATTTATCCCAGAAAATTACAGAAACTCAAAACCATCGGACTATGCAACTTTAACACAGGGAACATTGTCAAAACTAAGACATGGCTAGCCTCAGCTTTGCTTCAGTGGCGTCTTTGAAGACCTCCTTTCCTAGAGTATGGCTTTTGTTGACGATATTGAGTTAAATCGCCATCACTCAATCCTTTACGACTAACAAAATATCCAAGGTTTCCATTCACAAAGAACTAAACCCAAAAGATTGAGAATTCCCTATGAGGATTAAATAAGGAAGTGAATGCACACACATTAAATTTTGGTTGTACTGAGGATTCTAAGACATGTAGGGGAAAATAACCAGCTCCTACTTCAAGAGGGTGTCAGCAGCTTGAAGGACTCACCCATTGGAGTATCTATAACCGCATACTGCCCATCTACATGTATATATTTGATTTTATCAGCACTTGGGAGAAGTGCTGGTATGCAAGAGAGGCGGTTTTCTCACTGGTTGATAAATCTGTCGTCACAAGACGGGTACTCTGTCTTCCTCTGTCTTCCACTGGTTCTTCAGAAAGGGCTGAAACTGCGACTCACCATGACGGGTGGCAGCTTCAGTGTACATACTGGAAATTGGGGTTGGTGCCACCCCAATCTTATTTTAACTTTGTGTTTACTATAGATTCTATATTTTAAGCCTACTTTGCCCCTATAACCAGCCTCCTGGGGCCGTATGCATGGGCCGCTGCTACGCATAGCCGGAGCTACACACTATATCACGGATAGCTATCCGTGGCTAGGATGGGGTCGGTGAAGTAGGTCAAACAGTATGCACGGGTTATTTAACCGGGGCGGATAGCTAACCGTGAAGTTATTTATAGATTTGGGAATTCCCTCCAGTCGACAATATGAATATCGCCGCCGTTACGGCATCAGCGTTAATCTCGCTTCGATTTTAGGGTTAATTTAATGAAATTTCACTTATTGCGTATGTAATTCTGTTAAATATGACAGCATTTAATAGATTTGGACGTAATATATTCCCGCCGATTCGGCGGCGACGGCGGTGGCCATGTTTGGTTGAAGTTTGGACAGTATGGATATCGACGTCGCTGCGGCGGCGGCGATTTGTTTACTTTACACTCGTCGATTCGAAAATATTAATATCGCCGCCGTTACGGCATCAGCGTTAATCTCGCTTCGATTTTAGGGTTAATTTTATGAAATTTCACTATTTGCCTATGTAATTCTGTTAAATATGATTGCATTCAATAGATTGAGAGCCACACACGCACACTAACCGGGGCGGCTAGCAGTTAAACCTGACTTGTAGTAAGGTTAACTTAGCCTAGGCTACGGTCGGCGGTTAGCGCTGGCACCAGCTCATGCATGCGGATTTTCTACTCTTAGCCGTGTGGGGCTAAATTAGCCGCGGTTAGGGCCTTAGCTCCGGCCCATGCATACAGGCCCTGGTGACCAACCTTGCTATGTATTTGTTTCCAACGTATATTGCAGTGAAATTGTCTTAAATATGTTTTACATTAGATACAATACCATTTCATGTGTGTGAATTTACCACCTCCACCACCATCTGGCAAATAAGCTGAAGCTGTGACCCAGTGTGCTAGGTCGCGGCTTCAGGTATTTTGAAGGAACCAACGAAACTCGGAATATTCGTATTATTCAGACGGTTCTACTACAAATTTGAAAAAGAAAAAAATTGAAATATATAAATATCTATATTTATTTATTTATTTATTGCTCCATTACATAATTATGAGACAGCTCTAGTTATTACCAATCTTCGAAAATAGCAACAATAGCTAATATCAGAAACAGATGTGCTGTTTGTAGTTTACTCTAATGGGATAACAATATATATTCGACGTACATGAAATATGGCAATAATGATATGAGCGATTATTCTGCTCTATTCTCACGAGAAGAAAGAAGGGAAACACAAGATCATTCTTAACCAAGATCAGGTTGTGCTACCATTACACATCTCTGTGTGTCACTGCACAACCGCTGTTTCCATGCAAAGAGTATGTAATATATATATATATATATATATATATATATATATATATAGCAAGCTAGAGTCGGGGACCTGGATTGCAAATACCAAGTGTAGCTGGACTGGTTCCACATTAAGGGTGGCTGGTATTGTATGGAAAGAGGGGAATTCTAACCATAATACCAACAATGTAATCACCAGTATTCAAAGCAGTAGTCATGATGAGACAGTTACTGTTATATATATATATATATATACATATATATATATATATATATATATATATATATATATATATATATATATATAAAAGAAATTATTAAAAGAAATTGACAGTTGATTCCCAGTGCCATAACTCATAATCTATCTAGGGTATGGGCATTAAATATGTTCATTTCAAAGCAATGAATGTTCAACAGAAACGTGATTCCTTTACTACAGATACGGAAATCAGTAACTAGTACTGTTGTGCTTGTTTTCATATTGCTGTTTCATTTAGTGGACTCCTCCCCTATCGCAATAGTCAGGTACCGTCGTAAGAGGTGGCACAATAAACAACCAGCTACACACTTTTCTCATGTCGAATAGCAACAAAAAAGTGGAACCTCTGACTAAAGCTGCGCAGTCTATTAAAATTGTGTTCTCTGTAGGATTTCTTTCGGGGATAGAGGTAAACTTTTGAATACTTCGAATGTTAATTAGAACTTGACATAAACACGCATAGAGATATAAATCGAAACCCACTACCAAGACCAAGTCCAACTGATAGCACACTGATGGAAAGAGCAATCAAATTATACGGAATAAAATCCGGGTGTCATCTACTAAATTGTGATTTAGAATAAAGCACATATCCTGGCTTCAGCCATAACCAGGTTAATCAAGCATCGCGGACGCTACGCATAAACAAGCTTACCAAACAGCGAACATTTAAATAAGGCTGGGTAAATACGGCTAAGCGGCGCGGCGCCTACCGGGCATGGCGCCAGTTGACTGGGGCGCCACCTGATGGGGGATGACGCCGGGCGCCGGAGTGGAAGCAGGATGTATGGGGCAGACGATGGGCAATGACTCCTGTGGGCGCCGTGATGGGCGGGGCGAAGCGCGGGGGGGGGGGGGAGGACCGGGAGAGGGAGGAGGCGCGGGAGGTGGAAGGGGAAAGGGGAGGGGGACGGGGGGGGGGGGTACTGAGTAGGGGCGCAGCAGGGCGCAGAGGGTGTGGGTGTAGGCGAGGAGGGGTAGGAGGAGGCACCGGGAGTTGGGGGGTGGGAGGAGTGAGGGGGCGAGATGGGGAGGGGAGCGGGAGGAGGGAGGGGGAGGAGAAAGGAGGGTGCGTGTGAGGGTGAGGGGAGAGGAGAGGCACGGGAGGGAGGAGGGGGAGGGGAGAGGAGGGGCGGGGAGAGGGTAGGTGAGGGAAGAGGAGGGGAGGGGAGGGTAAGAGAGGGGAGGGGAGGGAAAGGAGCTGTGGCAGCAGAGTTCAACACCGCTCCCACGTAGGTACACTGCCTGCTGCAGTACTACAAGCCCCCCCCCCCCCCCCCGCACACACACACACCACCCCACCCCACTCTTCCACCATGCTGCCGGTTACAATACCACTCCTGATTCAACTCACCTCCCCGCCCCACCTTCCACACACCAAACCAGGTCACACACTGAATCAACACCGGACACCACAAACATCTCACGCGCCCAGGTGTCGCGCTTCATTCAACATCACATTATTCCTCATTTTGGGTGGTTTACTGGCGAGAACTATACAAGGAGTGTCCCAGCCGTGGCGCTAAATGGGGTGGATACTTGGAAGAGCCCGTGTTGCTAAGCATGTGTAGAGATTCTAACACTTTTGATTGGATTCCCACTATCTATACTACTAAAAACATAACGCACATCACTTATATTTACAATCCACTCTGCTCACTACACACTATCTGATTACACAGCACGTCTATACTCCTACTAATATGACATATAGTGAATGATTACATAGCACTTCTATACTAGTAATAATATAATGTATAGTGAATGATTACATAGCATTTCTACACTACTAATAATATAACATATAGAGAATGATTACATAGCACTACTATACTACTAATATAACATATAGTGAATGATTATATAGCACTTCTATACTAGTAATAACATAACATATAGTGAATGATTAAACAGCACTTCTATACTAATAATAATATAATGTATAGTGAATGATTACATAGCACTTCTGTACTAGTAATAATATAATATATAGTGAATGATTATGTAGCACTTCTATACTACTAATAATATAGTGCATAGTGAATGATTACATAGCAGTTCTGTACTAGTAATAATATAATATATAGTGAATGATTATGTAGCACTTCTGTACTAGTAATAATGTAATGTATAGTGAATGATTGCGTAGCACTTCTGTACTAGTAATAATATAATGTATAGTGAATGATTACATGGCACTTCTGTACTAGTAATAATATAATGTATAGTTAATGATTACGTAGCACTTCTATACTACTAATTATATAACATATAGTGAATGATTACACATCACTTCTATTTACAATCCACTTTCTTCACTACAAGAAATCTCCACTAGAAATAACAAAATGCCTAGTGAATGATTACATAACAATTCTATTTACAATGCACATTAATTTCCAGTCAAGGAGGTGACAGCGAGTATCAGTACCTTCCTTTACAGGTATAGTCCCCACCGCTCACAAAAACCACCTCGTCAGATTTATTAAAGGGGCCGCATATGGACTAGGACAGCATCTATAATCCAACAAATGCTCTCTAGAATAGATTATCATAATTGCCATGTTTATAAAGCTGAATGTGCATTATGAGACTGTCGGGTATCTCCATGCTATTTCAGTTTCTGTTGTGGGTTTTGTAATTATTTCATTTTCTTCTATAATTACATATAAGATATCATCTTTGTATCCAAATGCAACTCAACTGTCAGCAATATCAGCAATAACTCTCTACTTCTTATCAAAATAAGTGGCCTAAGTGAAATAACTGCAGAACGAAACCTAACTTGGACATTTGTTTGCCTGCCACGAAAGCTGACTTTGCACACATTTTATTTATATTTTTTGGTACATTAGTTGTTTAAGCAGGGGAAATTTCAGTCGCAGACGACTGGTCTTCCTCATTCCACTGCTCCTTGCCCTATCCTAGTAATGCCGAGTGTCCGGCTAGGAAGCGACAAGTATCAAGTTTTAAGTCATTGGTTTGACTCAACCAGGATTCGAACCCACAATCTACCAACATGGGAGATGGACGCTCTAACTCATTCGGCCATCCCGTCTGGTTTGGATGGGATGGCCGAATATGCCCCTTTTTTGTTAGTAGAAAGGGGCCGTGTGGGTGTCGGCGGTGGTACAGGAAACGACTTCAGGCGGCGCCAGGGGTATGGTTTGCCGGAACGGGAGGTTCGACGAAATAGGAAATATGAAATAAAACATATGATCGCCTCTGTAATTTATAGTGACATAACGAACTATATAGCACACACATATATATGGAATGTATACCATATTAACTTATATGTGCTGGTATCTATAATGTGCGTGTAAAGCAGACACCGTTAACATGATACACCTAACAATTTACCTTCTACATTCAGTTATCAATTTAATCAAGTCCCATATTACTTGTGTATATTCACCAAACAATTAACCGTCATTATATATTAACCTCCTACATTCACCAAAACAATTTAATCAAGGCCCATATTAATTGTGTATCTTCACCTAAAATTGCATTGTCGTCTCATTTGAACATCATCTATTCACCTAACAATTTAATAAAGTACAATATTGATTGTCTGTCCTCACCTGACAATTTACTGCCGTCCAGATATGACCTTAGATGTTACCAGGACGTAAAACTCCAACAAGCAAACAAACGACAATTTGATGTCATCCTATATCAACATCTGACATTCACCTAACAATTTACTCGGGTCCGATATTGATCTCGAATCTTGACCTAATAACTTACTGTCACCATATATTAACATCCTATAATCACCTAACAATTTACTCACGTGTCATATTGATCTCCAATCTGTACATAACAATACCACGTCGCCCTATATTAACATCATCGACTCACCTAACAAATTAGTCAGGTCTTATATTGATCCCCTATCTTCACCTAACAATTTGATGTCGCTCTATATTAACATCTTATATGCACTTAACAATTTGCTGTCGTCTTACATTAACATCCCATATCCACTCACCAATTGACTGTAGAATTATTTTAACCTCCGCTATTGCAGTGAGGTACTATCCTAATATAATATATCTACTTGGTCACGGACCCCGATTTTTTTCTCAAGAATCTTGCAAACCTTAACCCTCTCTTCTGATTGTGATTGTCGCCAACTCATTTCCAAAGTACTATGATGTATATGTATATAAAGATTTAGAGAGGTTTTACTGTATATATATATAGTAAAACCTCTCAAAATTGACCGACCTTGGGACCGACTTTAAGTGGTCCATTTATGGAGGTGGTCAGCTTAGGGAGGTAGAATATGGTTACAATGGTATTGTTGGGACCCAAATAAAGCGATCGATATACAGGAGTGGTCGTTCTGTGGAGGTGGTCGGTTAGAGAGGTTTTATTGTATATATATATATATATCATTCAAACCCTGGTCGAATAAAACAAATGACTTAAACATTGATACTTGTCGCTTCCTAGCCAGGCGCTCGGCATTATTAGGATATGGCATGGATGGGTTGGCTCAATGTCAGGATAATGGGACTGAGTGGGATATCAGTTCATGGTGCTGGCATCCTGGTCTTCCAGTGGGGCAGTACTATAAAGTCACCATGAGTGCACACTGTCACAAGTTGGAACCCGTCCTGATATGACCTTAGATGTTGCCAGAACATAAAACTCCAACAACCTATATATATATGTATTATGGATATAGATTACATATATATAGCCTGGATATACACTGTATATCCTCGTGTAATGTGTGGAACATGGTGCTCCCCTCTTGCAGTATGCAAGACAGTCTAAATGCAGTTGGTTCATGTACTACTTACTATCCATTGGGCGATGCTGCATTCCATAGCCGATACAGTCTATGCCAGGTGCAGTCAACAGTGCTCACCTAGCCACCCCCGCCACCCCAGCACCTCTGAGCGGCCGTTGGCGGATGTTACCGTTAGAAAATTTGTTGGTACATCGCTACACTGCATGGTAGAGAAGTATTGTTCTGTGTGCAGGGGTTTGCATTGCGGAAAAGGGGGCAGCAAGTGCCCGGGAAGACAACCGATAACGAGATGGATGACACATGTGGCGGCTATGGCAGAGGCGGGCATTCATAAACCACAAAAGGAGGAGGTACGTTCGGGGACGGACGACAAGTCCGACTAGTGCTTGTCCAAGGACGATAAACAGCATTGGAGGAGCGCGTACTCCGACTGGAGAGGCGTAAACATGTGGCTAGTTTAATTATATATATATATATATATATATATATATATATATATATATATGTTTACGCAAGCACAGCCACATACAACACAAAGGACTAGAATACAACAAAACTAGTGGCGTGACTAAATTAAATGGACAGCCGACCCTACGAGTGATCCTTAAGTAACACGGGGGGAAGGCTTAAGGAAGTGAATTATTAACACAATGGGATTCATGCGTCCCGAGTTTGCACCATCAGCCCTGAGGTAGTGGACCCCGGAGAGATGTCCACCCAACAAATAGTCGAGTGGTGTTCCCCGACCTTCGAGGCACCCAGTGGGAGCTGACAACGTGGCTATTACTTACAATAAACACCTGGGTGAGATAGAGGATGGGTGCAACCGGAGGGCGTCGGAGGCGCGTACAAGCGCTGCTTATTTAATTACCTCATCCACACTCCCACCCCCACCTCCACCCCCACCTCCATCCAGTCACATCTTGTCTCTGTAGTTCAGCACTCAATGATCATTTGTCACCACACCACCACCCCCACCCCCAGCTCCATCCAGTCACATCTTGTCTCTGTAGTTCGGCATTCAATGATCATTTGTCACCACACCACCACCACCAGCCCCACCTCCACCCAGTCACATATTGTCTCTGTAGTTCAGCATTCAATGATCATTTGTCACCACACCACCACCACCCCCACCCCCACCTCCATCCAGTCACATCTTGTCTCTGCAATTCAACAGTCAATGAGCATGTGTCACCACACCACCACCACCACCCCCACCTCCACCCAGTCACATCTTGTCTCTGCAGTTCAGCACTCAATGATCATGTGTCACCATACCCCCACCACCACCACCCCCACCTCCATCCAGTCACATCTTGTCTCTGCAGTTCAGCACTCAATGATCATGTGTCACCATACCCCCACCACCACCGCCCCCACCTCCACCCAGTCATATCTTGTCTCTGCAGTTCAGCACTCAAT
The DNA here is from genome assembly GCA_030323885.1 of Branchipolynoe longqiensis. NCBI lineage: Eukaryota > Metazoa > Annelida > Polychaeta > Phyllodocida > Polynoidae > Branchipolynoe > Branchipolynoe longqiensis. The sequence continues at coordinate 78,863,156 of CM059186.1, read as the reverse complement.
GATCATGTGTCACCATACCCCCACCACCACCACCCTCACCTCCATCCAGTCACATCTTGTCTCTGCAGTTCAGCACTCAATGATCATGTGTCACCATACCCCCACCACCACCGCCCCCACCTCCACCCAGTCATATCTTGTCTCTGCAGTTCAGCACTCAATGAGCATTTGTCACCACACCACCACCCCACCTCCATCCAGTCACATCTTGTCTCTGCAGTTCAGCACTCAATGATCATGTGTCACCATACCCCCATATCCACCCGCACATCCACCCGCACCTCCCCCCAGTCACATCTTGTCTCTTCGGTTCAGCATTCAATGAGTATTTGTCACCACACCCCCCACCACCACACCCACCACCACCCCTACCTCCACCCAGTCGCATTTTGTATGTGCAGTTCAGCATTTAATGAACATTTGTCAGCACCCACACCCCCTCACCCATACCCATCCCACCCCTACCTAGTCACACTCAACAAGAACGCCCAGAAGTGACAATAGAGGATACATGTAACAGTGTGTCCACTCTAGTCTCTTCTAGAAGTGATAATAAAGGATACCTTTAATAGATTATCTACTCTAGTCTCTTCTAGAAGTGATAATAAAGGATACCTTTAATAGATTATCTACTCTAGTCTCTTCTAGAAGTGATAATAAAGGGTACCTTTAATAGATTATCTACTCTAGTCTCTTCTAGAAGTGATAATAAAGGGTACCTTTAATAGATTATCTACTCTAGTCTCTTCTAGAAGTGATAATAAAGGATACCTTTAATAGATTATCTACTCTAGTCTCTTCTAGAAGTGATAATAAAGGATACCTTTAATAGAGTATCTACTCTAGTCTCTTCTAGAAGTGATAATATAGGATACCTTTGATAGAATATCCACTCTAGTCTCTTCTAGAAGTGATAATAAAAGATACCTTTAATAGATTATCTACTCTAGTCTCTTCTGAAAGTGAAAATAGGAAATACATTGAATAGTTTATCTACTCTAGTTTCTTTTAGAAGTAATACTAGAGAATTCATTTAAAAGTTTATGTACTAGGATATATTCTAGAGCTGATATTACTTTATTAGAGAATACATTTAATAGTTTATCTACTACAGTCTCTTCTAGACGGGCTGACCAAATGGCCAGATCGCATGTTTCCTGTCTGGCAGTTCATGGGATTCTAAAACCCGTCTGAGTGAAACAAATTAATTAAACGTTGATACTTGTCACTAGTTAACCTGACACTCAGCATTACTAGGATAAGCCAATGAGCAATGCAATGAGGAAAACCAATTGGATGCGGTTGAAATTTCTCCTGCTTAATCAACAAATGTACTAAAAAATAAATTTGTAAAACTTACGCAAATATCCACATGATGTCTATATCACCGCGGACTCAATGCTATATGCAGCTGAGATTAAAGCTGCATAGTCTGATGAAATATCAAATTTTCAAAACCAAACCAATTATCTAGATTTGATTTGACATATCTAACTTAGATACTGATGTACTTAGTAAGCATTTGTTTCTTCGTAGAAGGCAATACTGAGTCAATTTAACAGAACCTGTTACTGCAGAAGTCTATGGTGTCAGAGTTTTGGCAAGCTTGCCAAAACTAATTTTCCATGTTTGCACTCAAAATATCTAAAAAGCTTACCATTTAAAATAAAAGAACCTTTGAACTAATGTAAAGTAGATTGATCTAATATATTTATCTCAGAATAAATACAGAAATTCAAAACCATCGGACTATGCAACTTTAATTTACAGCCTCCTCGCGTTGTTATTGTCAGCATGCCATTTATTATCTAAGCCACCTCACGGCCGATTATCGACAGAGGCGCTACCAGGGAGCAGAGGAGCGCGCACTCAGCAGGTGCTGCCTTGTGATAAAACGACCCCACGAAGTTTGGCATCGCCTCACCGGCATGCTTATTAACTTTACACCAGGTGCCGTCTTTGTTGTGAGCGCCACCTGCAGTGCAATTGCCAAACTCAATTATAATTCCGAAACTGCGTCCCAGACCCGGGGTTCCTGCGTTCAATTGATCTGGATAGATTGAGACATATTAGACAGCATTGCAAAACCACGAAGAATACCAGCGTCTAATAGTAATACAGTACTAGTAATACCTAGCGTCCTGATCAACCACGAAGAATACGAGCATCTGATACTAATACAGTACTAGTAATACCTAGCGCCCTGATCAATCACGAAGAATACCAGCGTCTAATACTAATACAGTACTAGTAATACCTAGTGCCCTGATCAATCACGAAGAATACCAGTGTCTAATACTAATACAGTACTACTAATACCTAGCGCCCTGATCAACCACGAATAATACGAGCGTCTGATACTAATACAAGACTAGTAATACCTAGCACCCTGGTCAACCACGAAGAATACAAGCGTCTAATACTAATACAGTACTACTAATACCTAGCGCCCAGATCAACCACGAAGAATACCAGCATCTAATACTAATAAAGTGTTAGTAATACCTAGTGCCCTGATCAACCATGAAGAATACCAGCGTATAAAACTAATACAGTACTAGTAATACCTAGCGCCCTGATCAACCACGAAGAATACCAGCGTCTAATAGTAATACAGTACTAGTAATACCTAGCGCCCTGATCAACCATGAAGAATACCAGCGTCTAATACTAATACAGTACTAGTAATACCTAGCGCCCTGATCAACCACGAAGAATACCAGCGTCTAATACTAATACAGTACTAGTAATACCTAGTGCCCTGATCAACCATGAAGAATACCAGCGTCTAATACTAATACAGTACTAGTAATACTTAGCGCCCTGATCAACCATGAAGAATACCAGCGTCTAATACTAATACAGTACTAGTAATACTTAGCGCCCTGATCAACCATGAAGAATACCAGCGTCTAATACTAATACAGTACTAGTAATACTTAGCGCCCTGATCAACCATGAAGAATACCAGCGTCTAATACTAATACAGTACTAGTAATACTTAGCGCCCTGATCAACCATGAAGAATACCAGCGTCTAATACTAATACAGTACTAGTAATACTTAGCGCCCTGATCAATCATGAAGAATACCAGCGTCTAATACTAATACAGTACTAGTAATACTTAGCGCCCTGATCAACCATGAAGAATACCAGCGTCTAATACTAATACAGTACTAGTAATACTTAGCGCCCTGATCAACCATGAAGAATGCCAGCGTCTAATACTAATACAGTACTAGTAATACTTAGCGCCCTGATCAATCATGAAGAATACCAGCGTCTAATACTAATACAGTACTAGTAATACTTAGCGCCCTGATCAACCATGAAGAATACCAGCGTCTAATACTAATACAGTACTAGTAATACTTAGCGCCCTGATCAACCACGAAGAATACCAGCGTCTAATACTAATACAGTACTAGTAATACTTAGCGCCCTGATCAACCATGAAGAATACCAGCGTATAATACTAATACAGTACTAGTAATACCTAGCGCCCTGATCAACCACGAAGAATACCAGCGTATAATACTAATACAGTACTAGTAATACCTAGCGCCCTGATCAACCACGAAGAATACCAGCGTATAATACTAATACAGTACTAGTAATACCTAGCGCCCTGATCAACCACGAAGAATACCAGCGTCTAATACTAATACAGTACTAGTAATACTTAGCGCCCTGATCAACCATGAAGAATACCAGCGTCTAATACTAATACAGTACTAGTAATACCTAGCGCCCTGATCAACCACGAAGAATTCCAGCGTATAATACTAATACAGTACTAGTAATACCTAGCGCCCTGATCAACCATGAAGAATACCAGCGTCTAATACTAATACAGTACTAGTAATACCTAGCGCCCTGATCAACCACGAAGAATACCAGCGTCTAATACTAATACAGTACTAGTAATACCTAGCGCCCTGATCAACCACGAAGAATACCAGCGTCTAATACTAATACAGTACTAGTAATACCTAGCGCCCTGATCAACCACGAAGAATACCAGCGTATAATACTAATACAGTACTAGTAATACCTAGCGCCCTGATCAACCACGAAGAATACCAGCGTCTAATACTAATACAGTACTAGTAATACCTAGCGCCCTGATCAACCACGAAGAATACCAGCGTCTAATACTAATACAGTACTAGTAATACTAGCGCCCTGATCAACCATGAAGAATACCAGCGTCTAATACTAATACAGTACTAGTAATACCTAGCGCCCTGATCAACCACGAAGAATACCAGCGTCTAATACTAATACAGTACTAGTAATACTTAGCGCCCTGATCAACCATGAAGAATACCAGCGTCTAATACTAATACAGTACTAGTAATACTTAGCGCCCTGATCAACCATGAAGAATACCAGCGTCTAATACTAATACAGTACTAGTAATACTTAGCGCCCTGATCAACCACGAAGAATACCAGCGTCTAATACTAATACAGTACTAGTAATACTTAGCGCCCTGATCAACCACGAAGAATACCAGCGTCTAATACTAATACAGTACTAGTAATACCTAGCGCCCTGATCAACCACGAAGAATACCAGTGTCTAATACTAATACAGTACTAGTAATACCTAGCGCCTGATCAACCACGAAGAATACCAGCGTCTAATACTAATACAGTACTAGTAATACCTAGCGCCCTGATCAACCACGAAGAATACCAGCGTCTAATACTAATACAGTACTAGTAATACCTAGCGCCCTGATCAACCACGAAGAATACCAGCGTCTAATACTAATACAGTACTAGTAATACTTAGCGCCCTGATCAACCACGAAGAATACCAGCGTCTAATACTAATACAGTACTAGTAATACTTAGCGCCCTGATCAACCACGAAGAATACCAGCGTCTAATACTAATACAGTACTAGTAATACTTAGCGCCCTGATCAACCACAAAGAATACCAGTGTCTAATACTAATACAGTACTAGTAATACCTAGCGCCCTGATCAACCACGAAGAATACCAGTGTCTAATACTAATACAGTACTAGTGATACCTAGCACCCTGATCAACCATGAAGAATACCAGCGAGTACTAGTAATACCTAGCGCCCTGATCGCACGCCTCCAATCTCACCAGCGATGACTTCCGTTTCGTAGAAAACGGGACCAGAAGTAGTGATTAGTCAGGTGTAGTATCACCTAGCGCATGGAAAGGTTAACGGCCGAGGCGATAATCCATACACAGCCCACTTTGCCGGGACTTGTCCACGCTTTCCCAGTACATCCGCACACAAATGGCCGGCCGTCCAACGCAACACCCCCCGGGGGCGCCAATACACCATCCATTGACCTACTGTGACCCCCGAGTCGTTTACTACCTGTTCCTAGCAGATGGCCCCCTCCAGGGAGCCGGCATCACGCATGAGGGTGCTCCAGGTGGGAAGGGACATAGTGGTCTGACCTATGGAGTGGGGCGCATACCATGGAGCGAGCCACGCAGCTATGAATAAAATTGACAATAACACCTCAAAGAAAATATTGACAGGAAAACGGAAAGTGAATGTCGAAATGTCAAAGAAAATTGCTGCCGGTCGAAGGGATGTAAAACAATAACCAGACACACAAAATACACTTACACCAACCCTCAGATATAGAGGAATGGTCAGATTTGAAAAAGATTGACAATTAGACGTCAAAGGAAATACTGGCAGGAAAATGGAAAGTGCACAGTGAATTGGAAAAGAAATTTGGTGCCAGTGGAAGAGGGGTCTAACATAAATTTAAAAATGTTAAACCCTCAGATATAGAGGAATAGGAAGATGCAAATAAAAATGACTTCAAACAAAATATTAGCAGGAAAACTACAAGTGCACAGCGAAATGGCCGGATAGGATGGCCGAATGAGTTAGAGCGTCCGTCTCCCGTGTTTGGTAGATCGTGGGGTCGTGGGTTCGAACCTGGTCGAGTCAAACCAATGACTTAAAAATTGATACTTGTCGCTTCCTAGCCAGGCGCTCGGATTTATTAGGATAGGCCAATCGTCCACAATTGAAATTTCCCATGCTTAAACAGCTAATGGACCAAAAAAAAAAAGGCAAGGTAATAACTAATATGCTGCCAGTGTAGGGGGATGTAACATATTTATCTAACAAATTAAACCCTCGGATATAGAGGAATGGTAAAATGTGAATAAAATTGACAATACAGCCTCAAACAAGATTGGCAGGAAAACGGAAAATACATAGCGAAATGGTACTTTCTGTGTAGGAAGATGTAAAATTGAAACAAATTAAAATTAAACCGGTAGATATAGAGGAATGAATAAGCTGTGAATAAAATTGACAAAAACGTCTCAAAGAAAATACTGGCAGGAAAACGGAGAGTGCAGAGCAAAATGTCAAAGAAAATGCTGCTGGTGTAGCGGAATATAAAAGAAAACCGCAAAATATCAGATTCAGGGGATTTTGAAGATGTGAATTGTTAGTTATCATTGCCAAAGCAGAATTAAGTTACAATTAAACAAATATTATATTTCATATAACGCATACGTACAAGAGCAACATTTCAGTAATGTAATATTAATATTGTGGATGCTAATTCAGAAACCCCTGTAAAGAGATTTGAGCCGGGTATTGTGCAGACCATGATACCCCTAGCTTAAAGTTTGCATAGTCTCATGAAAACATCAAATTTTCAAAAGCAAAACAACTATCTAGAATTGATTCTACATATCTGATTTAGATACTGGTGCATTTATTTAACATTTGTCGCCACATAGAAGGGAATACTGAGACAATTTGATAGAACCTGTCACTGCTGAATGCTAGGGTGTCAGAGTTTTGGTGTGCTTGTTCAAACTAATTTGACATATTTGCACTTCAAATATCTGTAAACTTAGCCATTTAAAATAAAAACTATTTCAAACTAAAGTAGGGTAGATAATAACAATCAAGTTAATATATTTATGTGATAAAATGACAGAAACAAACAAATCTATGCAACTTTAAGACACTATTGTATAGCTTTAACTATGTCTGATGAGGCGTTCAGTCGGCAACATCTGCCCTGTTTGAGTAGGGAACGTGGCTTTGTTGCCGACACGGCGTTAAGCAATCACACCTAACTAGTACATGTGTAATATTACATCTAGTGCTAAATAATTAGTATGATATGTAACATGCACTGAATATACTACGCATACATAACAATTAATTTGAATAAACACACATGTATCTTGCTGCATATCACATAACACATTGTAGGGTCAGTGTTCAGGTGTGTGGCTATGTAGGTACGCTAAAGTGAAGAACAATACAGACGGAGAGAAAGAGAGAAAGTAAAGCAAAAGTAAGAGTGTAAGAGAGCGTCCAAGCCCCTCTGGTTTACTATATATAGTACATGGATTCCTGGTATTCACTTCAACCAATAGGGATGCATCATTTCCAGTTCCTCCAATAGGGACTCCGCATTTCTGGTTACCATGACCACCAGTGGTCTGCCCACCACCAGAACTTGTTGAGCTGTGGCCATCACCAACCTTGACCCCTGTGTGCATTGACCCCTACCTCAGCAGAGAGCCAGGCCCTGAGTGCACTCGCCCAGGCCTGCCAATCATCCCTATGTCTGTAATTACCTGGCCTCAAGCAAGGGCCAAGCCATATATATACACTCAACATACATATACACACACACTTGGCCGGCCACACAGAATAATAATCGAGGATTTCCATTTCCCCCCTCTGCTGATTATCGGAATATTTTACAACAGGAATCCAGAACCAATTGAAATATGTATATATACACATATATACAGATATATATGCAAATATTTACATAGATATATGATTATGAATGAAACAAGTACATCATCATATGAAGAGACACTTTCCACCACCAACCCGCCCTCTGACAAGAGTGAAAAAACTAAAGTTGAGGCTGATTGTAGAGCATGCTCTTTTGAAAAGTTCTTACACATAATGCCCACCACCAACCTCCTCACTGATCAATGACAGTAGCAAGAACTCATCGTATGACTTACACTTTACAGGTTCCCTGTTAATTCTCAGGGCAAAAGATCTATTACCACCAGCTAACTCCAATTAGTGCTGACAGTCAAAATGCCATAGAGAATCAAACAATCTCCTGGCTGGATTGACTGATCAGATGTGAACCGTCGTCGGGCACAGCGAGAATCGGTACAAGTCTGGTGTAATCGGTACGGGTAACGCCGCGCGTAACAAGGTAATACTATCCTCTGCTCTACGGATATACTCCTTTCGTATGAGTGGCTTTGTATCTCCGTCTTGTGGGTTATAAAGGCTGGCGTGGCGTGGCATTCACACGGCTCTGGTTGCTGCCAGTTCGCAGTCATGTATTATGTGTTTCCCTTGTTGGTGTTGTTACTAATATGGCAGTGTTATATACCATGCACCTGCTGGATAATTGGGTTGCGCTCTGAGGCTGTGGGGCAGATGGTTATTTGCGGCAGTAACAAGCAAGCGCAGCGTGCCACTCACTCACCATACACATGCTCAATACAAAGCACACCCCTCCCTCCTCTCCACGATTCACCATCCACCATCCACCATCCATCATGGGCGTGGCAATACAATATCCTTCAGCATTTCGGGATAGATATAGACTCTGAGCGGTGTGCTATACAGATTATGTTATTTATTTATTTATTTATTTATTTCGAACCAGGAGACCCGTGTATGAGGCTTACAGACCGATTATGAGAAGCTAAAATTGCAATCATTTTGACTTTTTTAGTAAACCTACATAATGTGATATCAGACTGCTAAAATTCCAATCATTTTTACTAAGTAAAAACACATAAGGTGATATCAGACTGCAAACAGAATAATATAACTTGTATTAGATTGAACCCCTGGGAACTGCATTGGCTCTCAGCAGAGAGAATACATTTCTTATTGTCATCATTTATGCACTTTGCGACTAGATTAAAGTTGCATGGTCCGATGAAATATATATTTTTCAAAAGGAAAATACTTATCTACATTTGATTCATTAAACCCAACTTAGATATTGGTGTATTAACTAGTAATTTGGGACAGCATATACAGAATAATCAGTGAATTTACTACCTCATCCCATTGGTCACTTACTTTGAGGAAGCCATTAGGCATTACCATATATGGCATTAGTCAGGTTCTAAGATATTACACATTGGTCATGTTAGCAGGAACATGGGTAATTATTGATGGAATGGGGCGTGGTAAGGTCCGCCTTTATTGCCACCTGGTCGAACTCGAGCGAACTGACTTGTGCTGCGGTGGCTCCACCTACCGTCAAAGTCTGGAACTAGCTGTCATTGTGTCGCTTCCCTTCCCCCCTTACAGGCCCTGCCCCGAGCAAACTGGCTTCCGCCTACAGTTGCGCCTCCTACCATCAAACACCCGCATTTCCCTTGCTTCCACCCGGCCGCTGTTGGCCCACCGGCATTATGCTGGTGCCACGTACCATTAAAGCCTGGACCTAGCACATCGTTGTGTCACCCCTTACAGGCCCCACACCGAGCTGACGTCACACAAACTGCTCACTCACTCACTTGCCACCTGGACACCAGGCCGTGAAGTCAGGTTGATCGCCCAAAATTTGCCACCTCCCACCCATCACTTAATCAAAGACGCTTAAGGTGGGTGGGTTGAGAGCGCTGATTGTCCTTGGTTAATTGGGCGGTCTACATTGTCCTCTATTGTTCTTTTGTCCTTTACTTAATACCATTGTACTCTTCATTGTTCTAGTAGTCATCTTAGCATTAGACCTTGAATGACCCTGATGTCATGGATCCGTAGTCTAGAGGCTTGGTGTCGTGATCCTGAATTGCCTTATTGTTCTCATTGTACTATACATTATTCTCATAGTATCCCTGACTGTTAACGTTATTGTTGCAAATTGTTGATCCCTAGCCTCAAGGTCATTACTGCAAGTTGACTTGATGAATAAACGCATCTTATACCACTTCTGTTTCGTCATGAATTACTAGGTCAACTCACATCACTTGACCATCGCGAGATAGTAATCTGTGTCATAGGTACAGGACTTTTGCCAATCTTGTCGAAATGATTTTGGGTTCTTTCAGCTCAAATTGTTCTGAAATTAGCATATTTTCATCCAAATTACTCTGGACTAATGATTATTAGGTTATAATGATAAGCTTGATATATTTATCTAACAAATAAGGCAAAGATTCAAACGCCATCGTACTCTGCAACTTTAACATATGTCTAATTATACTTTAGCTTGCCACCTTTATTTTACGTGGCAAAGTATTGTGACGTGTATCGAGATATTCCACAAATTAAATACAGAGTTGCCAAGTCTCCTGATTTGGCAAGAGATTTCCCGAAGATGAGTCTCCTGATTTGGCAAGAGATCTCGGTAAGATATAGCAAAATAACCCACAATCTCCAGATTTCCAACTTTTAGTTTGTAATCTCCCGCAAAAGAATTATCTTGAATAGTTTTGTGTGCATTTAAAAAAGAAATGTTTACGTATATTTCTTTTATCAAAATGCAGTACAATGCACCATTTTGCATTAGTTTTTTCATTAATTTCATGGGAGAGCCCCCCCCCCCCCCCCCGGACTCCTCTATAGACAAGAGCTATCCCTCTCACCCACACCCTCCCCTTTCAGCCATACTATTTCTCCCTATTCACAATTTGTGTTTTTAGGAACATATTCCTACTCACACTCTTATCTTCTCGACCACTCAATAAATATAATATCTTTTCAAACAACCATCTGATTGTTCCTTCCGCATTAATTCGTACACGCTCACATTATTTTCTACTGCTGGATTAATACTGGTTACTAGCGTGGGCCTGTGAGTTTTCTCACTGCTCGTCAGTCAGCCAGTCAGCCAGCCATCGCCATCCATCCTCACCAACCGGAAGTGGCGGTTGGTGGTGGTGGTGGTGCGACTCGGCCAGCTGCCACCATCTTCAAGCAAGTCAAACATTCCCCTCCCGAAGTGCCCGCTTCTATGGCTCCGCAAACAGGCGTAGTGCGGCACGGCGTTTACAAAATTCCTGCCTCCACATTTGGTTGCCAGGGAGGCCAAACACGGGGCCTTTTCGAGTGTTTCTCTGACGTCTACCAGAGTCATTAGGGCGGGCTGCGCATGCGCCGATCTCGGTTGCTAATTCGCGTTATCCCCCACCCGCACCCCCACCCGCACCCCCACCCCCGTTTCTCGCGCAGTCGTCTGCGGATTGTTTGCTTTATCCGGGACACTCTCCAAGCGCGCGTGGCAACGGGTAGTCTCCTGTCGTCATTCAGCCGTCCACTTCTTAGCCCCTTTTGTTTTCCCACTGGTAGTCACGTTGGGGGGGGGGGGCGGATTAAAAATGGCAAGCATTTCCGCTTCCGGTGCGTCTTTGATCATGCGCAGTCACTCGCGTTCATCCCGACAGATGGGAGTGGAAGTTTGAGTTCAGTGCGTACGCTTATCGACCGTGGAATGTATTACATCGGGTGATTAAAGTGGCATAGTCCGATGGTTTTGAGTTTCTGCCATATTTTCAGATAAATATAGTAGATTTATCAATATAATGTACTTTGCTTTAGTTTGAGGTGACTTTCTTCTAAAGGGTTAAACAACCAATGGCATTGGAGATATTTTTGAAGCGAAAACATGCCAAATTAATATTGATCAATCAATCAATCAATAGTTCCGTCCTCTAGTCGAGGGTTGGATGCAATGGTTCTCCACTTGTCCCGATGGTGTGCTGTTCTGATAGACTGTGAATAATTCAAGCCTGTCCACTGTGAAATATTTGTAAACCATGATGTTCTTGGCCTCCCTCTCCCTCTGCTGTACCCCAAAACGCTGGGCATCAAATACTTCACCAGTGACAAGTTCTATTAAAGGGGCTTAGTATTCGTTCTATGCAGCAATAAATAGCCTATAAAGCCACCCATGTATATATAAATTAGATATATAGGATTAAATTTCGATGAGTGCTTTGATTTTTTTAGAAAAGTGATGACGTCATTGGACTATGCAGCTTTCAGGGAAAATACATAATGCACCAAGAAGTGTCGATATCTGTGTGTGAGTGCTAGACAGGGTTGGGGGCAGCGTGATGAACTAGTGGGTGGACAATGAGACTAGCTGTGCTTGCCGTCCGGAGAAAAAGAAATTAGTCCCCGAAGGTTGGGAGACGGCGGATCTTGTGAAGCCCCGTTCCCGCCGATAATCAGCGTGGCAGCTGGAATTTCACGTTCAGCTGCTCGCCCTTTGTCTCAGGAGGAAGATCCCAATTGTCTCAGGTTCATGGCTTCCGGCGGAAGGAAGCGCGCATAGGATTCTGGTCCTCTTTGTGAGTGGGTGAGTGGGTGGGTGGGTGAGTGGGTGGGTGGGGTATTGGCCTGGCATAAGAAAGGAGCTCCTTCTGCTTCTGTCTGATGATGAGGATGAATTACCCCAACAAACATGGGGTGTTTTTGTTGTTGATTTGTGGCTTTTTTGGTTTACTTTGACTATCGTAAGTCTGCTTGTTTTTTTCTCTTCAATATCTGTTTTGGGGTTACATTAAAATTGATATGAATCCACCTATTGCAAGTTTGCATCAATTTTTCTGAATTTTATGGGCGAGGCCAAACCTCAGCAAACGGAAGCGCACACATACAGGCGCCATACCTTGTTTATCTGTCACTGTTTTACGTCCTAGCAACATCTAAGGTCATATCAGGACGAGATCCTGTACCTTGACATGTCGCTTAGGCCTTCTTAGCTCATTAGTGCGTTCCATGCCACCAAGAAAAGTGGTTATGAATGCACACCTTCAGTACTTACAGTATTACTACACCTGGGGGCTGTACCGATTTTCTATAGCTGACATGGGCAGGGCCCGACTTTCAGTCCACCCACCCTCCCCGGGGTGTCGTCGCACGCAATCAATACACCGGTATTCATAATATCCTTCAGGGAAAGTCTGTATAGGGCCCTTCTCTACATATGCGCATACGGAAGGTTGTGGCATTTTTTCGTGACCTATGTTCTAAATGAAAGTCAATCTAATGAGACAGGAGCACTTCCGGTTGAGATCAGCATTTACTTAGAATTGTATAATTGTATGGGCTAGAGTATTTTGAAATACGAAACCAACTATCTGCATTCGGTGATGCAAATGCAACTTAGATACTGATGTACTCATCATTTAATCGGTGTTTTACCTTTAAGAATGCTAAAACACCGTAATGGTAATAGATCTGATGCACATATCTTTAACTGGTGTGCGCATACATATTACAAAAACCTCCATAACGGACCACATCCACAGATCGACCATTCCCCTATATCGATCGCTTTCTTTGGGTCCCAACAATACCATTCTCACAATATTCTAACTCGCTGGAGCGACGACTTCCCTAAATCGAGCACTTAAAGTCGGTCCCAATGTCGGTCGATTTAGACAGGTTTTACTGTATTATGCAAGCTTGCATTCCAAATATTTCCAAAGGTAGTCAATTGTCATAAAGTCACTGAATTGGCCAAATTGGACATGGCGTCCGAAAAGATCAGTCATATTAATAAACAAAAATATTGGATTCTGAATCAAATATATTGACCTCAAAATATGAAATTTGTTAAAACAACAATTTATGCAATTCGAGTAGGATCAATGCCTAACAAATTCAAATGTTTGCTACACCTAAATGAAACCTCCGACAATTTGACCTTTTACAAATATAAACCATCTATGCAATGACCTTGCAAAAGCAGGGCGTTGCATACACTCACGACTCATGAATACACAATACAGTGTTTAAGTCAGCTTATTATATAAACAGCTCTGTACTGTATCGTGGAATTAAATGTTCATTTATTTCTATGACTGATCTGATGATCTCAGCACATTTGGCCGCACAGTGTAACTTCGAAGCGGGAATTCAATACTGGGCCGAATAAAAGTGCAAAACAAATCTCACATATTTATTCACCCAGGACACGAGTGAAATATCAATATTTAGCACATGTCGGATTGACTGGCCTTAATTGGGCACACCTGTCAATATCCCAGGCCACGTGTTACCTGAGTGCGCACAGTTGGAAGCTGGGCACCCAAATAAAAAACTGGCGCAGTCTGTGTATGGCGCCTGATAGAATCACATGTCACCACATCTTTAATTGATAAACATGTGTAGACATGCATAAACATGTACAAACATGCACAAACAAAGATAACACGTACAATTATAAACATGCATATACATGCAAAACATGTATGGACATGTATACACACGCATAAACATGCATAAACATGTCTAAGCATGCATAGACATGCATAGACATGAATACACATGTATAAACATGTCTACTCATATATAAACATGCATACACATTTAATGAACATTAGAAACATGTGTACACATATACAATCATGCTTGAACATGCATACACATAAAGAAACATGAATAACCATTAAAAATATGCATGCTCATGCATAAACATAGTGAGACTGAGGTGGATGACCGTTGGCCATGGCAATGAGGAGGCTGGAAGGAGAGAATGACCACTCTGAAGCGAATATCGGATTATTTTCGTCTGAATAAGGGTGTCTGCAAAGACACCGAAATATTATAGAGGCTGCCATTATTTATATCCACATAATAATTATATAATACATATACACATGCCTAATACCAAATTCACATTATACAGGCATAGCTATATGAACACATACAACTACAAAAACATTTTGTCTGACATTAAAGCTGCATAACCAAGGCATTTGCCTAGATTTGATCCTACATATGCTGCTTATACCCCTGTCACACTACAACGTAATGAGCAAACGTGAGCCTAATGTGGTGATCTTTCGTCATTACGTTGATGTACATTGGATTACGTTATTATGACGTCATAATGACGTTAGACTGACGTCGAGCTACGTCACATTACGTCGTGCTACGTCGAGTTACGTCGAGGTTTTGGACATGTTCAAAACTTTTGACGTAGTTCGAACATAAGGGTTTACGTTCGGCATACGTTCTGTACACGTTCAGTGAACGTCAATGACGTTAAACTGACGTTATTAAAACGTTAGTCACTACGTTCAACTATGTTGCAGTACGTTGCACTACGTTGACCCACATTAAACCCGGTGGAAACGTCCACGCGGCATAATGGGAACGTCAGGATAACATCAGGATAACATCAGGATAACGTCAGGAGAATGTCAGGAGAACGTACGTTCAACGTATCGCCATCAGGTAACATAGTTCTGGCGATGGAATAACGTTCATAACGTTCCGTGAATGTAATGAAGTTGACCTCTCTCGTTGAATGACGGTATCACTACGCTTTACCGATGTTACGCTCTCGTCCACTACGCTGCATCCACGTTCAACTTGTGCCCAAATTTGCATACTATGCCGAGAAGTTCAACGTTCTTCACGTTCTCCCTACGTTGACGTTGTTACGTCGTAGTGTGACAGGGCCAGGCCTAAACATGTACTGCTGTATAAAATGACTACTAAGTCAATGTAATCAAAACTATCAAAACCATCTAACTGTGCAACTAACTGTTACGGCATCATCACGGGATACTTCCGGGGCTGTACCTATATTCTAATTCCATTTAATATACAAGTAAAACCTAGACCCATCTGGAAAGGATACATGTAATGGAGTGGTTTCGTTTTTGTGATAATTGGAGGCAATCTCAAATTCCCAGATGACTAGGACTGAGGGTAGCTGGTGCCTGCTTGAAGCGTGCGCGACGAGTTGCGTAGCAACGGGATGAAAGGTTCCCGCCCGACAGGAATGGACACCCAACGTGGGCTTAAACACCAGCCTCCTACCCCCCCCCCCCCCCCCCCCCCCCTACCGCCCTGTGTGCGTAATGTGCAGGGCATTACCGGTAAGCTGGGGAAGTGCAGCTTCAAAAGACCGCCAATCTCAAAGTATCAATGAGCAACTCGATGCTTATCTGAGGTCTTTAATTGTTGTCATCTTCCAACACTTCCTCCGCCCAGACGGGATGGCCGAATGAGTTAGAGCGTCCGTCTCGCGTGCTGGTAGATCGAGGGGTCGTGGGTTCGAGTCCCGGTCGAGTCAAACCAATGACTTTAAAATTGATACTTGTCGCTTCCTAGCCAGGCGCTCGGCATCATTAGGATAGGGCAAGGACTGGTGTGCTCAGTGTCAGGATAATGTGACTGAGTGGGATACCAGGTCATGGTGCCGGCGGCCTGGTTTCCCAGTGGGACAGCACTATAAAGTCGCCATGAGTGCGCACTGTCACAAGTCGGTACCCGTCCTGATATGACCTTAGATGTTGCTAGGATGTAAAACAACAACAAACAAACAAACAATCCTCCGCCCGCCACTCGACCCTTCTTACACACTAGTGTCACTATACTTTCAATATGCTCCTCCTCCACCAGTACACAGACTGGCGTCACTATGTTATAATAATGGCGGCGTTATTGTGTGTGTGGTACTAGTACTACCAGTGTAATTGCCTATAATTAGCATCGTTTACAGTGATCACGTGATATGACACTGGAGATTGGTGTCTAGGTGAAAGTGATCTTTCAGGTTTGATTGTCCCTCTCTGCACGAAATATACATATGTAAGTACGCATTAAACCAAAGGCAGTGTGGTGGATACAGTCTTTATTATTTTATCAACATCAATTATCAATGTATGTAGGTATCTGGCTGGGCTACAAATGCCCTACCGAAAAAAATAAAAAAAATAAAAAAAATAAAGTATACTAATCGTATGGCGTTTCTGGCGAATGGTGAAGTGAGGCAGTAGGTGCGAGATCAGTGGTGAATATGTATTGCGGGTCGCGCCGGCTGGTTCGTCGAACCGGCGGGAGGGGGCAGCACCATGCGATTCTGACATTAGCATATATACTTTAGTATATACTTTGTTATATATATTTTGTTTAACTGAGCAGAGTGATAATTGGGTCACAGGGTAGAGGAGGCGGGGAGGAGAGAATGACCACTCCGCAGTGAATAACATGGGAGTTAAGGTGGTTAAAGAGAAACATTAAGGGGCTACCGCTTATTATATCCACATAATAAATTGGTCGTAATGCTCGCATTGCGGTTGATTCGTGGCAGGGACCCCGCCTCCCTCTCTCTGCACCCTCCCTCCGCCGCCACCCTGACGCACCCCCCCCCCCTCTCTCCGGCCTTATAAACCGGCCGCCTAACTGCTCCTCTCCTCCCTAGCCACGTATCACATAGTGTATATATATATATATATATATATATATATATATATATATATATATATATATATATAACAATAACCAGGATTTGCTCACGACTGGTTATTGTTATGAGTGTACATTATACACGTGGGTGTACATTATACACGCGGGCCGGAGCGTGATATCCTATTCACTGCGGGCTAGAAGTAGAAAGCATCGGTGGCGCCACCACCGGCGCCTATATTTACTGCACGATCTGCGATTCGCACTTCACTTCTTCAACATTTTCAGTTTTGCAAGGTTTTCCAGGCCATAGAGTGTGTATGTGTGAATGTGAGTATATGCGTGTGGGTATGTGTGTGTGTGGGGGGGGGGAGATTTCTTCGCCCTTGCAGTTCGGGAATACGCCATATTTAACCATATTTTTATTCGGGATCAACGCGGAAACACAGGGAGTTCCTTCACTTCCATATACCTCGAGCCACTTGATAACACACCTTACAGATATGCACCTGCAATTTGACACTAAATTGCAATTTGATGCTCAGTGTGACTTTATTTAAGCTATGCCTATATATATATATATATATATATATATATATACACATATATATACAGATATATATATATACATGTATATATAGGCGTCATCTTCTCTCCTGACGCACGCTGGAATCTGCACCCAGAGCTCATATAAAAGTTCTTGTTAGAATGTGGAAGTGGAATATTCTCCACAAGGAGATTGATGTCTCATGAAAGATTAAAACCTTTTAAAGTTTTATAGTCCGATGGTTTTGAGTTTCTGCCATATTTTTAGACCGTTGATCGTTATAATCGACCATCAAACTTTAGTGACTTTTATCATAAATGTCTAACTTTGGATATATTTGAAGTAATAAAAACAGCCAGTTTATTTTCAGCACACATATTGAAATGCTGGATATGATAGGTTTCGGCAGAAATACATGTGTAAATATAATATGTAGGCTCAAATCTAGGTACAGGTTGTTATTGTCACAAATTGGACGCCTGCACGTAGGAGGTGTGGTGCGCATGCGTGTGCTTCACACACAGCACACACCAGCAGCCGGCAGGAGTAGTAGAGGAACTGACGGGAGGCGTTGGGCTTCTGCCGGTCACTTCGTAACGCCCGGTTCGGTCTTTTCTCTTCGGGCGTCATCAACAGATTCCATGCATGAAATAGACTGTCAACGGCCACGGTTAGGCAGAAGGAAAGGGAAGCTGATGAGTCTATGTGGGTGTGAGACTATAGAACATAGAAGGCGGCTGGAGGAGATGGCGACTGCTGCGCAACAATGGTGGCGAGCTGGTTGGGATAATAGTGGTGTGAGATAGGAGCGGGGATGGAAAGGTGGGTTGAAAGGCGTAGGAAAGGAAGGGGGGAAAAGAGAAGAGGGTGAGGGTGGTAGGGACAGAGGAGGAAGGAGGTGGGATGGGGGAGATAGGAGGGGAGGAGAGGTAGGAGGTGGAAGGGGCATGGGCGGGAGGGGGGCAAGGGAAGAGAGGCCTGAGAGGGCATGGGGAAGAAGAGGACAGAGTGGTTGTGGTGGTGGTGGGGGAGCGGAGAGGAGGGAGGAGAAGAGGGTGGGGTGGGGAGGGGAGGGAGAGGACGAGAGTTGGGGTGGGGGAGAGGATGTGGGGAAGAGAGTGGGGGTGGGGAGAGGAGGGAGGGGACGAGAGTTGGGGAGGGGAGGGAGGGGACGAGAGTTGGGGACGGGAGGGGGGGGACGAGAGTTGGGCAGGGGAGGGAGGGGAATAGAGTGGGGGCGGTGAGGGGAGGGAGGGGGAAGAGAGTGGGTAACGGGGAGGGGAGAGGGGGGAAGGGGAAGAGAGTGGGGGAGGGGACGGGAGGGAGGGGAAGAGAGTGGGGGAGGGGACGGGAGGGAGGGGAAGAGAGTGGGGGAGGGGACGGGAGGGAGGGGAAGAGATCGTGGAATGGAGAGGGAATGCAGGAGGAGAATACAAGAGGCGAAAGGGGCGGGGGCTGGAAGGAGGATGGAAGGGGATGCGGGGAAAGCTGAGTGGAGAGGATTGGGGGGAAAGAGATGAATGGCGTGTGTGGGGGGGGGGGGGGAGATGAGCTGTGAATCAATGTGTTGGGTGGGAGGCGGGCTGGACGGTGGGTGGCGCGTGTGCAGGGTTCGCGTGCGGCCCACACAGCCAGCTACACAACATGTTCCCGCCCTCCTGCCGTCTCCTTCGGGGAGTCACGTGACCACGCAGCACGACGCGACTGACGAGCGCGCCCCCGTGGCGCGCCGAGGAACACGCCCACAATGCAAACCGCCAGGTCGCCGCGGCAGGGGCCGCCATCTTGCCTGGTCAGTTGAAGGAGAGCCCGGTGGTTGCGAAAGGTTGAAGTTCAGAGGAAGGAAGTTGTGTGTGAGCAGCTGGTCTGTGTGTGTCAGGGGTTGGGAGGGAGCAGGGGGTGGGAGGGGGTGGTGGGAGGGGACAGGGAGGGCAGGAGGGGGTGGGGGTGACAGGTAGGAGAAGGCCTCCTTGATCCTCTTTCCTTCCCATGTGTCAGCACGACATGACACGGCCGCCTCTTGGACTCCACTGGTCTCTTCCGGTCACCCGCTGTCTCTTCCGGTCTCCTCTGGTCTCCTCCGGTCTCATTCAGTCTCCTCCGGTCTCCTCCGGTCTCCTCCGGTTTCCTGCAGTCTCCTTCGGTCTCCTCCGGTCTCCTTCAGTCTCCTCCGGTCTCATCTGGTCTCCTCCGGTCTCCATCGGTCTCCTCTGGTCACCACCGGTCTCCTCCGGTCTCATCCTGTCTTTTCCAGTCTCCTCCAGTCTCCTTCGGTCTCCTCCGGTCTCATCCTGTCTTTTCCGGTCTCCTACGGTCTCCCCCGGTCGGCTCCGGTCTCCTACCGTCTCCTCTGGTCTCCTCCAGTCTCCTCCGGTCTCGTCTGGTTTCCTCCGGTCTCCTCCAGTCGCCACCGGCTCCTCCGGTCTCCTTCGGTCTCCTCCGGTCGCCACTGGTCTCCTCCGGTCTCCTCTGGTCTCCTACTGTCTTTGCCGGTCTCCTTCAGTCTTCTCCTGTCTTCTCCAGTCTCCTCCGGTCTTCTCCGGTCTTCTCCGGTCTCCTTCGGTCTTCTCCGGTTTTCCCCAGTCTCCCCACATCCCCGGTCCTCCTATCTCCTTCGATCTCCTTCGATCTCCTCCAGTCTCCTCCTTTCTCCTTCAGTCTCCTATGGTCTCCTCTGGTCTCCTCTGGTCTCCTCCGGTCTCCTCTGGTCTTCTCTGGTCTCCTCTGGTCTCTTCCGGTCTCTTCCGGTCTCCTCCAGTTTCCTCCGGTCACCACCGGTCTCCTCCAGTCTCCTCCGGTCGCCACTGGTCTCCTCCAGTCTCCTCCTGTCTTTACCAGTCTCCTATGGTCTCCTCCAGTCTCCTCCTATCTTCTCCGGTCTCTTCCAGTCTCCTTCGGTCTCCTCCCGTTTTCCCCGGTCTCTCCAGATCCCCCCGGTCTCCCCATGCCTTCACCCGTAACACCTCTTCTTATATAAGCTACGCACTGTTGTTTTTGTCTGTGTCTTTTTGTGTGGTGGTGTATTTATGCTGCCCATAACCGTTAAGTCTAATGCCTTGTTTTCACCGCTAGACAGTAATAGTCTCATGGTTCCCCTTGTTTTGCCACTTTCAATTGTTGTGTAGCTATCTACTGCATGCATTCTTTCTCTGTTTGTAAGTATTCTCCCACATCTCCCTTCATACACAATCTGGCTGCCCATTGGAATAGCCACATCGCTTCGCGCCATTTAGACCCGGTACTAGTACTGAATGTGACGGTAACACGCCTCCATTGTTCCACGCACACACATCACCGTCACAACGGCCACCCCCGTCTTTACACACAATGCGAATCTGCCTTCAGCTGTATTCTAATTAGTGTCCCCTCACAATGCGCGTGCATTAAAAACCTCATATAGATCTCCACGGAACGAGTTTAAGATTGATGAGCGGTACACGAGCGTGGGCACTCATATAATAACTTAATACGCAGGGGACTTAAGCCTCACAGACTGCCGTGTTGTGATGGCGAATAGCTGCAGATCTAAGAAGCAAATAACTGTCAGAGTGTGAGGCTCATAAGACGGCCTGACACCTCATCAATCACTAGCAATCACTTAGACAAAACTACCTTTAAAGAACAATCACATCTCAATTCTCAAAGGTAATAAAACGGTTCGATTGTGTGTTTTCCATTGGCTGTTGTGCGCTTATTGGTATTCTTATTATTAAACTGACTATGCTTATTATGTTATGGTTATGATTATAATTATCATCGTCACCATCAGTATTATTTTTATTATTTGAGATATGGAAAATAAAGGCAAACTTTTGGATAGCCAAAGGGACACCTTCCAACAGATCAAATGCCATTAATAGATGAGATCACCGTTCCGACTGGGCTTGCGCTGAAAACAGCGTTGGCAGCAAAGCAAATGCGTCTGGCCATTGAGTTTGCCAATACGCGTAGGGCAAAACTTCGATTTGGTATAGACATGTATGCACACATGCAATATAATGATCTGATGAATATAGCTAAGACAAAACTGGCCATAGTTAAACATCTTATCCTAAGAAACATACAATTCTACACAAAACAATCAGTCACTTTAAGGCTGATATCCACATAACCATTATTAATTCTTCTTCTAAATACTAAAATGCCAAATGTGTCAACATACACTTGTTTCAGAGAAATATATAACCAATATCTGATTAACCCTACGTATTTCCTAGTTCTACATATGTCATTAACCATAGGATATAAATAAAAACATTAATAAAATAAGTAAAACAAACTCTGGCTATGGCTATAAAACTAGTCTGAGTGCCCAGATATGTCTAAATCTAAATGCACATGGCATAAGATATGCTGATTATATTGATGTAAATGCAATGCTGGATAAAAGATTAATACCTTAATTTATTATATATATATATTTAGTTGGTATTCTATGTTTAAAACAAGAGCTGAAATGAGCTGAAACTAGCACATTTCATAGCTGCAAGCAGTGTATTAGCAAGTGCCATGTGCTTCTCACGGGTTTCTTTTTCTTCTACACTTCCCACAATGCACGGCCCGGCTGGAATGCTGATGCAGTCTATTTACTTTTTCAATCCGGTAAGCTATGACAAAGATATGATAAATCAATGCCACGCAATAACAACGTAATGACAACGCCATAACACTGCAATGACACTGCAAGGATAAGGCAATGGTAACACAATGATAATGCAATGATAACGTAATGATAACGCAATGATAATGCAATGATAACGCAATGATAACGCAATGATAACGCAATGATAACGCGACGCTGGCACAACTATGGAATGGCATATTCACAGTGTATGTGAACGATGTTGGAATGATGACCACCGTGTGCATTCTACCACGACGCCCTAAAAGCTTCCTGACTGATCTACTGTCCCCCCACCCAGCACACATAGAGTTAGACACTGTTGAGAGTAACATAAGGGCCAGATTCAGCAAGTGGAACAACCTGGCTTCTCTTCTAATCACCATGATGCATTGCACGGATGTTCAATGAGTCAACCAAACAACAGACATGATAGATCTCCCTATCCCTCCAACGCTCCAGCCAGGAACCAACAGGCAAGGAAGCAT
Source organism: Branchipolynoe longqiensis (assembly GCA_030323885.1). Taxonomy (NCBI): domain Eukaryota; kingdom Metazoa; phylum Annelida; class Polychaeta; order Phyllodocida; family Polynoidae; genus Branchipolynoe; species Branchipolynoe longqiensis. The sequence goes on along the minus strand of CM059186.1, from coordinate 78,840,302 downwards.
CCATCTTGAAAGTAGTTCCTCGCTGGGTGACGCATTCTTCCGCCATGCAATGACCCTGAAATGGTTACTAACGAGAGGCTCCCAACATCCGGGCAATATGCTTAAATCAGTGATGGCGGTTATACGGAAACGAGGCTCGCCAAGGGTCACCTGGTCGGACAACAAAAGGTCACACAAAAGGCCACAACCCAACTCTTAAAGCTGAGCCAAGAAATGTCCAACGTCTAACACAAACTCCCACGCATTTCGATTACACACAATCTATGTATGACTATATATTCATGCACAAATACATATATATATATATATACATGTATACAGTAAAACCTCTCTAAATGGACCAAGCATGGGGCCGACTTTAAATGGTCCACTTATGGAGGTGGTCGGTTTATGGAGTTTGTTTTATCGTTACAATGGTACTCTATGGGCGATCACTTGGGACCCACATAAAGCGATCAATATAGGGGAGTTGTCGATCTGCGGAGGTGGTCGCTTAGAGAGTTTTTACTGTTTACATATAAATTGGTAGCTACATGAAAATAGGATACAAGAGAGGGAATGGGTTGAGAATAATATTTTATCTCTGTGGCAATGTGGGATAAATGTCCCATACCGGTTATACGCAGAACAAAAGTTAAAATCACAAGGCAGAGTGAGTTGAATTGACTGTGAGACGCACCAGACCTCTGTGGTGGCGCCACACATCAGGCCAATCCCGCAGTCGCACCCGTAGGCACACCGGCTTTGACAGTATTCCATATACATATATAAATTATATCGATAACCCAACGATTCCTCCACTCCTTTATATTTACATCACTAATTATGTCGCATACATATATATCCACATTAGCTATGTACATATGGACATACAGTAAAACCTCTCTAACCGACCACCTCCACAGATCGACCACTCCCCTATATCGATCGCTTCATTTGGGTCCCAAACAATCACCCATACAATACTATTGTAATGATATACAAAAAACTCCCTAAACGCACCACCTCCCTCAATGGACCATTTAAAGTTGCGCCCATGGTCAGTCGATTTAGAGAGGTTTTACTATGTATATACAATCTATATTTTTGTGATGTACATATTTATTATTGAAATATAAATAATTGGATGGTTAGTATTAATTATTATCCTCCTCCAAGAAGGTTGTCCTACACTATTGCATCAACCTCCTACCATTATTACATGGACCTGACGAGTGGTGCCACCATTCGGATGTCTGCCTCACTAACCGCCTCCGACTACAAATGCCAGTCACCGTGATAATCAGGTAATACTAAGGAGGGCGCTTTAATTCCTTGCTATTGATTATAACTGATCTCAACCCAATCGCCTAGTATATTGTCCTTTACCTATAGTCACTATTTATATTAACTTACAGATTAACTTACAAATCCTCTTCTGGCTGATCTAGACCCTATTTCGTCTCTAAAGCCAGCTCGTTATGCTAAAAAAGATAACTATTTTTGTGCACACATATGAAGGTCAACGAAGCCCTGAAGTCATATATATTATAATTGTGGATGTCCTCTCCAGTGTCTATACCTATCCATACATATATTTTATGCGCATAACGCCACAATATTCAGTTTCTGAAGTGTGTCAAACATATAAAAAAAACGGGTGTTCTGTCGACCAGTTGACCTTTGACCCGATGTCCGTAGCCGCTATGATGGTGTGATTTAGTGCTAACGTATCGTAATACATCGCGCCATGAGGACGGCGTTGCCCCACATCTGACCTCTACTTTTTTTATGGCCACGATCCCCCAGTGTGATCGATCTTACTTTGCACCATAAGAATGTCCAATTTATCAGTGCTTCGCAGCGATTCCCCTTTAGTCGTTTCCTGTGTGGACACTAAGAATGCCAATCCTATTACCATCTAGACACATGCACAAAAAAAGAGAGAAAAAAACCTCAGACGTAGACACAGCCTGATCGTGTGATATTTATTTTGAGCTGGCGATTTTAGTGCAGCAGACGCGGCTCGGTTTGGCGACTGCCACACGCCTGCGCGTGGACATTGAGGCCACAGGGCGCCAGTCACGTGACAGATGACGACATAACCCCAGCGCAGACGGCATGCTCCGGATGACAGTGTCCAGGCGTGCACAATTGATGTGCGCGGTCGGTCGATGTCGGACAGGCCGGGAGGTGAGGGATTCCAGCGCTGACCAGGCCACGTTCAGCTTACTGCAGGGCGCGGCAAGCCCAGCCTAGACACCTGCTCCGCACCCCTACTCCCCTCCACCCACACCCCTACCCCGACACCCCCCACACCCCCAGCCACACGCAGCCGTACTAGGAAACAACGCAACGCCCTCACCCCGAAACCACGCACCCCAACAGCGCCAGCTTACTCTACTCACCAACATTGAGACTTTTCGCTGCCTAGTCTGGCGCTCGGCATTACTAGGATAGGGAAAGGGCTGGTTAGCTCAGTATCAGAATAATGAGTGAGATATCGGGTCCTGGTAATCTGATCTGGCAATGGGGCAGCACTATAAACCATGAGTGCGCACTGTCACTTATATTTACTTACTTATACTTACTTACTTATACTTACTTACATATACTTATCCTCTTAGTACAAATATATAAATACATTATATTATTATTATTAACACTATTAACGGAGTGTGTCAAATAATAGGCATAATAGCCTGTTAACAGATTTGGCCTGTCAATATATGACCTGTCATAATTATAGTGGTCATGCGGCGAGGACTGACTATACCGATACTGAGTCCACAATGTATCAAGTCTGTTTTCCAATGCATTTAGTGACCCATCTTGATATGACCTAGACATTGCTAGGATGCAAAAACTCTAACAAACTCTACTCACCAACACTACTATAACCAACACCCTCTACTATCCTACCCAAACAATAAAGACTTCTCACTGACAGCGCGACCGACGCATCCCATACCACTTCCCTATTTACAAGCCTACCCCCATGAAGCTGTCTCACCGTACTAGACCACTCCTTCCCTAACCTGGGCTGCGTTCAGGGTACATCTCGGCGACGTCTCGGTGACGTAGCGGCGATGCTTTTTGGCCTATTTGCGTTCAGGGTGCGTCGGGGCGACCTCTCCCTTTTCAGATAGTAAACAAAAAGCGCCTCGAAAATGGCCGCCGTATCCAGTGGTTTCAGCCTATCACATCACAGCTTTCCCATTGCAAATGGTCGCCACCTATGGGAGCGGCCATTTTCGAGACAACCAACTGCTTTTGCTGTTCAGACTGGCATGACATCACGCCCATCGCCGAGGCGCCGCCGAGACGGACTCTGAATGCGGCCCAGCATTGACTTCATCATAAGTTCCCCGATATTCCCAATTTTGATACAAGCCAGCGCATTTTATTTGAGCTCTGAGATAGATAACCTTAGCTTTCGACCCCCCCCCCCCAGCCTTTTAGCACTAGCCCCCTTTCTCGACACACCTGGCGACATATATATGTATGCATATATATATATATATATATATATGTATGCATGTATCCCACCGTACATAATTATGGCATTGATATGGAATAATAATATAAGGTTGTACTGTATTCGTTGGTTGTTGGGGATTTACGTACTGCCAACATCTAAGGTTATATCAGAACGAGTACCGACTTGTACCAGTACACACTTATGGCGACTTTATAGTGCTCCCCCTCTTGGAAATAAGGCTCCTGGCACCATGATCCAATATCCCCCCCCCCTAGTCACATTATCCTGACACTGAGCTAACCAGTCATTGGCCTATCCTATTTATGCCAAGTGCTAGGCTAGAAAGTGACACACACCAATTTTATAAGTCATTGGTTTGACTTGACCGAGAACCGAACTCCCGATCTCCCGCACGCGAGGCCCGGGACTCTATCGATTCGGCCACCGTCCCTGACAGGTTGACTCGTCCACCCACACCTGCAGCGATATACGATTCCCTTTAGAAATTTTGTTTGATCTCCATCAGCAGGGGCTGCAGGCGGCAGATGTGACGTCATCTGCCTCTGACCAGGCATTGTGCGCGTGATACCAAATAAGGAGATGAAATAAACTCAAGCGGGACTGTGTGTGGTGGGATCTGCACTGGGGAGAAGGGCTCAAGTAAATAAAGAGACCCACACCGCATACAAGGACTTTTGAGCTGCTCAAGCTCGGATGAGCAGCTCACGGGCCTATTGCCCTGATTAATATCCGTTAATATAGACATATATTTGCTCCACTGAGCCCCCATCAGTTTCGGCCATGGCCCTGATTGCAGTTTGCTGTGCAAACACTGGTCACCTCTTTTTCCCCGGGGTGCGATGGCCCTCCTTAAACAGATCCATTATAGAGAGTCGCAGGGCCGGGCTACTCTCCCCTGATATTACATTCCGCGATTGGATGGGGCTATGGGATAGTATATGGCTTATTAGCCGTTTTTGTGTTAATTCTCCATTTAAAATTCATCACGCCGATAAAGGCGTTAAGTGAATTTATATGTAGCATGCGGTGGTGTGCTGCTGCGGCCGTTGCTTTTTAAAATTTGTATTATTGTTCCGACTGAGCGATAAGATGAGTCATTGTAGATTATGTTCAGTGGCGACTATAAGGATGGCGGGGTGTCGTTGCCGGCTGTGTTTTGTGCCTTTTTCGTTTCAATTATTAACAGGCACGATCCATCATAGCTTTTACCGCCTTCTCTTTTTTGTCTCCATAAAGGTGCGGACATTTCATCGCCAGCGGCATCTCGATGGAGCGTGGATGGAGCAGAAGCTTGTGGGCGATGCGCTACCCCCACAACGGTTATGGGATCGGCGGGGCTGAGGGTGGAAACCGGAAGTGCAGCAACTGACGAGCTTAGGGAACCAGCGAACGGACATAAGACATGTACCAGACGGGATGGCCGAATGAGTTAGAGCGTCCGTCTCCCGTGCTGGTAGATAGTGGGGTCGTGGGTTCGAGTCCCGGTCGAGTCAAACCAATGACTTTAAAATTGATACTTGTTGCTTCCTAGCCAGGCGCTCGGCATTATTAGGATAGGGCAAGGACTGGTGTGCTCAGTGTCAGGATAATGTGACTGAGTGGGATACCAGGTCATGGTGCCGGCGGCCTGGTTTCCCAGTGGGACATCACTATAAAGTCGCCATGAGTGCGCACTGTCACAAGTCGGTACCCGTCCTGATATGACGTTAGATGTTGCTAGGACGTAAAACAACAACAAACAAACAAACAAACATAAGACATGTATGTGCCTGGGTAGACCATGAAATCGCCACAATATCAAACTAGCCTCAATAATGGCCCCATCCACAGCGAGGCGTTGTGTCACATGGTTGATTGGTTATTGGAGTTTTACGTCCTGGCAACATCTAAGGTCATATCAGGACGGAAACCGACTTGTGACTTGTGACTGGGAAACCAGACCACAAGCACCATAACCTGATTGATATCTCACTCAGTCACATTATCCTGACACCAAGCCAACCAGTCCTTGCCCTATCCTAATAATGCCGGGTGCCTGGCTAGAAGGCGACGAGTATAAATTTTGTAAGTCATTAGTTTGACTCGACCGGGAATTGAAAAGGCGACCTTCCGCATGGGAGGCCTGCGAAATCCCGATTCGGCTACCGCGTCTGGTGTGTGTTGTGTTACAGACAGTGGAGCTTCCCTCACCCCTACCCTCCCCTCACCCCCTAGCGGCCTGGTGCCATCAGTTTCACGACCTCAGCATCTCCAAATGATGTCCCGTAGAATATGTTTTTTAGTGTCCGCCGATCGATTGTGATCCCAAGTAACGTTGGGGAAACACGGTTCACAGATCATATCCCTCAGCTTCATGGTGATTTAACTTACTACCAACATCTAGGGTCATATGTGGACAGGTACCGACTAGTACAGTGGACATTCACGGTGGCTTTATAGTGCTGCCATAGCGATTTAACCTACTACTACTAGTAGCATCCATGGTCATATCTGAACAGATAGTGACTCGTACAATGCGCACTTACGGTGGCTTTATAGTGCTTCCATGGCGACTTAGCCCACTAGTAACATCTAGTCATATCTGAACAGGTAGCAACTTGTTCAGTGCGCACTCACGGCGGTTTTATAGTGCTTCCATGCCGACTTAACCTACCAGCAACATCTAGACTCATATCTGAACAGGTAGCGACGTGTACAGTGGACACTCACGGCGGCTTTATAGTGCTTCCATGGCGATTTAACCTACTAGTAACATCCATGGTCATATCTGAACAGATAGTGACTCGTACAATGCGCACTTATGGCGGCTTTATAGTGCTTCCATGGCGATTTAACCTACTAGTAACATCTAGACTCATATCTGAACAGGTATCGACTAGTACAGTGCGCACTTATGGCGGTTTTATAGTGCTGCCCTACTGCGCCCACCAGCACCACGACCCCATATTCTACTCCATCTCATTACCCATGACACTAAGTGAATCAACCGTCGCCTTATCGCAGTAATCCCGGCCGTCAACCAATATAGCGAAAATCTCAATATTGCAAACATTTTGGTTTAACTCGGCGAAGGATTGACCTCCCGCTCCATCTCTCCCTCCCACCACTTTCCGTATGGGAAGCAAGTGTTCTGCCCAGTCGCCAACCATCGCAATATGGCGGAAGGTCTCAATTTCGCAACTTTTTGGTTTGACTCGGCCATGGATTGAGCCTCCCCCCTCTCTCCCCTCTCTCTATCTCTCTCTCTCTCTCTCTCGCTTTCCCTCCCAGGACTTTCCATATGGGCAGCAAGTGTTCAGTCAACCACCTTCGCAATATGGCGAAAAGTTTCAATTTCGCAAGTCTTTGAGTTTGACCCCACTCCCTCCTCCCTTCCTCCCTCCCTCTCATGACTTTCGATATTGGAAGCGAGTGTTGTTCTACCCAGTCAACCACCTTCGCAATATGGCGAAAGGTCTCAATTTCGCAAGTTTTTGGTTTGACTCGGCCAAGGTTTGACCCTGCACCCACCTCTCTCACTTCCTCCCTTGACTTTGCAGATGGGAACGAGTGCCCTACCCCATCGCCCACCTTCGCAATATGGTGAAAAGAGTCAATTTCGCAAGTTTTTGATTTGACTCAGTCAATGATTGACCTCCCCCCCCCCTCACCCCCTCCTACGACTTTCAATACGGGAAGTGAGTATTGTCCTCCGCAGTCGCCCACCCTGTCCCCTCCAGAAATAATGGGACAAAATGCCAACATGTCGTCAACCCCTGACCACATGCCTGCCACCGGGCGAACAACTAATCCTACACACCTAGTCGTCTCCTTCCTCCCCCCGCCTGACTCTCACGTGATAGTAACCCCCCCATCCCCGACCACCTCCACCACCACCATCACCACCTACGTGTAGATATCCTTACTAGCGGATAGGCACTCATTCAGAAGTCACATCTCTATATCTCAGTCGTGCATCCTAGTTTCACACCCACCCCCTCTCAATCTGCCGTCATCGGACGCACTGCGCCTACTCGCGCGGATCCATCATGTCATTTCCGGCCACCTCGGGTCGAGCGATAATGGGGGCGGATTGCTTCCCCCATTGCCAACAGGGGGAGATCTGACTCTCCCAATGGCTCATAGAATACGGAGAAGCTAGCTCCCACGTAGTTTCCGGTGTGAGAAGTCACTGGGCGCCGATTGGCTACACTTGGAGGGTATTTTTACGCCATTCGGATCCAGGGTGGACAAACCGGAAGTGTCCCATTCACTACAAACAGGCAGGTTCTCCTGGGATTTCCGGTCAATGCGTGGGTGCATATGTGGAAGCGTCGAGACGTGATATATGTGTTTGGCGGACATAGATATAATGCAGAAGGGGCGTGAGCAACACCTTCGGCTACATACGATATAATGCATATATATTTTGATTCCTGAATTGATTTGCTTTATTAAATGTAGAGTAAATTGCATCTGATATCGCCCTGTAAATAGGTCCTGCATATTGATATTGCGGACAATAGAAGACACATTTATACTAATGGATTTGCTTCCTCTATTTCATTAATTTAAAAAAAGTAATTCATGATTTTTCTATTAGTGATATATTTAATGCCATTCTCTGTGCTTGCATTGAAAGTTAAGTGAATTAGTGTACAATACCCACGTATGAAATGATACAGACATACTTATAGCATGTATTGTCTAACATCAGATTACCTATTAAGTATGAAGTGACTGTCCCCAACATGAAACTTAATATTTTATTTTGAAAACATGTAAATATAAATACAGTCGTTCTGGCACATTCGGAGGAACCTCTCGAGAGATAGAATGCCGCATCTAGTTTGGAGGGTAACTCATCAACCAGCAATATGCGGAGCAGAATGCATTAACACAACGAGAGAGATAACTATGTCCAAATATTGTCTATACTCACATAACATATTCCACAGCCTATAATCACAAGGATGTTGCTATAGAAGACACAAGGCACAAACCCTCCTCTTCCAATCATATAATGTATATACTCTTTTCCAGTATATAATTATATGTGATGCATAAGTATTATGAAAGTATAAATACGCGAAAGGGAAAAGTATTATTATTGGCTACTGTAGGTAATACTCAGTGTGCTTCCTTCTGATCCCGAAAGCATGGGACTGGTTGCGCCACCACCAGTCTGGTCCGTCCCGAACAGACGCGCTTCACTGTCATTCGCACCAGATATATATATATATATATATATAAATATATATATATATATATATATATATACAGTAAAACCTCCCTAACCGACCACCTCCACAGATCAACCACTCCCCTATATCGATCGCTTTATTTGGGTCCCAACAATACCATTGTAACCATATTTTAACTCCCTAAACCGACCACCTCCCAATATCGACCATTAAAATCGATCCCAAGGTCGGTCGATTTAGAGAGGTTATACTGTATATATATGGGATATATAATGTATTACTATGAGTATAAAGGGGCGGAGCTCTATTCCTATATCCTTCAGGATCCTGGCATTTAATGCTGCCTTTTTATTATAACCCACGATATTTATTGTCATATTCGCTGCGGGCCGGTTCCCGCTGAGCTATCCTGGTGCCACCACCATGTTGCCATAGGCCAGTCAGAGCTTGTTAGGCTCACATCAGTGCCAGTTTAAACTTTTTCTGTGGTGGCCGATTATTGCTTAGCCAGATGGGCCTCAGCAAAACAACTAGGCTTCCACCACTTCTTGTCTTGGCTCTTATTCTGCCCAATTTATACATATATATATATGTATAGTTAATAAATGTCTAAATGGTGACGACGATATAGTCTATATAGTGATATAAATTGCTATGGGGAACTGATATCGGATTGGGCCAGTCCATTATCACCCTTGAGGTAATTTGATATGGCTGGTTATATAGGCTATATTAAAATACATTAAAATTTAAACTTCTAGTAAGCAAACTAAGGAACGCGATATCGGTCTAATATATAGTTTGAAAATCTCGGGCCTTCAGAGCTCTGACGTTTATTTCTCATCCGATGCGAATTCTCATCCGATGCCTCGAACAGTAAATTCGGTACTAAATGCTTAATATTGAGTTATGTACAGATTCATACTACCTTAGTAGTACAGTGATGCTCAGGTGGAATATATACATATATATATATATTATATATATTATATATACATATATATTGGTGAAATGTATTCCAGATGTATATATATAACTAAATCACGTGTTATATATACCAGGTCGGGTACTACCCTTATTATGTGCTCTATAATGTATTATGGGAATATAAACAAGGACACTAACTCTCTTCAGTTTGCTCTATTATTATATACCATTTATCTAGGCTCTACTGCATGTTGCATGTAGTTCCAGATTCGGCCACACCGGAGCCACTAGTCATAGGCATTGACACATGAATGCCAGCTGTGCCTGGTCGTTATCACCTCTAGACCCACTCGGACGGTGGGATATATATATATCAATGGCTCTACATATATATATATATATATATATATCTTACCTAATATATATATAGCTTACTCTAGCTGATATGTATATATCTATATATATATATCTATATATATATATGTATAGGTAGTGACTGTATACATCTATCTATGTATATTAGCTGGGGTATATACATAAATACATATATTCATATATACATATATATATATATATATGTCAGGTGCACATATAGCGAATAGGGTTATAATATATATATATATATTAGCTGGGATGTATATATATGTATATTAGGACCTCTGTAGGGACTGAAATCCATTTCACAGTGCGTTTCGCATATTAGCGGTAAATTAAGTTTCGATTTGCCACGTGAAGTGAGTGCAATGTGAGTGCGGCCTCGGCCATCTATGCGTTGTACATCATACACCCGCCCCCCCCCCCCCCCCCCACAGTAATCGATCCGCAGGTGCCGGGCGTATAAAACCACCACCACACTCTATGTGTGTGTTAATGAACACAGAACTCAACATTGTCACTCGGAAATCTACACCAGAAGGCAGGCGGGCCGGCAAGTCCCAGCATCAAGAGTTCATTTGCTTATTTATGACATCATTTTCCTTCTTTAAATTAAAAAAAATAAGAAGGCGTAATGGTGTGGTAATTGAACATTATTTGTGTGTGTTTACGCTTAGCTGGATAGGCGGATGGGAAGCCACGCTCATCTGTGGGGACGAGGCTGGTGGGTAGGGAGGTCACTGGGGTGGTGCGAGTGGGAGGGACTGTTGGGTGGTTGGGTGGTGGGGGCGGGGATGGGGATGGGGGTGGTGGGGTGGGGTTGTTCGGGGCAGAGCGGAGCTGGTTTGGGTGTTAGCCTCTGACGCGAATCCAGACATCTTTGTGCTGACCCTGAGTGAAGACCAAACCTCGCCTAGTCGATACTCGGATAGGGCTGGTGTTGAAGGGTGGTGGGTGGGTGGATATAGTAATGGCGGGTGGGAGTGTGAGTGGCGGGCGGGTGGCTTGTGAAGTGTGAGGTGCCGTGTTATTGGGTGTTCAATGCAGAACACCGGGGTGAGTGATCCCTCTGCAGAAGGACCTGGCAAGGTGGAACTGCGTGCTTGAAATCAAGCTCAATTCACAAAGGTGAAGGGGCGCCACCCAGGTGTGAGCTGTCGTGTTTATACTTATAAGTTGTATAAGAAGAAAGCTGGGCAGATGACAGAAGCAGAGAGTAAAGGTGGACGATAGAGGTGGAGAGAAAAGAGAATAAGGGAATATGGTGGAGAGGAGGAGGACACACTGTGGGCGAGGTGTGGGTGGATCGGGTGGGAAGAGGTGGGGGCATGGTGTTGGTGAATGTAGCAGTGCTAGAACACTGCACTGTGTATAGTGCGGGAACTGTGTGTGTACATATATAGATACAGTAAAACCTCTCTAAATCGACCGGGCTTGGGACCAACTTTAAGTGGTCTATTTATTAGGGAGGTGGTCGGTTTCAGGAGTTAGAATATGGTTACAATTGTATTGTTGGGACCCAAATGAAACGATTTATATAGGGGAATGGTCGATCTGTGGAGGTGGTCAGTTAGAGAGATTTTATTGTATATATATATATATATATAGATATATATATATATACAGTAAAACCTTTCTAAATCGACCGACCATGGGACCACCTTTAAATGGTCCATTTAGGGAGGTGATCGGCTTAGGGAGTCTTTCTATCATTACAATGGTATTGTATGGGTGATCGTTTGGGACCCAAATAAAGCGATCGATATAGGGGAGCGGTCGATATGTGGAGGTGGTCGGTTAGAGAGGTTTTACTGTATATAGATATATATATATATAAGCACTATGTAGGGTGCAGGAAGTGTGTGTGTGTATATATATGCATACACATACACATACACACTCATGCCCACACACAAGCGTGGCTCTATGATGAAGGCGTCCTTTGTTGATATTGATGATCACAAATCACGGTCGAAGATTATTGCCCTTGAAGCCCCCAAACAACTTAAGCGGCATTGCTGATGGGCCCAGAAAGAGATGTGTGCTGGGATAGAAGCAGAGAATCACAGAAGGCCTGGGGTGACAGTGACGCAACTGACAGGCTCGACGGGGGAGGGCGCCACCATCTTCACCCGCCCCCCCTCACTCCGTTTTCCGCGCATCATCCCGACACCCACTCCCCAAACGCCGTTTTCTGCCCGCTCTCATGTCCCGTGATCATCAACTTTCTATTTCCTCCGACCATCAGAGCCCCCATACGGACGTTAGGCGCTGATCCCACGGCCTCTGCACCCAACCTCCGCCGCCGGTTGCCGGTAACGGGCCTGTAGCGCACCGCACCCGGCGCCCAGGGCACACCGCCGTATACACCGGCCCCAGCACCGGCGCCCGACGCTCGGCACACCCCGCCCGATGGTCGACACACCCCGCGCCCGATGCTCGGCACACCCCTCCCGACGCTCGGCATACCCTGCCTGACGCTCGGCACACCCCGCCCGACGCTCGACACCGCCCCCGCCCCGTATGCCTGGCATACCTCGCCGAGTACACAATGCCCGGCGCGCCCGGCGCCTGTCGCTCGGCAAAGTGCGCCCGGCATCCGGCACACCTCTAGTGCTCTTAACACCGCTCCTGGCATCCCCCTAACCGATACGCCGTGCCCGGCACACCGCGCCCGGCACCCGGCACTCTACCCGACCCGCCGCGCCCGACATCCTACACACTACTGTCCGGCGCCCGGTAACAGTGCCCGGCACCAAGCGACCAGCAGTGGGCACGCCGCTCCCGGCACCCGACACACCGCGCCCGACCTCCTACACACCACGTCCGGCGCCCGGTACACCGCGCCCGGCAACAAGCGCCCGGCACCCGGCACGCCGCGCCCGACACCATTCACATACTACTTCCATATCTCAGCCACCTCCTCCTCCCACCCCCCCCCCCCTACCCTACCCCCCACCCCACCCCACGTGGCTGTTTTCTATATCCGTGTCCTACCGTCCATACATAAAGAGACGGAACTGGAGGCGGGTTCCCCCGGGGGGGTTAATTGCGAAGTCTGTCATTGGGTGATAGCGTACAGGAGCACACAGACCTCAGCAGGAGACGGGTTCACTGTAGTGTCTCCTTTGTAGTCATTGTTTTGATGCACGCTGATAGTCCCCGGATGAGGGCCGGATGTTGGAATCTATAGCAACATTTCGTGTGTGGCCTCCTATTGTCACAACAGCGTACATCAAGCAAGCACTGAGCCTAGAAAAATGGACTTCTATTGTTGCTAAAAACCGATAACCATATTAATATGTATAGCTCTTACCTGTGCTGTAAGATATAAAGATATCTCTCTCTCTATGTATGTATATATATAGAGAGAGAGATAGTCTATATATTTCTGGGAAGCAGATGTGATTCTTCTTCGCCTTTTCTTTAGTGAAAGCAATAACAAGTTGGAAGCTGTGGAAGTGAAATGACATAGACTCTACCTGTATTTCGTTGCAGATACCTGGTGCCGAACGACTGGTGTCGACAGGTGTAATGGCGGTGCCTCGGCAAGTAGAATGTGTGGGTGGTTTGGAGCACTGGATGAAAAAAAAAGAATATTAAAACTAATTAAAATAGAATAAATTGTATGAAATTACCCACGGTGTTCAGCTTTCGTGTACTTTCAGCTGTCTGTGCTGTGAGATTATGATGTGGGTTGGATTCACTGCGTACGAATGTATACAAAGACAACACAGTGAAAGCCACACTGAGCTTTTTCTATGTCATTATATGCAGGTATATTGGGATCGGGTTACCCTCCGACATCAGTGGCGTATTTCTTACGATAACAAAAAAGCGATTGATATAGTTTACATATATAAGGAATTAATTGCAATCTGTATCCAAGGGTGTAATAGGATATCTACCGACGTTCGCATATATTATTTAGTATTTGTGTGTCATGGAATCAGTTCTTCACATCTTATATATATATATATATATATATATATATATATATATATATATATATATATATGTGTGTATAACTTATATATGTATAAATATGTATATATGTATGTATATATACATATAAAATCCTCCTGTGCGAGTGGAGGTTTGGCGCGCCCGCTAGTGACAATGATCACCGGTAGTGGCGCCAGAGGTCGAGCGGAGCAGGGAGTATAAAATACTCGGTACAATAAATAGATACTAATTCCTGTCCGCGCCTTTATACTCGCATAATTCGCTGTACATCACATATATGTATATATGTATACACGCATGCATATCTGCGAGCGAGTGGAGTGTCAAGCCCCGTGCAGGAGGTGGAGCGATGCATGCCGGTACCCATCCACCCCCACCCCCAATCGGGAGGGGGGTAGAAGAGGAGACACTACAGAGCTTATTACAGGCGATAAGGGGCTTATCACTATCCATATATATATATATATATAAATATATATAAATATACATATATATAGGCAGCAAACAATGAAGTCAGATTTATTTTAATACATCAGGGCTCGAACTTAGTCCCCTACATTGGCGGTTATCCCTAATAGAAGTGGTAACCTCATCCTCGAATTGCCACGATTCGCCTAAATGGTTCATGGCACTGGCCAGATGGACACTGACAGGCCGATATGTCTGCCACTGATATTCCCCATTGTAGACATTTTTCCAAGCACAATCTTCCATACATCCATCAGTAAATAGATTTTGGACATTCATATTGAAGGGGGCTACAATCAATTATACAATGTCAGGTAGCTACAATCGAGTGTCACGTTCGGATGAACACGTCATACTGCTAATGATCGTGGGATGGCAAGCCGTGGGATTGAAATCTATGTGGTTCAAACCCTGGCCGAGTCAAATCAATTACTTAAAATGTTCTATTTGTCACTACATAGCCTGGCGTTTGGCATTCCTAGGATAGGGCAAGGAGCAGTGGAATGAAGAAGACCAATTATCTACGATTGAAATTCCCCCGACTAAATCAAGAAATGTACTAAAATAAACAAATGAATAAGAATACCAGTGCCCATTTCTTTAATTTGGCTGAGATGGCCATGAAAGTAAGTTCACCAATGCTGGAATTATAGTTGAGTTCCCTATATATGCAGATTCAAGGTTATTGTTAATCACCTGTAAACCAAATACCACCCCACTCAAGTCATATTTCCAATCACGATCGTGAGAAAAATCTCTTTGAAGAAGTGGCAGGGGTAAGTTGGGATAGAGAGCACCTGGTGTGCAAGCACCCACAGCGGTCCACAGTCGGCTGACACTCACCCATATGGGGAGGGTGTGTGTGTGCTGGAAGAGCTGCTGCCATTCCCTTAATTGTGTTATCCGTGATGAGAGTTGCTTATCACCATTCATATATTATGAAGGCAACAGGGTATTGTGCTACACATATATATACATATATACATGCATACATATGTACATGCATATACATGTGTACATATATATATACATATATACATACCTATATACATAATATGCATATATACTAATATATACATATACACATACATACAGACATACATACATACACATACATACATGCACATACATATATTTATACATACATACATACATACACTTGCATATATATATATATACATGTTAATATTTAAACAAAGTATGGGGTATTTAGCCCTCCATATTTTAATATGGTCTGATGCTCAAGAATTACTTTCATTGTTTCAATGAAAACCAAGATTTAAATATATACACCACCCGTATTCTTTAATATATAAAACTATAAGTCCAAGGCCGTGAAAGAGATATATTACTATTAGACATGTTACTATTAGACATGTTATCGTGTTTACTACATAACAATAAATATATATCATACGTAAAATAAACCATTAAGCTGCTAATAATCGCTAAATTATATAAATATATTTTAAAGGGTCTGAATCTATCTACATCAACATGAAGCCTGGATCTCAGTCGCAGATGCCGGCGTTTCTTTACTTCCGGTGGGGATTATCCAGAGCTGGCGTTGTGTTCGTAAGAACGCGGGGAAACCTCTAGGGTAGCCAGAGGGCGTGGGCAGATGGGGAGATGGGAGGATTAGCCGGGAGATTAGCCATCAGCCTGTGTGAAATCCCAACATCACAGGTTGACGGCAGTCTCCGGGGAGAGGAAGGGCGGGACAGACAGCTGCAGGCGCCGTCTGCACACAAGTAGCTCACATAACCCTGGGTGGTCGCTTTTTACTTTGCTTCCCCAGTGTCGTTTCTAGAACGGCTTCCTTTGCATTGGTAATTCTGGCAGCAGTTACTCCCCGTTCACATTTGGGGCCGAGGTGCATGCGTGCGCAGGCGAAATGAATACAGTAAATATAGCTGGTATCTGAATATAGGTAACTATCTTTGCGGTGCAGGATAACGGGAGATTAGCCATCAGCCTGTGTGCAATCCCAACATCACAGGTTGACGGCAGTCTCCGGGGAGAGGAAGGGCCGGGACAGACAGCTGCAGGCGCCGTCTGCACACAAGTAGCTCACATAACCCGGGGTGGTCGCTTTTTACTTTGCTTCCCCAGTGTCGTTTCTAGAACGGCTTCCTTTGCATTGGTAATTCTGGCAGCAGTTACTCCCCGTTCACATTTGGGGCCGAGGTGCATGCGTGCGCAGCCGAAATGAATGCAGTAAATATAGCTGGTATCAGAATATAGGTAACTATCTTTGCGGTGCAGGATAACGCATTTCCATCTATATGTGATATTATATAATTATTACAATAAAATACGCCAGCTACATGATATATTATATACAATAGGTGATGTATCAGAATTCTACGAGTATAAATAAATAGAAGTTATACCAATAGTTCTATCTACACTGTAATAATTCTCTATTTGTGACTGGTGGTGCCCTCAACAAGTCAATATGTATTCTATTGGAATTATGAAACACCATGTAAAAAACAAATCAGTTTATCCTGAGTAAATGCATAAGCAGATAGTATGTTGATTGTTACAATGGACAAAGTTTTGTCCCATATTGCTTAGCACCTTTTGAGACAGTCTCATATATATATATATGAGTAACATGTGAGATAGGAAGCCAGCCGAATGTCCTTGTGTTTTCAGTGTAATCGTTTCTGTGCTGTTTTGTGTCAATCATTACAATGGACAAAACAAAAAGAGTTATCACCTTTTGAGACAGGCTCATATATGGCATATATATATTTATATATCAATTCATCACAATGTGCTATATATAATACATAATAAGCATTATTATTTAGCCGAATAAAATCATCCATTTTAGGTATATATATATATTCAAATATATCTCAGATATCACATGTAGAAAAAAACCTTCTATATTATATATTGCGTATTATGTATAGCAGGTATTACTGAATTAATATATTATTCATTACAGACAAAGCAAGATCAAGACAGATATGTTTGAGCAATTCTCTGGCTCGTATCAGTCCAACCTACTTTCTTGATTTAAAACGAAAATCGGAGGCAGCAAGTGACTTCACTACTGGTGGTGCCCAGTACAGCAACCACCGCCCCCCCCCCCCCATCGCGCCACTAGGCTTACCTGATAAAGGGAACAATGGTTCCCCAAGTTGCTCAAGCTACCAACCTCCTACACACATACCAATAGCCGTTACATCCCTATAATATAAAAGCTTATATATTACACATAAAGTAAAACCTCTCTAACCGACCACCTCCACAGATGGACCACTCCCCCCTAGCGATCACTTCATTTGGGTCCCAAACGATTGTCCATACAATACCACTGTAACGATAACAAAAACACCTCTCTAAGCCGACGACCTCCATAAATGGACCATTTCTAGTTGGTCGCATGGTCGGTCCAGTTAGAAAGGGTCCACTGTATATTATAAAATATACTTATTTAATCAACCATGTATATCAAATATATATGTGTATATATGTATATATACATATATAATATATTCAAGAAAATGGAATATTTTGCTCAGCCAAGATGAGCAAATATATGTTATGGATATCAAGACTATTTAGGTTATGCATATATATATATATATATATATAGAGAGAGAGATATATACATATATATATATCCCAACGCCCACTACCAGTGTCCCCTGCTTGCACTAAAACAATGCAGCCCCCTACACAACACCACTCACCCCGGGGCTGTATTCATGCGCTGCTCATCGGTTCTTGCTTGGATTCTTTTACTTTCTGGCGGCTCCCAGAGACAGCGCGTGCAGACGAGTTGGGGGCTCTCAGCGCGGCGGTTGCCGGTGTGGGTGCTCCATATTGCGGCGTGCTTATTGCTAGTGAGGCCACGGCCGGACGTGCACCACGCCTAGCATGTGGCGCGCATTGATCCCGTCAAACAATGCGACTCGGCCTGTTTACTCGGGAATTAGCGCGCCACTTCGCCAGTCAATACCGCAGCATATGTTTGTAGTGTATGTGTATGTGTGTATATGTATACATATGTATATGTATATATATATGTATATATATGTGTTATATGTATATATATATGTATATATATGTATATATATGTATATATATGTTTAATAATTTGTTATTGTCATCACTTGTTCATTCACATCATGGAGACCAGCTAGATAAGCATCGCATTTCTGGGATCCTTTCTGTCTGTAAGGAATTTGTATGCATTTATTGTATGCATGTATTGTTTATCACCTCATTTTATTGTAAACATACCTTGCAGAGAGTTAAAATAAAAGAATTGAATTGAATTGATATATATGTATATATATATGTATATATGTGTATACATATATATGTATATATACATGTATATATATATGTATATACAGTAAAACCTCTCTCCCGACCCCTCCACAGATCGACCACTCCCCTATGTCGATCGCTTACATACACATATTAATTTATACATAGTTGGTTGGTTGTTAGAATTGTACGTCCTGGCAAAATCTAAGGTCATATCAGGATAAGTACCGACTTGTGACAGTGCGCATGCATGGCGATTTTATATTGTGGCCCCACTGGGTGACCAGGCCACTAGAAGCATGACCTAATATCCCACTCAGTCACATTAACCTGACACTGAGCCAACCAGTCGTTGACCTGTCCTTATAATGCTGAGTGCCTGGCAACAAGTAGCAATGCACTCATAGTGACTATATAGTGCTGTCTCAGTGGGAGAGTTGGGGGCTCATGCAACGTACTTCATCGCACTGAGTCAATTATCCTGACACCAGTCCTTGTCCTATCCTATTAATGTAGAGTGCCAGACTAGGTAGTGACAGGTATAAATTTGGTAAGTCATTGGTTTGGAACGGCTGGGATTTAAACTCCCGACCTTCCACACGGGAAGACTGCGCTCTATTTATTCGGCAACTGCGTCTAGTGTATATATACAGTAAAATCTCTCTATACCGACCCCTCCACAGATCAATCACTCTCCTATATCGATTGTTTTATTTGGGTCCCAACAATACCATTGTATGGATATTCTAACTTTCTAAACAGACCACCTCCCTAAATGGACCACTTAAATTCGGTTCCATGGTCGGTCGATTTAGAAAGGTTTTTACTGTCTATGAACATAAATATATATGTACACATTTGTATATATCTATATATGTGTATATACTGTATATCTATATATGTGCATATCTGTGTATACATGTGTGTAAGCATACATGCCCATTTACACTTATATGTACATATATATATATATATAAACAGTTGGCCCCAATAAACAGAACAAAGATAAGACTGATGTGGTTGAGAAGAAGATATATATTCTCTGGCAGAGATATATTAAATGCCCACCTAAAGTTAAAAATTGAATGCGTTAAGGCCAGGCGCAGCTGGCATACAGTGCACAGGGCCGCTCACAGGGGGCGCCACCGTGGTCTATGTCATTATAACAGGGTCAGCTAGATAGGATAAGTGCTAACTATTACATAGGGAACTGAAGATCGGTAGTGTCCTTGTTTATATTCCCATAATGGATTATAGAGCACATAAACAGTTGGCCCCAATAAACAGAACAAAGATAAGACTGATGTGGTTGAGAAGAAGATATATATTCTCTGGCGGAGATATATTAAATGCCAAGAGACCCATGGTCCCCCCAACCCCACAGTCTCAGTATACCGGCTCAGTCGCACTGGCCAGTGCCGTGGAAACCCTAATGTCGTTCATTATGCGGACGCTCAATGGGGTCTGCAGGTAGGCGAAGATGGTATCGCTCGCCCAATCACCGCGCACCCTGAGCTCTTCCAGGGTGGCGCCACACAATGATAGGAAGGTACAGCCCCCCTCCTCAAGGAGTGGGATGAGTAGTCCCCAGCGTCCAATCCCGCGACCCCACAGAAGTGCTTCAGCATCCCTTGGTATGTCGAGTATCGCAGTTCCATCGTGGCGCCCGCTGGCATGGGGATCCGGAACGCCATGGCATCAGGCCCAGCTGGGACCTCCCTGAAGTGTCTCTCAGTCCAATAAACTGCACACAGGGAGAGGTCCGGGCACCTAGCCACAGGTATTTCGAGCATCCGCTCCGCGAATTGTATCGTCTTGAGAGCGACGAACTCGCACCAACATTCCCATGGGAGAAAGGAAAAGTCTCCCCTGAGTAGTGACGAGTCCGAGGCTGTCACCTGGCACTTCCTCAGTAGTGCCCTAAAGCTGCACAGTATGGCCGCCCGCCAGGCGGTGTGCCCCGCCGAGGTGGTCAGGGCAGCGAATATTCGCCTAAGCATGTCAGGCAGTAAGGGGGCCGCCTGCCTGGGATGGCAACCCCGCTCCCGCTTGATGCCCTTCAACGTGGATGCCAGCTCAAAGTTTTTGTAGTCGATCGGCTCCGCGCCCTCC
The DNA here is from genome assembly GCA_030323885.1 of Branchipolynoe longqiensis. NCBI lineage: Eukaryota > Metazoa > Annelida > Polychaeta > Phyllodocida > Polynoidae > Branchipolynoe > Branchipolynoe longqiensis. The sequence goes on along the minus strand of CM059186.1, from coordinate 78,819,497 downwards.
GTCTTCAAGAAGAAGTTCAGGCCACTGAGATAGTTGCACACCGATGTGTATTTGAGAGTCCTGGCCAGCCAGACTGCATACAGTGCTGTCTGTTCTGGAGGGCACGGTGTGGTGGGAAAGTGGCCCCCGAACTCCTCAATGAACTCCAGGTATCGTCTCACCTGGACCCCCCGTGTTGTGATGGAGTTTGGGGCGTAGTACTTGCGTTGCACGGCCAGCTTCTCCCTCCGCAGCTCCACAACTGGAAATAGAAGGGTCAGGGGAGTTGGTGAATATGTGGTTGCAACAAAGCCTGCGTGCTCCGTCTGCGACCCGGATTCGGTCCTTACTGTCACTGGCGCTCCAACGGCTCAGGGCGTCGCAGATCGTGTTGTCAGCACTCTTCACATAAACAGACTGAACATCAAAATTGTACTGTGCCGCTATCCAGAACAGCCTGCGCACGAAGTGCATGACCCCCTTTGATTTGGACCGACCCGAGGTCAAGGCCGCTCGGACCGTCTCATTGTCCGTGACCATGACCACCGTGCTGTCCTTCCACAGGTCTGGGCCGCACAGAAGGCTGCCCACATCTCCAGCACGTTTATGTGGGCCCCCCTACAAGTCCCATCGGGTGTGGCGTGGTGGTGGCCCACCTCATCCCTGATCCTCCCGTCTGGTCCTTCCCCGAAGGCTCCAATCCTCCAATCGCCGGCATGGATCATCCCGAACCCCTCCCCGGAGGCGTCACTGTAAGTCGAGACGTATGGGGTATGGCGGCCGATTATTTTTGCCTTCCCATTGAACCGTCTGGAGAAGTCCAGCCACCATCGTCTATCCTCATGGAAACCCCCAGAGAGGCGGACCTTGAAGTGGGGTTTTGCCACTGCGTTGATCGTGTCGTACATGCGTCTGCAGAACGTGCGGCCTCCCCGGACCACCTTCGCACAGTGCGCCAGCAAGCCAGCCAGCCGCTCCAGCTGGATCCTCCTAGCCTTCTTCCGGCCCTCCAGGGCCAGAAGCGCCATGGTCATCCTGGTCAGCTTGTCCTCCGGCAGCGACATCTCCAGGGCGATGGTGTCGATGTCGATACCCAGGAACCTTGTTTTGGTGGACGGGGAGGTGACTTTTGGGAAGCTTATGTAGAAGCCCAATCTCCGGAGGATCCCCATTAGGGTGGCCTGGGCCGTGCAGCCCGCGTCGATGTCCCGAGCTACGATACAGAAGTCGTCGAGGTAATTTACCACCTCCCCCACGCCCTCACGCACTGCACAGCGGACAACAAAATCAGACAGCTTGCTGAAGACATAAGGGCTGGAGGCCAGCCCCATGCATAGCCTGTTATCTCTTAAAAAGACCGGGTCATTCCCGAAGTCCCAGAATATGCCCTGGCGGTCCCGGTCTCGTGGGTGGATGCTCACCGCCCGGTAAGCATCGCGGATGTCCACGGTCGCGAGATAGTCTCCGGCTTGCATCAGGGCGGCCACATCGTCGACACTATTGTAGGAGAATTTGGCCGTCACGCTATCCGTGTAGTTGTTGACTGACTCCCCCTCTGGTCTGCTGCAATCCACGATGCCCCTCACCCCCCCTCCATCCTTGGGGATGCAGAAGAGCCTATGCACACATAGCGGCCGGTCCGCTGCCCTGGTCAAAGCCCCTGTGTCGATCTCCTTCCTGAGTTTGCCAGACATGACCTCTCTGTCCTCACGGTCTCCCTCGGCACCCTGATGGCACTCATAGCAAGCGTCGCAGTCCCGGTTTATTACCATGAAGCCGAAGCAGATCCCTTTCATGATATATTCGGCATCGGGGTCAGTATCACCCCTCATGAACAGCTCTGTGAAGACCCTACATGGCTTCATCTGGGACACGACACCATCAATACTGTGCGTGCAGCTGCACAAACCTGTCATGCAGCTCCTCCAGAGTCGGAAGTCGGTCACACAGTCGGTAACCGTCTCCCTGACGGTGATGTCGAATACATGCTCATCTCCTGTGCCGTCCTCGATGTGGAGCCACCCCGGGTCCAGGCCATCCCCCCTGCTTGTCCATACAGGGGTGCCTCTGTGGGGCGTCTCCCCCACTTGTTGGTCACCGGGGATCCACCCCCGGGTGCCCGCCGCCGCCATCAGGGTATCCACCCCGTCCCACGTGTTGTTATTGTTGTTTACATCCGGGGCCTCCCGTGGCACGGGTGTCTCCACTGACCCCCGTGCTCCACTGCAACCCTCCGTAACGCCACCATGGCAGCCTCCCGCCCCCCCTGGGGCTCCCGTGTTGTCAGTCCCACCCAGAGGCGGGGCCTCCACGCGTGCCGCGACCACAGTGTTGTTGTTGTTTACATCCGGGACCTCCCCACGTGCGGGAAGCCAGCCCTGCGGCTCGGGCATCTTCACTGACCCACATGCGCCACTGTAAACATCCATACCACGCCCTCCGGCGCCGTCAAGTAATGCATCACACCCAGTACCTCGGAGACCGGTACAGTCCCTGTCCCAGCTGCGTCCACCGCCGGGTTGTGTGTCTGCCTGGGTGTCCCAAACCCCAGTACCGCTACCGTCCCTGCCCCGGCCGTGTCCACCGCCGGGTTGTGTGGCTGCTTGAGTGCTCACTGCGCCCCACCCCGCGCCCCCGTTTTCCCGTGGTATGGCCGAATCTGGGTCATGCTCCGCGTCCCCGGTGTGGCGCGTCCCGGTGCACCGTCAGTCCCGGGTGCACTTAATGTGCTTGTGGCTGCGGCTCCCGCACTTGCTGCACCAATGCCCGAAGCTACAGTCCCCCTCCTTACTGTCACAACCCACTTCCTTGTTCCAGGGGAAGCAGGCCCGCTTGCCTCCCTTTTCATAGGTCTTGAGCCCCTTTGGATTCCCGGTGGTCGCACTCTTAGTTTTGGCCCGCATGGCCTCATGCCCGTAGTGGATCAGGCTCGCCGCCGCATTCCCTGCCGTGAATGCAGCGAAACCCTCCCGTCCCGCCAGCTTACGCACGGCCGTGTCATATCGAACATGGGCAGTGTCTTTGAACAGCTCATGCTTAGCCTTCGATGCAATGTAAGCAAGGTGGCTGAATAGGGCCTGGCCATCTTTTAACGTCACACCGTCCAGGCTCAGGAACCACAGGCATGATGCCTCCTGTAACTCGGCCACTGATAGTTTGCGCACATCCTTCTTATCCTCAGTATAGTTTTTTAAAGACCACTTACTTTTCCGTCTCCGGGACGTGCTCCTTGTCGTGCTACGTGAACTGGAGTCACTACGAGAGTGCGATCTGCGCCGCCGTGTCCGGCTCTTGCGCGATACCTCCCCGTAACTTGAGTGACCTCTTTCCGTATGGGCTGCTCCGCCCTGCTCGGCTGGTGGTGGCTTCACTGTGTCCCTGGCCGCCTTTTCCTTTACTAACACGGTCCGTCGTTCCTCCAAGTCAAACATGCGCTTGTCCCTTTCCAGCTGCCTTATTTCCTCCCTCACGCGTCGCTCCTCTTCATCAATGCACATACTCCGTATGTCTTTTGTGATATCCTCCATCACTCGCTCATCGGAAGCTTCTCCTGCCATCACCATCTTGACTGCCGAGAATTTGCGCGTTATGCGTATGTGGTTGCCTGCGGCGTCCTCCCGTTTCACGTCAGTAATGCACCTCGGTCCAGAATGAATTTTACCACACGGGTTGCAGAAACCCTCAGACATACCGTATCGCACAGATGAGTGTCAAGCTAGCATGATTCCAGATAGAAGGCGAGCTGGATCGGGGAGCGTCCTGCGTCCTGCGTGCGTTAAGTTAAAAGGCCAGGCGCAGCTGGCATACAGTGCACAGGGCCGCTCACAGGGGGCGCCACCGTGGTCTATGTCATAATAACAGGGTCAGCTAGATAGGATAAGTGCAAATTATTACATAGGGAACTGAAGATCGGTAGTGTCCTTGTTTATATTCCCATAATGGATTATAGAGCACATATATACCCGCCAGTATTTATCGCCTGGATCTTTGTATTACGTGCTTGAGTATTGGGTGGGGGAGGGAGTCTGTTGTGCGTGTAGAGGTATGTGTATGTGGTGGTGGTGGGGGGGGGGGGAGGGGAGAGGTATGAGACAGCATCAGCACACACTACGTATAACTTTCAAGCATGGGGATACAATATAGGACGTGACTAATTTAAGACCCAGTTCTCTTTTTCATCTTTTCTGATAGGTTTTTTTTCTTTCTTTCTTTTTTTATTATCCGTATACAGATAACTGCACAAACACATGCGAATGAAATCTCATCTCGAATGTCCGCTAATTGATAGGTACTGACAGGTAGTGTATTTGATACCGTTCACGGTAGATCATAAGGGCCGAGTGGCAGGAGGCGCGTTTTAATTGTTTACGGAGGGTCCTGTAATAATACCGGCAGTCACATGGAACCAGGCGGTGGCACGAGGCGGCGTGGCCGAATCGGTAGAGCGCAGGCCTCGTGTGCGGGGGATCGGGAGTTTGGTTTCCGGTCGAGTCAAACCAATGATTTATCAAATTGACACTTGTCGCTTCCTAGCTTGGCACTCAGCATTAATAATAATAGGATAGGACAAGGACTGGTGTCAGGATAATTGACTCTGTGGGATATTGGGTCATGGTACTGGTGGCCTGATCTCCCAGTGAGACAGCACTATATAGTCACTATGAGTATGAGTGCATTGCTACTTGTTGCCTCCTAGCCAAGCACTTGGCATTATTAGTTAGGTTAGAGTCAGGATAATGTGACCGAGTGGGATATCGGGTCATGGTGCCTGTGGCCTGATTTTCTAGTGGGGCAGCACTATAAAGTCGTCATGAGTGTGCACTGTCATAAGTCAGTACCTGTCGTGATAGGCGGCGGTGGTGGTGGTGGTGCTGGGGGGGGGGAGGTGTGCGGAGGGGGGGGTTCACGTGGGTGTTCAGTTACCGCCCACACCACTTGTCTGCTATAGTAGTTCCCAGCACCAGCACCGATAGAGCTGCCGCCCGCATTGTCACAAGGCACATAATCATCAGCGCATCCACAACAATCACCAGCGATACAAGGGGTGTGGGACACGCATTGAATAGGTCACGCAACCACCAGCAATACAGGGGGTCATGCATGGAATAGGCCATGCAACCACCAGCAATACAGGGGGGCATGCATGGAATAGGTCAAGCAACCACCAGCAATACAAGGGGGCATGCATGGAATAGGCCACGCAACCACCAGCAATACAGGGGGGCATGCATGGAATAGGCCACGCAACCACCAGCAATACAGGGGGGCATGCATGGAATAGGCCACGCAACCACCAGCAATACAGGGGGGGGGCATGCATGGAATAGGCCACGCAACCACCAGCAATAAAGGGGAGGCATGCAGGGAATAGGCCACGCAACCACCAGCAATACAGGGGGGGGGGGCCTGCATGGAATAGGCCACGTCCATATTAGTCACTTTAATCATTGTTTGTTGGTGCGGTATGACCTAGCAACAGCGTACGATCATATCAGGACGGGCACCGACTTGCGACAGTGCGCACTCATGGTGATCACTTTATAGTGTGACCTCATTGGGAGACCGGACCGCCAGCACTATCGCTATGGCGGTCGGCTTGATCAGCATGACTGGCCGGACGTGGTGGCTGATTTCCCAAGCGGGAGGTCGTCGGTTCGAACCCATGCCAAGTCAAACCAATGACCTATAACGTTGATTAGAGCGATAAATGTTATATATTTAAGTAACCAACAAAATAACAGAAACTAAAAACCATCAGATTATACAACTTTAAATGCTAATACATTTGTAGTAGACTGCCCTGACCTCTCAGGCAAGGAGCCACATAGACAGGTTGGTTTGATTAGGATGATGACATCAGGGAGCATATGTTAGCACACTGGCCCGGAATGCAAGAGGCGTAGGTTCGAATCTTGATGTCGGCGCAATATTTTCCATTTTCCTCACCTCCCACGACACACTTATACAGCAGAGTGAGACCCCATCTAGCATTGTAATGCATGCGCGAGTACAACTAGCCTAACCCCTAATCTACCTCATGCAACGTACTTCATGCATGGCCCAAATTGCCACCCTGCCGACCAATAGCCACCCCAACCAGTGCCACCATTCCCCTAATCGCCACCACCAGCAGGACGCACCCCCACATTACCGCAGCACTCTCCCGCCAGAAAAGAACCCGAACAGGTACCTAAAACAGCACTCACCACCCGAAGGAAGCCGCACCCGCACATTTAGGAAGCCGCACCCGCATTACACAAATGGATTGGGCAAGCATGCATGAATTATAAATCATCTCGCTACTCCCCGCCCCCCCAAACGCCCCCCCCCCCACGCACCACCACTCTCTCTCTTTCCCTCTTTCTCTGTTATGGCCATCACCACATTAGATTGCGGGCTTAATTAAAACATGACAAAACAAAGGGACAGATGGGCTATTGGAGACCCGCTATAACCCGCGACTGTCATCACGGCATTAACTCCCGACCTCAGGGCCGCTCTGATCACCAGACGGTGAATAGATCAATCTTTCTCCGGCGCACGCGCCGAATATCAATAATCGATATCTGGAAATCAATCAGTCAATAAACAGCATGGGCCTCGATATCCGTGATTTATTCCCCCACGGTGGCGTTGGCTGGGAGGCAGGCAGGCATGCGCGAGGAATGTAATCTGCAGACCGGATGCCACCATTGACATATTGTTTACCGAGGGAAATAGGCTGACTATATGCGCCTGACGTGAATTATTCATTTGATGGAAGGTCTCTGTCATGCTGCTCGTGTAAGAATCAGTGACGCTTCGTGGGAGGCAAATGACAGCTCCGTGATTTGTTGTTGTTCTAATCATAGTGCTGGGATGGTGGGAGGGATAGATATACACATAAAACAAGCCCACGTTTCTTTTGTCCATTTTCAAGACTAGCACCGGTGGAAGCAATTAATATTTCCCCCGAAATAGTTTCTCCCCCCCCCCCCTACCTCGCCTCAACCCGACCCGCCTCGCCCCACACAGCCCCCTACCCCTGCCTCAACCCGCCCCGCAATTAATATTGCCTCCGAAATAGTTTCTCCCCGCCCCGCCCGGTGTTGCAGTTTCCGTGGCACACCAGTTTGCGAGGGACACATCGCTTCTGCGCATGCATCAAAATTGAACAGCATCGTCACTAACCTTATAAATTTAATAAAATGTTTTTGGTAAAGATGTGTTCTATATGTGTACCAAGCGATTTGTTTCTAGGTGGTGTGGTTTTAGAGATATTTCACTTTTTCTGTATTTTCTGTATGAAGATTGCTCACAACCATTGACAATGCCTTGAGTTTGATGGTACACACAGTGCAAAACATTAGTTTTATTAGCGCAGAAGCCTAACCTTATAAATTTAATATAATCTATTCAGTGAATATGTTTTCTATATGTGTTCCAAGTGGGTTGCTTCTAGGTGGTGTAATTTGAGAGATATTTAACTTTTTCTGTATGAAGATTTGCTCACGGCCATTGACAATGCATTTGAATGTATGTGTCCCTCGCAAACTGGCGTGCCGCGGAAACTGCAACACCGGCACCGCACCGCCCCCAAGAAATAAAACTTCCATGGAGCAATCTTATACAGGTATAATGCTGCCTTCCCGGTATAATATTGCCGATAGATGCCACATAATCATTAACATTGATGCCAGATGTTTTGTTAGTAATTAATGATGCGTGTTCTGTTTGAGATTTGTTATAGTAGTTTTAAACCATGTTTATACTATATTTACAATCCTAACACCCTCAATGAATATAATTGGCGAAATAAAATAGAAAAACGATGCAAATTTGTCCTGGAGAGCATTTGAGTTAAGGAAGCGGAGTAGGGAATGATGGTGTTTTATTCCAGATGAGGCAATATAATACTGGCATATTATTGCCTGTGGGGCAGATTTATTCTGGAATAATATTGCTCCACTTCAGATTGTATCCGGGACATTATTGCAAGCGGAAGGAATCACATGGGTTTGTTTTTTTATACAGCTCCATCGCCACCACTATTTTATTATTCGCATAATGGCATATGTACACACTGAACAGGATATACATAAGTTGTATTTGGCCATCAGAATATATGCATTGAATAATGAGTTTCTTTTTCGATGACCAGATGGGGTGGTCGAGTGACTTGAGCGTCCGTCTCCTCTTTTGGGAGATCAGGGGATCCGAACCCATGGGATTGTGGGTTCGAACCCTAGTCGAGTCAAACCAATGACTTTAAAATTGATACTTGTCATTTCCTAGCCAGGCACTCGGCATAATTAGGATAGGGAAAGGACTGGTTGGCTCAGTGTCAGGAAAATGTGACTGAGTGGGATATCAGGTCATGGTGCTGGTGGCCTGGTCTCCCAGTGGGGCAGCACTATAAAGTAACCTTGAGTGTGCACTGTAACAACTCAGTACCCGTCCTGATATGACCTTTGATGTTGCTAGGACGTAAAACAATAACAAACAAACAAATCTTTGTCGATGATGTGTGAGTGTGCATTTTGCATCCACTTATTCATTCATATGATCCACAGATTTATTTGTTAGTACAATGGATTTACACAACCAGACAATTATGTTTCTCCTCCATACAATAATACTGTTGCCAATATAGATCGAGATTGTATTTTAAAATGGTACTCCATTGTTAACACCGAGACTCCATACACTTATTCTCCTCGTCAACATACCAATACAGCTCAAGATTTTACTTCAAAATGGCACTCACTTGCTAGAAAAATAACACCATGTAGCAATGTATATATCACTCAGCCAAGGCAACTCGAGAATTTAGATCAAATATATGTTCAATTGTTAGAACAATAGACCCCCCTCCTCGGCATTGCAATCTATTTCGACACAAAAGCATAGTGCCTCCCCCTCTCCAATTTTCTCTATCCGCATTACTAGCTCCTGAACTCTGAGTCAAATAAATAGTCCAATAATATCAATGCCTGGCTTACACCAGCCGATATTCATGAAATCGTGAACCCAGTTTCCAGGTTGGTGTGCGTCAAACACATCTCCATCCACTCGGGGCACATTCCTATCCTGGGTAACCATCGTGGCTCCCCTTCAACCGGACATACACCTGGGGCCATATGCATGAAGCAGTGTTAGCGAGCCAAAACGCGTTTAGACGGGATTTCTGGTTTAGCGCCGAAAAGTCGGTATGCATGGAGCAGTGTTAGGCCTAACACCACAAGCTTAAACTAGGTTAAGCTAAACCAGAAAAATAGCTGGTTTACAGGTGGTGTTAGGTATCAAATCTATTCAATGCGATCATATTTAACAGAATTAGCTACCCAATTAGTCAAATTTAATCAAATTAACCCTAAATTCGAAGCTTTATTAAGGCTACTGCCGCATTGGCGGCGATATTAATAGTTATATTTTCGAATCGACGAACGTAAAGTAAACAAATCGCCGCAGCCGCCGCATCGACGTTGCTTTCCATACTGTCGGCAGCGGCGGTTTGTTTACTGTACATTCGTCGATTCGAAAATATAACTATTAATATCGCCGCCGATGCGGCGGTAGCCTTAATATCGCTTCGAATTTAGGGTTAAATTGATTAAATTTCACTTATTGGGTAGCTAATTCTGTTACATATGATAGCATTTAATATATTTTAGCCTAATATATGGGCACAGACGCAGAGGAATTTCCCAAATCTATAAATAAATTCACGTTTAGCTATAATGAAAGTGTTACGCGCTCCTGCATACCGTTCCCGACATCGGTGATAGCTACCCAGTAATAGGCTGTAACACCAAAAGCCGCTATCACCGACTCCTGCATATGGCCCCAGCTCCTTGACCATATCCCTGTCCACTCAGTCTGTCCACTCAGCCGTAATACCTATCCAGTCAGCTTGCACCCCTGACCACTCAGCCGGACCACTACCCCTATTTGGCCGAATCGTTAGAGTACAGGCGTCAGGTGTGGGATATCGGGAGTTCGGTTCCCGATCGAGTCAAACCGATGACTTATAGAATTGATACTTGTTGCTTCCTAGCCTGGCGCTCAGCATTAATATGATAGGGCAAGGACTGGTTAGCTCAGTGTCAGGATAATGTGACAGTGGGATATCAGCTCATGATGTCAGCGGCCTGATTTCCCAGTGGGGAAGCACTATAAAGTCACCATGAGTGCATGCTGTCACAAGTTGGTACCCGAGCTGATATGATCTTAGATGTTGCCAGGACATAAAACTCTAACAACCAACCCCTGTTTGGCCCGGTATAGTAAGTTCAAAACACTACCCCACAAAAACACTACCCCACAAAAACACTACCCAACAAAAACACTACCCCACAAAAACACTACCCCACAAAAACACTACCCAACAAAAACACTACCCCACAAAAACACTACCCCACAAAAACACTACCCACAAAAACACTACCCCACAAAAACACTACCCACAAAAACACTACCCCACAAAAACACTACCCCACAAAAACACTACCCACACAAAAACACTACCCAACAAAAACACTACCCCACAAAAACACTACCCCACAAAAACACTACCCAACAAAAACACTACCCAACAAAAACACTACCCCACAAAAACACTACCCCACAAAAACACTACCCAACAAAAACACTACCCCACAAAAACAATACCCCACAAAAACACTACCCCACAAAAACACTACCCACAAAAACACTACCCCACAAAAACACTACCCCACAAAAACACTACCCCACAAAAACACTACCCCACAAAAACACTACCCCACAAAAACACTACGGTAGTGTTTTCAACCTAGGTTCAAAACACTACGGTAGTGTTTTCAACTTAGTTGAAGGTAGGTTCAAACACTACTGTGGCCACTCTCAAAACACTATCCTTAAGTTCAAAACACTACCTCTGAGTTCAAAACATTACTCTAAAAAGATGTTATTAATTGCTGAATATTCATTTTAATTTGTACTAGGATGGGGAAATATGCAGTAGGGTTGGGAAGTATGCAGTAGGATGGGGCTGTGTGCAGTGAGTGTGGGGCAGTATGTAGTAGGGTGGGGCAGTGCACAGTAGTGTGGGGCAGTATGTAGTAAAGTGAAGCCTATGCAGTATGCAGTAAGGTGGGGAAGTATGCAGTAGGGTTGGGAAGTATGCAGTAGGATGGGGCAGTGTGCAGTAGTGTGGGGCAGTATGTAGTAAGGTCGGGCAGTAGGCAGTAGGGTGGGGGCTGTTTGCAGTAAGGTGCAGAATAATGCAATCAGGTGTGGCAGTGTGCAGTAGGGTGGGGAACTATGTGGTGATGGGGCAGTATGTAGTAGGCTGGGATAGTATGCAGTAAGGTAGAGTGGGGCAGTATGTAGTAGGTAGGATAGGGTGGGGCAGTATGCAGCAGGGTAGAGTGGGGCAGTATGTAGTAGGTAGGATACGGTGGGGCAGTATGCAGTAGGGTGGGGCTGCATGAAGGAGAGAGGGGCAGAATGTAGTATAGTGGGGCAGTATGCAGTAGGGTGGGCGGTATGCAGTAGGGTGGCACTGTTTGCAGTAAGGTGCAGAATAATGCAGTCAGATGTGGCAGTGTGCAGTAGTGTGGGGAAGTATGTAGTAGATGGGGCAGTATGTAGTAGGCTGAGGTAGTATGCAGTAGGGTAGAGTGGGGCAGTATGTAGTAGGTAGGATAGGGTGGGGCAGTGTGCAGTAGGGTGGGGCTGCATGAAGGAGAGAGGGGCAGAATGTAGCATAGTGGGGCAGTATGCAGTAGGGTGGGCGGTATGCGGTAGGGTGGGGCAGTATGTAGTAGGGTGGAGGCAGCATGCAGTAAGAGAGGGCAGTATGCAGTAAGCTGGGGTAAAATGCAGGAGGGTGGGGCAGTATGCAGTAAGGGGGTTTATGGTGCAGTAAGGTGGGGCATAATGCAGTAGGTTACATATTGTGGCACTACAGCCCCCACTGCCATGTCATGATAGTGTGTTGAACTTGCTAGTGTTTTGAACGTACGTAAGGGTAGTGTTTTGAACTTAACCGTAGTGTTTTGAACGTGGTAGTGTTTTGAACGTCCTACACCGGCCCATGCCCCATCCGGCCCGGCCAATACCCCTGTCCGCTCAGACCACGCCCCATCCCGCCCGGCCAATACTCCATCCCGTCCGGCCACTACCCCAGCCCGCCCGGCCCGCGCTCCTGTCCGTCCTCCCGGTGTAAAGATTTCAAATTCCTCCCATATTCAAGTTCCCCCCCGGAACTTGAAAACGTTTTCAATTCTCCCAGGGAATTTGAAAACGTTTTCAAATTCCCTCCCTCCTTTTAACTTTCCTCCCCCCCCCCCCCCCCCCCCCCATTTTGGCGGAATTTTCTTTATTTTTGTTATTTTTTGTTATTTTTTGTTATTTTTCATGACAAATATTATAATATACAGAGAAGAGCATAATGGAAATTATTACTAGTACAATAAAACATATTTAACCACAAATGATACAAAAAGTCTCCAAGATGGTTAAGAAAAAAATATTATAGGTCTGAAATTTAAAACGTTTTTTAAAGTTTTTTAAACAATTTAAAATTCCCGGAGGGAGGAATTTGAAAATGGGAGGGGGGGGGGGGGAATCTGAAAACTGTTTTTAAGTTCCCCCCCAGGAATCTGAAAACATTTTTAATTTCCCCGGAGGGAAGTTAAAAACGTTTTCAGATTCCCGGGGGGGGGGGGGAACTTGGGAAGGGGGGGGGGGGAAGTTGAAATCGCTACACCGGCTTACCGTCCGGTTCATTTGACCATCATCTAGACGTATCCACCCCTACCACCGTCAGGGGAGCACTAATCTCTTTTATTCAGCCCTGAAAGCGGTGGTGGGGACCGGGCCCCTAACACCCTACGGTAAATGTAATCGCGGTGCAATCAGCATCCCTTTACCACAACCTCTGGGAGGAAGATGTGTGTGTGTGTGTGGGGGTGGGGGGGGGGTTAGCTCACCTGCGTTTAGCCAGTAAACCACACGCACACATTTCTATTTCTCAAGCCTGAATATCTTTTACCGCAGTCTGGCCATATAGTGTCGCACCCTGGTTAGTCCGATGGCTTCCCCGCTTCCCATTTAATGGCCGTTACGGGGTGGTGTGGGTGCGCATGCGGGGCCCGTTGTTGTTTTAATTTGTTTATTTAATTATAATATTCGTCGATTAAGCAGAGGAAACTTCAATCGTGGATAATTGGTCTTCCTCATTCCACTGCTCCGTTCGCTATCTTAGCAATACTCCACGCCAGGCTATGTACAGAGACAAGTACAGTATGATCCCGTTTAAACGCACTCTGATTTAACGCGAAATCGGACATAACGCGAACAAACCATGGACATTAAATTATTCCGATTCCCTCACCTAGTGGCGCAAAAAAAGATTGCACCGTAATTTGTTTGCGTCTGAATGTTATCGGATTATCAATGATTTCTTTCCCTTTGAAAGTAGCCCTGGTGGGTTCTCAAGTTGATTTTCTGTAACCCCGTTATATCCCGACCGCCATTTGTTTTCGCGATCGCATTATAACGACCTGAATGGTTGCGTTATAATGGGGTCATACTGTATCCACTTTGAAAGTCATTTTTTCGCCTACTCGGTCAGGGTTCGAACCACATGACATGACACAAAAACGGCAAGTGGACGCTCAACTCAATCGGCTGTCTCGCCTGGTTTCACCGACCTCGAATTCACCGGACGCGGTGGCCGAATCGATAGAGCGGAGGCTTCCTGTGCGAAAGGTCGGGAGTTACGAATCCCAGCCGAGTCAAACCAGTAGCTTATAAAATTGATACCTGTCACTACATAGCTTGGCAATTGGCATTATTAGGACATGACAAGGACCGGTTAGCACAATATCACTGTCAGTATAATGTGACTGTGTGGGATATCAGGTCATGTTGCCAGCGACCTGGTCTCCCAGTGGGACAGCACTATACAGTGGCCATGAGAGCACACTGTCACAGGTCGGGATCAGTCCTAATATGACCTTAGATGTTGATAGGACGTAAAACAACGGCAACCAACCAACCAACCAACCTCGTCTCGAACTGCCCCTGGTGTGAGCAGGTTGTTAACAGGGGGCGCGGTGGGTAATGGCAGCCAAAGCGGATCGGGGGCCTCTGACCCGTCGCGCCGGGCGGGGCAGGGGCGGGGAAGGGGCGGGGCAAGGGTGGGGCGGGGCGGGGTTGGGCGGGGCGGGGCGTGGCGTGGTGGGGAGTGGCGGGGCGGGGCGGGGCGGGGCGGGGCGGGGCGGGGCGGGGCGGGGCGGGGTGTGCGTGGCGTGGCGTGGTGGGGAGTTACGGGGCGGGGCGGGGCGGGGCGGGGCGGGGCGGGGCGGGGCGGGGCGGGGCGGGGCGCGCCTCACGCCTAGCTGCCCCGCGGTCTTGAGGGCCGATTGCCATATGATTGCAGTCGAATCGGCATTTAGCAGACATCCACGTCAACCCCCCTAAGGCCGCCAATATGATGACTTTACGGCCCGCTGATAGAAGTCGGGTCCTCCCCGGCCTTTGGGGACGCTGCCACCATCCACACTTCCTCTTCCCTCCACTCCCCCTGACACAAAAAACACACACACAGGAAATAGTGTCATATTTCGGACATTTCCATGTGGATATCGGCCGTTCATAGCCACAGGGAGCAGAGATGGCCAGTCGGCATCGAGATTCAGGGGGCCACCTCCACCACCTCCAGGGCAACGCCGATGTCTTACTAGGTTCCCCGCGAGTAAAGAAAAAAAAAGAGAAAAGGCCAAAGGGGCGTGGAAGCCGGGGAAGCAGACGACAATTTACATTGACAATGACCGTGCTTCCCGCCCCGGGCGTCCATGCCACGCCCACTAACCTTGTCACGTGACTAATGTAGATCCGCTTAGCGCATGATAATCCTTGTAGGGCGTACACTGGAGGAGGGATGATGGCGGCTGGGGGTTGGGGGTGAGGTGTAGACTATTGGGGTTGGGCGTCCCGGAGGTGGGGGTTGCTGGTACTGGTCGCCTTCAGGGAACCTGGCCCCATCCCACAGCAGATCAATGCACGATTCAGTTACACATATCCCTATAGAAACTAGCCATCTGGGGTCATCTGGGTAGAGATATTATGATGTAAGTTTTAAAGTTGCATAGTCCGATGGTTTTGAGTTTCTGTCATTTTCGGAGATATATATTTTTGTTGTTGGTGGTTATAATCTATCTTTCTTTAGTTTCAAGCAACTTTTGTTTTAAATGGCTAACTTTAGAGATATTTTACAACCATGCCAACACTCTGACACCATAGGATTCAGCAGTAACATGTTCTATTATATTAAAGTTGCATAGTCCGATGGTTTTGCGTTTTGCTCATTTTTCCGAGATAAATATATTAAATGGATCGTTATAATCTACCTTATTTCAGGTTAAGGTATCTTTGATTTTAAATGGATATCTTTTGAGATATTTGAAATTCAAACATGCAAACTTAGTTTTGACAAGCACGCCACAACTCTGACACCATAGGCTTCAACAGTAACAGGTTCTATCAGATTGTCTCAGTGTTCCCTCCTATGTGGCAATAAATGCTTAATATGTGCATCAATATCTAAATTTGATATGTAGAGTCAAATCTATATAATTATTTAGGTTTTGAAAATTTGATGCTTCATCGGACTATGCAACTTTAACTCATCATTCCTTTCTATGTGGCAATCTTTCTATGTGGCAATCTTTCTATGTGGCATCCTTAATAACTGCATCAGTGTCTAAGTTAGATATGTAGGATCAAATCTAGATAAAATGGCTTGGTTTTGACAAGTTTATGCTTGTATCGGACTATGCAGCTTTAACAAGCTGATAAAAACTAACCATTTTCGAACGATGAGTGCATATACTTATACTTATATATGTGCTGTATAATTTACTAAGCAAATAAAATAACGCACAGATCACCATTATCAATGTCCTTTATTCTTTGCCGACTACCAAGCGGCGGAACCCGATGCTGGCGCCACCTATCACTGCCTTCGATATTCATTACTTATGTATGACCGGCTCAATCACTGCGTTTTATTAATAGCTAGCCAAAGAATATATTATTCAACAATTTATTGTCTTTGTGTCATTGATATAGGAGTAACTAATACAGTTTTCTGGGGCCGTTACCTTTACTTAAATAGTTCCTTTGAGGGTTGACTTTGACTTTGACTTCAACTTGTATAGTCCGATGAAAACATCAAATGTTCAAAACCAAAACACCCACCTAGAATTGATCATACATATCCTACTTATATACTGTGCACTTATTCAACATGTCTTGCTGTATAGAAGGGAACAATAACTCAATTTAATAGAACCTGTTACTCAAGCAAATGGTGGTCGAATTTTGACACCATGCCAAATTATATCTCAAATATCTCCAAAGTTAACTATTTATAATATAAGTTACTTCAAATTGAAGTAAGATCAATTATAATAATAATGTCGATTATAATAGTTGTCTATAACAATCATGTTTATATCAAAATTTTTTTTCTCAAAAACCCAAAACCATCGGACTATTCAACTTTAAGTAGATTTTTGTTTACTTAGTTACCTTTTTGGAGTGCTTGTTGCAGTATTGGTTCAACTGTCATGGTCTATCCAATAAGAGAAGGAGGTATTAGCTATATAATATAAACAAATAGCATTATTTTCATATGGATATATATACCGCACGCGGTGGCCGAATCGGTAGAGCGAAGACTTCCCGTGCGGAAGGTCGGGAATTCGATTCCCGGTCGAGTCAAACCAATGACTTACAAAATTGATACTTGTCGTTTCCTGGCCTGGATCTCGGCATTGCTAGGATAGTACAATGACTGCTTACCTCAGTGTGTCAGGATAATATGACTGAGTGGGATATCATGTCATGGTGCCAACGCCCTGATTTCCCACTGGGGCAGCCCTATAAGGTCACCATGAGTGCGCACTGTCGCACTGTCACAAGTCGGTACCCATCCTGATATGACCTTAGATGTTGGCAGGACGTAAAACTCCAACAACCAGCCAACCATCATACTACAGGTGCGATAATGACGTATACAGTCACGCTGCACTGAGAAGCCATGAGAACCTGAGAGACCGCCACAGATCGGACACCGGAAGTCGCACCTGGTAATGAACGCAGCGCGGTCGTGCGAGGCGCCACCTGTCGGGACGGGCACGAGATGAAATTGTCAGCGTCTCATTGCGGCCGGCCACTTCCGGGGGCCAGTTCTGGTCGTCTCCGCGCGCACTTATCACGACTCGGCTACGTGACGCCCATGCCCGCCCTTTACTCCGTCCACCTCCCCGGGGAGTTCTCCCGTCGCTCTATCTAGTTTCCGCCGGCGGCTGTCCCGGCAAACCCCGTGCAGCTACTAACTTCCTACCGCTGCCTATCGGCTAGTGTCACCCAGTCGGGACATCCCGCCCGTGGTCGGTGATAGCAAGCAGTGTTGTGCACAGTGGACGGGGGGAGCTGCATATCAGCGCATGCGCAAAGAGACCCAGGGTTTCCTCGCTGTACAACCACCACAACCACCCTCCCACCACAACCACCCACCCTACCACCACAACCCCCCCCCCCGCCCTTCAGAGACCGGCCTGCCCACGGGACGCGTACTCCCACAGCGGCTATCTGTAAACAGGCACTGACAGGGCCCGTTGCCAGTGGTAAAGGGGGGATGCTTTGGCCGGCGACGACGCTTGGACACCGGGAGTCGTGATGGATCATGGGAACGTCAAGACGGATGCGGCCATTACTATGCTGGAGCACGCGTCAGTCAGTGGGGTGTGGGTGCAGGTGGCTTGTGTGGGTACTGAGGTGTGTGTGGACGGATGGGTTGGTTGGGGTTGGAAGGGTTGGGAGGGATTGGAAGGATTGGAAGGGAAAGGTAACCGGGGTGGGGTGCAGGATTCGGGGGAGTGGGGGTGGGAACCTATGCCACTGCATTCATTCACAACCCGCCGAAGAAAACATTATAAGGGCACTGAGGTGTGGGAGGACGGAGGGGTTGGAAGGGTTGGAAGGGTACGGGTCTGGTCACAGAGGTAGTGGGGATGAAGGCTGTGGGTGGGATGGTGGGAGGGGGGGAACCAATGCCACATTATGCTACTGACTGCATTCATTCACAACCCACCGAAGTAAACATTAACAATATAAGGGCACTGAGGTGTGGGTGGACGGAGATGTTGGAATGGTTGGAAGGCTTGGGGTATTGGTAACAGGGGTGGTGGATGAAGGCTGGGGATGGGGTGGGTGGGGGTGGGGACCAACGCCACGTTATGCTACTGACTGCATTCATTCACCACTCGCCGAAGTAAACATTACCAATATAAGGGACGAGCGCCGACTGGTCTCCAGCATACCAATGAGCCGGGTCAATGGCGACCAAGTGGTGGCTTGTCTGCATTAAGACAGTTGTTAGCGCCTGACGGCGAAAAGGAGCCGGCGCGCCGCCGAGACGCGCCGAGGGGCGGTGAATTATTGAGGCGCCGCGCGCCGCGCGTTGTTACCGTGATCTTTTGTCCGGTCCGTGACCTGGGGCCGGGATGGCCACTTGGTCACGGCGCGTCCGCGCTGTGTGTTCTTAATAAGGGGCTTACAGTGCGGGCAAGTGCCATTGCCCGTTGGGTTTCATCGCCCTGCTACCTGGAGGCTATAATGATGTTCCGTCAGTCATATGCTGTCTACGGCTACATATACTTTCTATGTATGTATGTAAATATGTATGTATGTATCGTGTGTGTATGTATGTATGTATGTATGTATGTATGTATGTATGTATGTATGTATGTGTGTATGTATGTATGTGTGTATGTATGTACCGTGTGTGTATGTATGTATGTATTTATGTATGTATGTCTGTATGTATAGATACATGTGTGTATGCATGTGTGCAGGTATGTGTGTATGTATGTATGCATACATACATTCTTACATGCATGCCAGAGAGGTGTCGGTGCATGTATGCATACATACATGCTTGCATACATGCCTGAGAGGTGTAGGTGTATGTACGCATGCATATGTATGTTTGTATGCATACATACATACATAAAACCAGACGGGTATGGCCGAATGAGTTGAGCATCCGTCTCCAGTTTTGGTAGATCGTGGGATTCGATCCCACGGGTTCGAACCCTGGCCGAGTAAAACTAATGACTTAAAAATTGGTACTTGTCGCTTCCTAGGCATTATTAGGATAGGGCAAGGATGGTTAGCTCAATGTCGGGATAATGTGACTGAGTGGGATATCAGGTCATGGTGCTGGCGGCCTGGTCTCCCAGTGAGACAGCACTATAAAGTCGTCATGACTGCGCACTGTCACAAGTCGGTACCCGCCCTGATATGGGCTTGAGATTGAGAAGATATAGTATGAAATCACCGTCTGAGTAGTATAGGGAAACTAACGTTTGAGTGCGGGTTCAGCTGGACAGGCGACACACAGCTACACATGGCTGTATTAACTTATCCATTATGCCATGGTCGAAGCGTTACTGTCTCCTAGGAACATTTATTTGAAGAGAGTAAAGTGAAAGTGACATACTTGTAAAAAAAAAAACATGTATGTTTGGATAAAACTTGCATCCTGGGTTTTATAGCTTTAAAAGAATGTTGGTATCTGAAGCCACTCGATGTACAGAACGTTACCCCCATAGGACATTGCACAAACGCTAGTGCTAACTTCTTCCGAATATCTCGGGATGTAAGACTGCCCAACGATTCTTTTTTTAACCCAATACTGCTAAGCACACAGTTCATGTGTTAACGTCGCATAATCCAACAGCTTTGAGTTTCTGCCATATCTTTCAGATAAATGTATTAAGCTGATTGCTATAATCAACCTAAATTTAGCGTGAACTAAGATTTATTTTAAAGGGTTAACTTGAAGATATTTTGAGGTTGGAGATATTCTAAAAATGAAACATTAATATATAAATGCATTAAGCTGAGGGCTATAATCAAGTTAAATTTAGCGTGAACTAATTTATATTTTAATGGGTTAATTTGAAGATATTTTGAGATTGGAGATATTCTAAAGTGAAACATTAATGCTAGAGTTAAATTGTTGTTAATACACCTAGCGAAAGGCGGGATATGGTATTTGTTTATCAGTTGTCAAGTGTAGCAGAATATCACAGCATCACCAAACTGCATTCGTGTTTAACAACAGCACTAAGTTGGATATATATCAGCAAACTGGGTGTTTATGGTGTTTTTTTCTTAATTGGATGCTTTCATTGAATTATGCAGAAATTACAATAATACCAGACCTTAACATAAGCACCGTTGAGTGTGAACACATAGGAGTGGGATATCGAGCATCAAAGTGGGGATTTTATAGTGTTTTATTTTAATTGATACTTTCATATAATTATGCAGATTTTAGAATGTAATATCTGTTTCAATATCAGTACCAAACCTCAACATAAGTATCGCTGTCTGTGAATATGCAGGAGTTGGATATCTAGCATCAAAGTGTGTCTTTTTCTTTTTTAGGTTTTTAATTTGTTAAGTTGATACTTTCAATTTTCATCGAATTATGCAGATTTTACAATAGAATACCTGTTTCAATATCAGTACGACTACCAGACTTCAATAGTAGTATCCCCATCTTTGAATAGGCAGGAGTTAACTATTTAGCATCAAAGCTGGCTGTTTTCGAGTCGGCTTTAATTAATAATTGATTTAATTTGATATTTTCATCCAAATATTCAAATTTTACAATATAATCCCTGTTTCATTATCAATACCAAACCATAACATACACACCACTATCTGTGAATATGCAGTAGTTAGATATCTAACATCAAAGTGGGTTTTGTTGTTTCTTAGGTCTTAATTTATAATTGATTTAATTTGATACTTCCATCGAATTATACAGATTTTACAATATAATAGTTAATACCTGTTTCAATATCAGTGCCACACCTCAACACAAGCACCGCTATCTGTAAACACCCAGGAACTGCAAACCATGATGGCGACACTCGTGGATGTACACGGAGCCATCATCAAATCAATTGTCCCCACTATATTATGTGTCACATGGACGGTCACAGAAGACAATCACTCGGGGCCACCCTGCTGGCTGAGTGGCATCCCACTAATCCCGCCTTCATTGTTTGTTTTCCTTTTTTCCCCAGCCGGAATCCATCCCTCCAAGCCTCCTCTTGGCGGCACGCCACCTCTCGTCACGTGATTGGTTATTCGTGGTCACATGACTCCCTACACATTCACGTGCAGAGCAATTGTGGGAAGAGTTGCTAGAATTTCAAACTCACATTCTTTTTTCTGTGTTTTTTTTTAATATATAAGAAATAATCCTAAGCTGTAAAATAAGTTGATTAAATTTAAGCATGGTGTCAAAGCCAAATACACAATGTCTATAGCCTTTGGGTGTAATATTAATAATGTATTAGTCTTAAAAACAAAATTAAAACCATTAATATAATAAATGAATAATATTTTAATCTAGGCGATTCTTAACCAATGGGATAATGAAACTAATAATTAAAAAAATATTGTCATAGTAGGTTACTCATATTTGAAGACGGAAGAACAATAATAACTGGTTAGCTACTGGGAATTATAATGAAACCTCATGTCAGACAAGGAACTGCACATTCTTTTTGTTTTTTTTGTTTTTAAAGATTTATACTGCCTATCATGGATAAGCCTGAATAGGCTTGTTTTCACCATTAGACAGTTTGTCGATAGAAAGCCCGAGCCTACACTTTTACCGACCCAAGGGATTTTTAACCTCCCACACCACATAGACATGGTATGCGAGCAATTGGCCTTTGATTATGCTGTAAGTTATACACAGCGGTGGAAATCCAAATTGGCAGAGGTGGGGGCACAGGGAATCGAACCACTGACCTTCAGATTAGGAGTCCGACCTAGAAAAAAGTCAGACACTCTAACCACTCCGCCACAGAGAACACCACAAATGGTTTCCACACAGGTGATACTGGGGGGGGGGTGGATCTGTACATAAATACTGCCGCTCATAATACAAGGAGCCGGTGAAGACATGGCGTGTAACACGTGAGTGTAACACGTCAGTTACCCATCCGTCTCAGTGGCTAATGCACCCTGTATCATTCCCCGATTGATCCTCTTGCACACGGGAACTCACGGGTGGCCGTTATCTAATAGATCCACAGACCGACTCTAATCACCAGGCACGTCTCACACGTCACCCACCCCCGGCCCATTACACCAACCACCACGGCCTGACATCATCTCTTCCTCTGCCTATCTTATCGCATCTCGCGCATGCGTGCGTGACTCAGATATAAAACCTACAGTGTTGAACACCCTCCACCCCCACTTCCTCATCACGTTCACCTTATTTCTCCTCCATCTTCTTGCCCACCTCCTTCTCCATCGCCCCTCCTTCACCCCCTTCTCCCACCCCGCCCTTCCTCTCCTCCCCGCTCTCCTTCCTCCACCCATCGCACATGGTGTCTGCTACTGTCTTTTCCCTCTTTTCACAGACCCCTCACTTATCCCTTTCGGCTTCCTCCTACTGTAGTTCTCGCACTCCCCCTGCCCGTTCTACCTCTGCTCTCTATCTCTCTCTTTGCATAGCTCTACTCCTTCATATTGTCCTTATCTAATTAAATCCTCCATTTTTCCTCCTCCCTCCTCCCCCGTCCTCCTTTCCCCTGCCCCATTCTCCTACCGCCTCCCCACTTGCTTCTACCTTGCACCTCCCTCCTCTCTTTCTTCTGCTCTCTCCTACTACCTACCTTGCACCTCCCTCCTCTCTTTCTTCTGCTCTCTCCTACTACCTACCTTGCACCTCCCTCCTCTCTTTCTTCTCCTCTCTCCTACTACCTACCTTGCACCTCCCTCCTCTCTTTCTTCTCTCTCCTACTACCTACCTTGCACCTCCCTCCTCTCTTTCTCTCTCCTCTCTTCCTACTACCTACCTTGCACCTCCCTCCTCTCTTTCTTCTCCTCTCTCCTACTACCTACCTTGCACCTCCCTCCTCTCTTTCTTCTCCTCTCTCCTACTACCTACCTTGCACCTCCCTCCTCTCTTTCTTCTCCTCTCTCCTACTACCTAGCTTGTACCTCCCTCCTCTCTTCCTTCTTTTCCACCCCTCTCCCTTGCACCTTCCGCCTCCCTCAACCTTCCTCCTTCTTTCTCTTCCCTCATCCACTCTTCTTCCTTCTCTTTCCTTCTTCCTTGCACCTCCCTCCTCTCTTCCTCCCTCTTCATCACTTGCACCTCCCTCCTGCCTGACCTCTCCTCCCTCTTCCTTTCTTCTCCCATCTCCTCCCTTCCGCATTCCCCCTATTACCATCATCCTCCCTCATCCCTCCTTCTTCCCTTCTCCTTCTTCCTTCCATCCTTCTTCCCTTCTCCTCATTCCTGCTCCCTTCTTCTCCCTTCTAATACCTCCCATCTCCTTCCTCCCCTCCCTCCGGCCTCTTCCTTCTCCTTCCTTCCTCTTCCTTCCCTTTTCTGCCTTGCCCCTCCCTCTTCCCTCCTCTCTCTCTTTGCCTACTCCCCTTCACGGCTGGATACAATCTCCCCCTCGATCATTCCCGCATTATTCCCCCCTCCTCTTCCCCCTTTCCATTTCTTCTCTCACAACCCACACCCTTACACAGAGTGAGTTGTCTACATATATATTTGTAATTGCACACAAGAGACATACAATTCCAGGGGGATGTGAGTGTAGTGAGGTGCACTTACCTCCCCAGGTGAAATGCCACAAACAAAAAGTAGGTGTGGATAGGTTGATTAAATATGGGAGCCTATATAATATAATGGTTAGGATGCTCGTTATAGAATGTTAGAAATGTGGGTTCGAGTCCCTCTCTAGAAACGATGTTTTCCTTTGTTTGTTTTCGAACCCCCCTCCATATTTCATATATATATATAGGTCAGGATCACGAAAAGAGGCCAATTGGTGGAAGTTGTCGGCATCGAGCATAGATGTCGGTGTCGATCGGTATAATTATAATTTAGCATTGACATAGGTGTTGTAAAGTCTTAAAATTTATCCTGAATGTAAAGGTCGATAAAATAAAACAACCTGATTTGTTTCTAGGATAATTTAATATGAAACAAAGAAATGCACTACACTTTTAAGAATTGTGACACCGACATCTTCACTTGACCACCGATTGGCCCCTTTTCGTGAGGCTGACTCATATATATATATAAATATATATATATGCCCCATCACTTTCTTTTCTCTCGACCCCACCACCACACACCCACCCCCCCACACTCCTCGTGTCCCACCTGCTCTCCCCTTTCCTTCTCCTCCCCTACAAATTCATGGTGAGTAATATACACAAGCACAGCAGCCTACTGCCCTCCTCCCACCCCCACCCCCTTCCATCTCAATTCCCTCCGCAAATAATTACGCCCGTCGGCTTAGGTTCTTGCCCGTCGGCCCAGACATGACCTGCCGTGAGAGCATCATTATCTCAGACACAATCCTCTTGCTGTGCTCAGTTTGCTTTCTTTACCGTAATTATCGTGGCGCGGACTTATGTCAGTGCCCATTGGGACTAGCTGGATCAGGAGGCGGCGGGCTGAGGAAGCCCGGGAGTGTACACTCATTAGACTGTCTCACTGCCGTCTTGCTGACGTACTCACAGGCCCGGTTCAACCATGTGTCAGGCACACAAAGAGGATCCACCCGATACTAGGCCATCAAACCCCATCGTATTTGTCGACTAATGAGTAGAGCGTCCCAGCCCATGAGGGAACGAGGATACATATATATATATATATATATATATATATATATATATATATATAATATTGGTCGTTCTCAGAAACTGTGTATCACTTTTATGACATGGAAACGCGAATTGAAAACATTCCAAATAATAAGAGAAAACATTCCAAATAATAGCAGTATCCATATTCATATGAAGGTTTATATGTTGTGCATATGTCAGAGTTGAAATTAGATTTTATATTTTGTTATTTTGTTCTCATACAAATTGAGAAAGCTGTTGAAATTAACCATGTAGCATCCATCTATAACATCATTCTAACACACACAACAAATATTCAAACAAGATTTGATTGATCCATTATAGTTGAGCCAAATGAATTGCTTCTTACAAGAAAAAGTTGAAAAAACATTTGGGTAAATGTATGGTGTTGATATACAAATATTCATATTTTCACTTTAGCACAAAATCATGACAGCAAATTTGGGATACATTTGGTGGAATAAATTAAATATATTTGGTATTATCAAATAAGCAAACTATATATATATATATGCGCATGCTATCATAGACTCGCAGGCATACTTGAAAGGATAATTATCTAAATTTACTCAACATTCATCAGATATATAGCCGATATCATCAATATTTATATTGTAACACGAGACATACACTAGTGTACCCAGTCGAATTGACCCTTACTATACGCGGCCCTGAAGACACATTGACCAATACCAATCAATAGTTGGCGTAGCTCCAAGAGAATGCATCGATAATTAATAGCTAAGTCGGTAATCGCTAATCGTATATTCAAGCTAATTATCGTCACCCAATTAGCAAATCGTCAATCAATTTCCCCTAATGTTGGATAACATATAAATCTATATAGGACCTACCTTTAATATGGTACATCCCGCACTTATAGCGCCAATCTACATGATTACCAACTGAACCATAAACACTGCCCCCCCCCCCCCTCTCCCCTGATGTTGCTTAAATAATCAAGTAGGAGAACAACATGTTTCTTATCAGACAAAAAGAGCAGTGCAGGCAAAGCCTACATTTGCTGATTCCTCTTTGTCTTCCTCCTCCAGCGCGCGCTAGATGAGTCCATGTCTGGGTGTCGTCTGCCCACGCTGCGGTTTTCGCGCGTTCTGGTTTCTGCGCAGCGCGTTGCCGCCGTTTCTAAAGTCGTCTGCCTGAACTAGCATTGTTGATCTCAGATGGACCCCCCCCCCCCCCCCCACACACACACAAAGAACTAGTGTGTTGTCAGAACGGCTGTCATTTGAGTCACTAGAGCGGGTTCCCTTCATCCTATGCTAATAACATCACGAATTATGTGCGAAGTGACTGTTGTCTTCTCTTTGTTTGATAGTAAAACGTGGTTTTAGTGAATCAGAAAGTCGTAGTGTAAGTAACAGTTGCCATTTCGTTTCCAAGTTGCCGTCATTTATCTCACTATCTGAGAAATAACCACCAAAATATTAATTACTCAATTGTTCATAGCGACCCTCTGTTATCTTATTACCCATATTCACATTAGAATTTATTCTAAAACTTGTATTCCTAAACCTCAATAAACAGATTTTTTTTTTAAACCGCTGGGCCAGGTTCACGAATGTAGCCAAGCTAATTGACTAAATACCATGAGATTAAATTGTAAAATAAATAGCTGAATGTCTTTAAAGGAGGTGTGCATGCATATAGGGATTTGTGCCATGCCATAATCCGATAAGTAAAATGTAAAGTACATCAGGCCTCCTATGAAATAACTATGATTGTGAGGATTTATGTATATTTAATTCACTGTTTTATAATAGGGAATGTCTAGATGTTCCATAGGAGAAGTCATCATCAGATATATAGCTTACGTGGAAAAGCGACTGAAGTTGAGAACACACTACAGGTAAGCTTGTCTGGCACAGAGAAAGTATGGCTCATCTTTTTCTACAGCAGTCGTGGGAGGGATTATAAAAAGAAATGGACTTGTTTATTCCAACATTCGTGGAGATTGATGGTATTCGCATATAGATTGAGAATTGTGTAAGAGAATCTACTTCCCTGGTCCAATCGAAAGAAAAACACCCAAAGAAATCATGGGGGAATTGTTCGGATAGTTGTTTGTGTCTTTGACATATGTCTGTGTTATTTATAATGTTCAGCTAATTTCGAAATTAAATGTAAGAGAATTAGACTGGACTCTTTCTTATCGCTATTTCATTTTATATAGTGGTATTTTCTTGAAGATTGAACATTCATGTGAAGATGTATACTGCCTATCATGGATAAGTCTGAATACTTTTGTTTCCACCCTTAGACAGTTGGTTGATAGCAAGCCCAAGCCTACAATTTTACCGACCTAAGGGAGTTTTAACCTCCCACACCACATAGACATGGTATGAGAGCAACTGGCCTTTGATGACACTGTAAGTTAGACACAGCGGTGGAAATCCAAATTGGCAGAGGTGATGGCATGGGTATCACATTTTAAGTTTGTCAGTCTTCTTATTCCCAATAGAGGGGAAGCATGCAGTGGGTGTAGGAGTGTGTGTATAGGGGGGGGGGGGACTACTGCGTCAAAACCAAAGCCATTATCCTCATTTAATAACCTTCTCATGTAACGGATCCAATATGGAATTCCTGTGGTTCTGAACTGGCCTTTCTAATTACGTCCATATTAGTAAATATGAAAGCCAACAAAGAATGAGCCACACCGTTCTTTTGTCATCATTTAACTCACACAGACACACAAGGAAGAAAACAAAACCACGACATTATAATGCAAAGACGCCTATGATCATTAACCATTTGGTGACATTCAGGATACCATGTCTTGACCGATAAATGAATTAGGTAATGTCAATAATCAAACAGAGGGAAACGTCTAGGATTGAGGCAAACACCAAGAGTTCGGATCTTGTGACGTTCCGTCAGCTGTGCGCTGTGTTTAACTGAGCAAAAGGTGTGCAATTAGCGTGTGGGTAGACACAACTGCACGGAAAAGTCGCTGAAAGGAGGATCCTGACCCCTACTTGAGTCAATTAAGACACTCTTATCGCGTCAGAGTTATCGTGCTTCTTCAAATGCAACCCCCAACTTCTTTTCTTTTTTCCTTTTTTAATTGTATTTATTGATTTTGTGAAATGTATGGTGGCTGTGAACTCTGCTATCCTTAGACGACATACATAACGACTCCGGTCCTCAACATCTCTCCGCAAAGAGCACCTGAATCAAAGCAATATGCTGCCCTCTGAACATAACGTGACTATTAGGAATATGACAACCCCCCTCCCCCCCTTCTCACACTCATCCTACTTATGGCGGCAGACACCTTACTTATGACGGCAGACACCTTACTTATGACGGCAGACTAATTCTTAGCCCGTAACAACCAACATCACTGAGATAGATGGAGACTATATTTGCCGTTCTGATGGTGCTGTCACACTACGACGTTTCTCACCAACGTTCATCGACGCGTGCCAACGTGTTGGATTTTTGGGCGAAGCGTCGGGACGCATTACCAGCGCGTTACGAACGCGTTACCAGTGCGTCGGTACATGTCGGTACACGTTGAGTGACAGCTAGGTCTGAACCAACACGTTGGAGCACGTCGGGCCGCGTCGAACGTTTTGTGATTGCACAAAACTTTCGATACTGGCTAATGCGCGCCAATGTGTTGCGTCACGCGTTATGCGGGGGGTGGGGGCGCATTTGCAGAACGTCGACACGCATTATCAGCGCATTGCCGGACCACTCGTAGAAATTTTTCGGCAAACTGCGAGCGGCCCGTCAACACGTCGGTAACGTTCCATCGACGGGTAGTGGGCTCGCTATTGGCGTTGCTCCAGCGTTTCTCGACGCATTGGACGTGTTGCTGGCGTGTCTGGACATGTTGCTGGCACATGTGGACGTGTTGCTGGCATGTCTGGACATGTTGGTGGCATGTCTGCGGCCCGTCTGCGGCACGCCCATGGCGTTCTGGGTACATTTCGTCAGCGTTTTGGCTTTGAGTATATAATGGTAGAGATTTCCATCCAGGCACCTGTTACTGATGCGCCATTCGCACGCTGTCAATGCGCCAACAGCGCGCTGCCAACATGCCGATAACACGTCGATAACATGTTCATAACATGCTGGCAACCCGCTGACCCAGTTTAACACGCTGTCGACACGCCGATAACACGTCGATAACACATTCATAACACACTGGCGGAACGTTCACAAAGTGGGTCAAGCGGCCTTGTTGTTTTTTTTCCTCCCCCGAACGTCGCAACGTGTTGGCGGCGCGCTAATAACACGCCAACAACACGCTGGCAACACACTGGGCTGCGTTGAGTTCTCCCAACACGCCGAAAAGTTTGACGTTTCTCGACGCGTTGAATATATTTAGCGCGTTGGCGGCACGCCGGTGAGAAACGTTGTAATGTGACAGCACCATCAGTAATCGATTGCTGAGGGGTCGGGTTTGGGAGTGGGGATACTGTGAGGTGGTGTGAGGTGGTGTGAGGTGGTGTGAGGTGGTGGGAGGTAATGGGAGGTTGTGGGAGGTGATGGGGCTTGTGGGAGGTGGTAGGAGAGGGTGGGAGGGGGTGGAAGGTGGTGGTAAGTAGTGCGAGATGGTGGGGATGGTGGGAGGTGGCGGGAGTCGGTGGGGATTGTAGGAATGACAGGAGGTAGTGGGAGGTGGTGGGGATGGTGAGAGATGGTGGGGGATGGTGAGAGATAGTGGGGATGGTGGGGATGGTGGGACATGGTACGAATGAGATGATATGGTGGAGATGTTGAGAGATGGTGGGGGTTGGTGAGAGATGGTGGGGATGACATGAGGTAGTAGGGGGTGGTGGGAGGTGATGGGAGGTGGTGGGAGCTGTTGCGAGGTGGGGGGAGATGGTAGGAATGACAGGAGGTGGTGGGATGGTAAGAGATGGTGGGGATGGTGAGAGATGGTGGGGGATGACAGGAGGTAGTGGGAGGTGGTGGGAGGTAATGGGAGGTGGTGGGAGGTGGTGGGAGTTGGTGGGAGTTGGTGGGAGGTGGTGGGAGGTGGTGGGGACGGTGAGAGGTGTTAGGGGGATGTGGAGGTGGGAGTGGGAATGGGGGCGGGGGGTGATGGCAAAACTTTACCTTTCGCGTGACAGCAGCAGCGCGTGTCTAATTCATCATGCATGTATGGTCGGGTATGAATTATTCAAAGGTAGATTACACGGGGCATAACGGGCTAATTATCGCCCATTCAACCACCAGGGCCTCCCGCAACCAACTCCTGTCGCCGTCCACAACCGTAGCGCCCGTGTGGCTTCCTCGTGGCTTCCAATTACGAGCAAAAGCAGCGGTATCTATGCCTCTCATTTAGAATACCCGGTATGTTGCAGAGCGCGAGGGTTGGGTGGGGGGGGGGGGGGGGGGGGGGGGGGTGTGCCGAGAGCACTTGGGAATGTTTATTGGCAATTATTGACCGACACGCGAAAAGCAACTCATCGGCTTCACTGAACACTTCAAACCGATGACAGTGTATAATTTTATACCCCACCAGTCCTTACTAGATTATAGATGAAAAGATTGTTGTATTAGCTTTCCTCCCCTCGTCCTCCCTCATTCCCTCCTCCACCCCTCCCCCCCCCCCTTCCCCTCTCCCTTCTCCTCTCCTCCCCTTCCCATGTCCCTCTCCCTTCCCCCTCCCTTCCCTCCCTGTTCCACCTTGCACTCCCCCTTCCCTCTCCCCACCCACTCTCCATTTTCTCTCCCCATTCCCCGCTCCTTCCCCTCTCCCTTCTCCTGTCCCTTCCCCTCCCCCTTCCCCTCCCCATTTCCATCCCAATTCCCCCCTTCCAACCACCCTCCCC
Organism: Branchipolynoe longqiensis; assembly: GCA_030323885.1. Taxonomy (NCBI): domain Eukaryota; kingdom Metazoa; phylum Annelida; class Polychaeta; order Phyllodocida; family Polynoidae; genus Branchipolynoe; species Branchipolynoe longqiensis. The sequence goes on along the minus strand of CM059186.1, from coordinate 78,788,961 downwards.
TCTCCATTTTCTCTCCCGCTCCCCACTCCCCCCTCCCCCTCCCCATTCACTTCTTCCTCCCTACCCCGAATTTAATATTGATAATGTAATCCAGTTCGTAGTTGCACCTATCCATGTATAGTTAAAAGGGACTCTGACTATTTCAAAGAGATCTGAAATGCCCATGCGCGAAATTCTAACCGCATTTACTACCCGCGTTTGCTTTATATATCAATCCCACCGACACTGTAAATAGATCAGCTTGGCAGTGAAGGCCATAGTCCAAAATGCAGTTTACTGACGGCGCATAAAGTTTGTAGCAGATATAGCTGGTAAGTGAAGTCGCACAATTTGGTTAAAGCTGCCTATTCCGTTGAAAACATAACATTTTCAAAAACCAAAACAATTATCTAGATTTGATGCACTTACTAAACATTTGTCACCACATATAAGGGAATACTGAGGCAATTTAATAGAATATGTTACTGTAGAAGCCTATAGTATCAGAGTGTTGATGTGCTTGCCAAAACTGAAGTGACATTCTTGCACCTCAAATATCTCAAAACATAGCCATTTAAAATAAAAGTTACTCCAAACTAAAGTCAGGTAGATTATGACCAGCAAATTAATATATTTATCTCAGAAAAAAAACCAGAACCTCAAAACTATCGGACTAGGCAATTTTAACCTACCAGTACATTCTTAATGCAATGTGATAAATGCCTCAGGTCCGGAAAATGCCATGGCCGGTGAAAGAAGAAACTATCTTACCAACAAAACACCCCACTCACATTGTGCAGGGTAACTAATTCAAAGTTACATAACCCAATATGATTGATGACTGCCAACATGCTGACAGATGAGCAGCTTAACCTGCCCGATACACAATATTCACAACGCATGCGACATCTGACGGCGATGTCGAACACTACGGTTGTGGGACCGTTGCCACAGTCCATACAAAAGCTATGGAAATTACTAACTTTGAAATGCACCTATGTCAGTCAAACTTTGGGATATTTTGAAAATTCCAAAAGTATATTACTTGTGGCTCATTGGAGCTGCCAAGAAAAATAAAATATTCATGTTTGGACCCTTTTGAAAATTTCAGGAGGGTACCAAACTAGTCAGTCACTATTAATATTGTGTATTATTCACAGTTCTATGTTATGCTAGGTACACACCAACGGTATACGATTCGCGCACTAAAACTCGCGACCCGACCTGACCCGCTTAAAACTGAAAACAGGCCGATTCATTTTTCGAATCGCGAATCGCAATCGTAAGGAAGCAGTTTTAGCCCTAAAACTGAGTTTTAAGTCGCGAATCGCAATCGGTAGGTGTGCTAGGGGAGCGCACACCTCACGACTTTTGGGCAGTTTTAGATCGTAAATGGTAGGTGTGTACCTAGCATAAGTATCAATATCACGACAGGAAGATGAGGGCTGCCAAGTGTTAGAATTAACCCCAATCTCTTAAAATTGCATAGTCCGATGGTTTTGTTTTTTGTTTTGTTTTTGTTATTTTATGTCCTAGCAACATCAGGACGGGTACCGACTTGTGACAGTGTGCACTCATGGTAACTTTATAGTACTGCCCCACTGGGAGACCAGGCCACCAGCACCATGACCTGATATCCCACTCAGTCACATTATCCTGACACTGAGCCAACCAGTCCTTGCCCTATCCTAATAGGAAGTGACAAGTATCAATCTTTTAGTCATTGCTTTGACTCGACCAGGGTTCGAACCCATGAACCCATGGGTTCGGATCCCCCGATCTCCCAAAACAGGAGACTCAACTCATTTGGCTATCCCATCTGGTTTTGAGTTCCTGCCATTTTTTTTTAGATAAATATATTAAATTGATATTTACAATACGTTACTTTTAAGTAACTTTTAGTGCATCATTGTCTAAGTTAGAAATGTATAATCAATTTGAGATAATCGTTTTGGTTTTGAAAATGTGATGCTTCATCGGACTAATATTAAGACCTGAAAATATTATTTAACTTCCGTCATCACGTGATCGTGGATGTTGTTAGGATCCCCAGCAAATAACACAATGATCAATGAAAGGGGTACTCAACAAATCTTGCCCGAGTGCATGTACATTTTTATAGATATATAACATGATATCTATAGTAAGTAGAGAAATCAATGTAAAATAAATACAATTTAAAAAACCTCTGTATTAGACTATTCTCCCGAGAGATTTACCTTTCACAAAGTCGCTTCAGTATCAGATTATTCAACCCGAGCCTGTGCAGTGTGAACCACTTAAGTGATCAGTAACCTGCGCTGTTTCTATTAAATCGCTCTCCGCTTGAAGGAGGAGCACGACATCCTGATGGCAAAAATCACAAGTGAATCTGACCGCAGCGGAGATACTCAGAGTACCGTCAGTACACGTGTACTCCATGTGTATGTGATCCAGTACACATGTACCCAATGTGTATGTGATCCAGTACACACATACTTCATGTGTATGTGATCCAGTACACATGTACTCCATGTGTATGTGATCCAGTACACATGTACTCCATGTGTATGTGATCCAGTACATGTGTACTCCATGTGCATGTGATCCAGTACACATGTATTCCATGTGCATGTGATCCAGTACACATGTACTCCATGTGCATGTGATCCAGTACATATGTACTCCATGTGCACATGATCCAGTACACATGTACTCCATGTGCGTGTGATCCAGTACACATGTACCCCATGTGTATGTGATCCAGTACACATGAACTCCATATGCATATGATTCAGTACACATGGACCCCATGTGCATGTGATCCAGTACACATGTACTCCATGCGCATGTGGGCCAGTACACATGGACCCCATGTGCATGTGATCCAGTACACATGTACTCCATGCGCATGTGAGCCAGGGCATATATACTCCATTTGCATGTGATTCAGTACATGTATATTCCATGTGCATGTGATCCAGTGCATATATACTCCATATGCATGTGATCCAGTACACATGTACTCCATGTGCATGTGATACAGTGCATATGTACTTCACGTGCATGCGTGTAGCATTATAATGGCATTACAGACCATGGTAGTAACTTTATTCCCTAATTTGCTAGCTCAAATAGGTAATTTTTTAAATAAATATACTCATGCTCCTTGATATATGTTTATCCAAACTGGTTATCAATTTGTAAATATCTTTTAGACATGCATGTTCCCGTATGTTTATGTATATATATTGAACATTAATGGAAGGATATGGGGTCTTGACACGATAGCGGTTTAGCGGTGCCGATATCATAACAAGCTTGGGAGTACCTTACGCCCACATTGTCTAATGAATTATTTACTAAATGCCTGCATATTTTCAATTCCTTGCACGCTCTGCAAATGCTCTGTAATGTCATATTTCACAGGTCTTTTATATTGGTTTTTACTTGCCGTGGCCGATTCGGTAGAGTACAGGCTTCCCGTGCGGAAGGTCAGGAGTTCTATTCCCAGCCGAGTCAAACCAATGAATTATACAACTGATACTTGTCACTACCTAGCCTGGCACTCAAAACTACTAGGATAGGGCAATGACTGCATAGCTCAGTATCAGGATAATGTGGCTGCGTGGAATATCAGGACATGGTGCTGCTGGACTGGTCTCTCAATGGGGCAGCACCTTAAAGTCGCCATGAATGCGCATGGTCTCAAATCGGTACCCGTCCTGATGTGATCTTGGATGTTGCGAGGACGTAAAACAACAAACAAAGCACACACACCAACAAAAACCTACACTACTTATTCATGTCAATGGATATCACATAAGAAAGTGAGATATTGAATTAAATCAAGCATTTACTAAATATATAGCTACATAGGTGCATGCATGTCTAGGTGATGAACGCAGGGGGATTGAACTTTGGACAGACTACATTAAATATAGGCTCCCAAGCTTAGAGTTATACATATCACACATAGATATATACATAATTTCAAATAACCAACCAGATAGCGGAAATTGGGTAGTGAAGCGTTGCATTTGTGATCGCACTGGTAGGATCCACCTCGTGCAAATAAAACCACTCAAAAACAAACGAAAAGAAACCCCAGAACAGCTAGCCCATGTCTATCTCTTCCCAGATGGTCGTCCCCTCCTGTCCACACCCATCTCATCACCATGATTACGTCTTAACGCAGCACTTCTGGTGTGAGATCATAATCACATAATGAGTGGTGTATGAAGGGGAGGGGGCAACCATATACAAAATGGATGCTGCAATAAATCCCACCCACCCTCCCTCCTCCTTCCTTCTCCGCCGACCCCGTTCTCTGCTGTCGCCGGCAACAAAGCTGTACACACCCGTCAGATGTCGTCTGCGCCTGACGATCACAAAGATGGCGGCGCCGTGTGAAATTGTATATATATATGGTTGGAATTAAGACGCGCGGCTACTTAATGGAAGTGGACTGCTCAGTTTGTGCGGGGGACATCGATGACGCCTCCGTCGGCCGCCATTTCAAGCGGTAATCCCCGGGCGTCCCGCGAGGAGGTCCCGGGCAAAGTCTCGCGACACCCCGAGTAACTCACTGGGGACGGACGGCCGGCAACCGGGGGCTGCAGGCGGGGGAAGGGGGGGGGGGGGGGGGGGACGACACTGGCACCCTTGTAAGTGACTACTTTCTTTTGTACTAAATAGACGGCGGGTGTGGGTGGACCTGTGTGTATGGATAAGGAGTCTGTCTGACTGGATTAGTGACGGGGCCCTTCCCGAACCCGGATCTATTATCATTGTGTGCTTATATATAACGGACTATATTTGTATTAATAAGAAACAACTAGCCATATGGTGTGCTGATATTTGCATTTAATCTTAACTAAAGAATTTTACCATAAGGATATTCGTTTTCACTAAGCTATATATATAGAAATAGATATGCACATATATACATATATGCATATATGAGCCTGTCTCCAAAGGTGATACCGCTTCTTTTTTTTGTCCATTGTAATGATTTACACAAAACAGCACAGAAATGGTTACACTGAAAACACAAGGACATTTGCTTCAGATCAATATGTATTCTATTGGGATTATGAAACACATTGTAAAAAACTAATCAGTTTATCCTGAGCGAATACATAAGCAGATAGTATGTTGATCGTTACAGTGGACAAAGCTTTGTCCCATATCGCTTAGCACCTTTTCAGACAGTCTCATATACATATATATATATATATATATATATATATATATATACAAATGGTCCATTGCAAACTATGGGAAAATACATGGTGAGGCCCCAGTCTCTTCCACGATGACTGGCCGTTTATCATTTTTGCCTTGATACGCCCCATGTGTGTCATACACCTTGCTACATCGCCTCGTTGCCGTTGACCATTTCTTTGGCTCTTCCGCCGCCTTGTCGATGTAGTCTTCGTGCACTTAAAGAGGGAGGCATCCCTCCCCACCAGAATACAATCCCAGCAGGTTCACTCATGTAGTTTAGTCGGTCAGTCGGGACCGTGTGCCAGGGGGTGGCCGCTGCGTACACAACAGCTTCATGGAGCCATACATGAGCTAGGCAAAGTAAGGGGAACCAGAGAGTCTGAGTCATCCGTGGATGGACCCATAGATGCGACTACCCATCCTCAAAGGTACTATCCCTCCTACAATGCCCTACCCCAATGTTAAAAGCTTGGGAGGGAGATAGCATCACATGGATAACTGCTCTTTTTAATGACATATATAACACTGGATATATTCCATCAGACTTAAGAAAATCTATATTTATTGCCCTTCCTAAGAAACCAAAAGCGGTGGAATGCTCGGATTTCAGAACAATAAGCCTCATGAGCCATGTTATTAAAGCTTTACTCAAAATACTACTAGAAATGATTAAAGGAAAAATTAATCGAGAGGTATCAGAAGAGCAATTTGGATTCAGACCAAACAGTGGAACAAGGGAAGCCATTTTTAACATGAGAACAATAATTGAGAGACACCTAGAAGTAGATAAGGATATATACATATGCTTATATAGACTACGCTAAAGCATTTGACAAAGTACATCATAAGAAACTCATAGAAGCTCTACAAAAAATCGGTCTAGACGGTAAGGACGTTCGGCTTGTGGCCAACCTCTACTGGGAACAGTATGCTGCTGTAAGAATTGGAGACTCATTGACATCAGAAGTGAAGATCAAATGTGGAGTGCGACAAGGATGTGTTCTATCACCTAGTCTTTTCAACATTTATACGGAAATGATTTTCAGAGAAATAGATGACAGCATAGGAATAAATGTTGGAGGTGGAAATATCAATAACACAAGATACGCAGACGATACAGCACTGCTAGCCTTATCATCAAATCGACTACAAGATATAGTGGATGAAGTAAAAGAAAAAAGTGAGAGATGTGGCCTCAAAATGAATGTAAAGAAGACAAAATCCATGGTTGTCAGCAGAAAGGAATACAAACCAAGAGCAGAGATAAAAGTTAATGGTGTAATCTTGGAGCAGGTAGAGTCATTTGTGTATCTGGGCCATTTAATAACTAGTGATGGCGGATGTGAAAGAGAGATTAAACGGAGAATAAACATTGCCAAAACAACATTTCTAAAGATGCAGAAAGTACTAACATCTAGAGACATCAATATAAAAACAAGACTCCGACTGCTAAAATGCTATGTGTGGTCTACACTTTTATATTGCTGCGAGACATGGACTTTGAAGAAAGCAATAACAACAAAGCTCGAGGCATTTGAAATGTGGCAATACAGAAGAATGTTAAAAATTCCATGGACAGCAATGATAAGCAACGTGGAGGTCCTAACAAGAATGAAAATAAAGAGACAGATAATACAAACAATCAAAAACAGAAAAATTAAATACTTTGGCCACATGATACGACACCAGGAATCACAGAGAAGAATACTGGAAGGGAAGATAGAAGGGAAAAGACCAAGAGGGAGAAGGAGAACAACATGGATGGACAACATCACTGAGTGGACAGCAATGAGCTATGCGGAATGCGTGAGAGGAACGAATGACAGGAAGAGATGGAGGTCCATTGCAGCCAACCTTCTTCGAGAAGACGGCACCCATTGATTGATTGATCGATATATACAAATACAAATACATATATATACATATAAATACATATATAGACATATAAATATACATATATATATACTTGCATACATAAATATATATACATATATCTGCAAGAGCGCTGCGCTGAGGTTGTGTGTTCAAATCCTGGCCGAGTCAAACCAATGACAGACAATATTGTTACTTGTCGCTACCTAGTTTGACGCTCAGCATTAATTGGATGGGGCAAGGACTGGTTTGATCCGTATAATGTGATTGAGTCATGGTGCCAGCAGCCCGGCTTCCAGTGGGGCAACACTATTAAGTCGCCATGAGTGCCCCATGTCACAAGTAGTACCTGCCCTAATATGACCTCCGATGTTACTAGGAGGTGAAACTCAAACAAAGAAACAAATAAGCCATATATATATACATAGATAGATACATAGAAACACGTATACATGTATGCATATATCCATATAGATATACAAATGTATATTATATACATATTCCTCGGCTGCGACTGACACAGATCTACAGCAGCAGAGGGGGGGGGGGAGATGTGGGCCGATGATGGCGCCACATGTACAGGTAGGTAAGTTAGCAGGAAAGGCATAGATGACAGGTTCCCATACATACATTTATCCTCACATAATACGGTATACAGCACATATGTGTACATACATATTGTTGTATTTGCTTGAGTCAAGGTGGCTATTCATCATCATAGCCCTATACAAACGACTATGTATATGTATATATATATATATATATATATATAATATATATATATATATATGTGGGTGTGTGTGTGGGTGTATCGGTGTGTTCTATATATGGCTGTGTGTGAGGTGTGTTTATGGAATAAACACACCTCATCTCCATTTCAGATCCTCGATGTTTGCAAAAAGGGGAACGTCAGGTGGGAGTTTATTGTGATGACAATGGAGCGCAGTGGCAAGAAGTTGCGCATGCGTCGGGATACCCACCCCCTCCTCCCACCATCCCTTCCTACACAGTCGTGACTCCGCATCTCTTCCCACGCATCTTGCTTTATTCTTAACACAAGTAGAGCCGGGAGGTGTGTGTGCTATTAATCTAAACCACCCCACCACTTCCCAACACTCATCACATCACCACCCACCACCCATCACATCACCACCAACCACCCATCACATCACCAACCACCACCAATCACATCACCACCAACCACCCATCACATCACCACCAACCACCCATCACATCACCAACCACTGTCATCACCATCCATTGGCATCATGCCCCACTATTAACTCCCATCACCACCTACCACCCACCACCCACCACCCACATACACCCATCCACCCACCACCATCACCACCATCACCACCCACAAGCTTCACCCACCCACCATCCCTAACCACCACGACTCATTGCCACCCACCACCCATCACCACCCACCACCCATCACCACCCACCCCATCACCACCCACCACCCACCCCATCACCACCACCCATCACCCCCACCCATCACCACACCGATCACCATCCACCCACCATCACCACCACCACCCATCACCATCCACCACCCATCACCCACCACCCATCACCACCCACCACCTATCCACATCACCACCTACACCCATCACCAACCCCACCCACACCCGTCACCACCCACCCACATCACCACCCACCCCCATCACCACCCACACTTATAGCCCCCCTTCAGCACCCACCCCATCATCACCCACACCCATCACCACCCACACCAATCACCACCGCCATCACCACCCACCACCGCCACCAGCCACCCCAACAACTCACACCCAACCGTCATTAGCGCGCTTAAATTACAAACGTGTCATGGAAATGTACATGGAAGTAATTAGGGTACTTACATGGTTGGTTTGGTTAGTTTTACGTCCTGGCAATATCTAAGGTCATATCAGCACGGGAATACTTGCATACTGACCCAGATTACAGGAGCAAAACAGATTACAGGAGCAGAAGAGATTACAGGAGCAAAACAGATTACAGGAGCAAAACAGATTACAGGAGCAAAACAGATTACAGGAGCAAAACAGATTACAGGAGCAAAACAGATTACAGGAGCAAAACAGATTACAGGAGCAAAACAGATTACAGGAGCAAAACAGATTACAGGAGCAAAACAGATTACAGGAGCAGAACAGATTACAGGAGCAAAACAGATTACAGGAGCAAAACAGATTACAGGAGCAAAACAGATTACAGGAGCAGCACCGATACGGCATATCTATGTTGCAAGACTAGGGGGGTGGGGAGACCATGCGGGATCTCACCACTGTTGATTATGTTCACGGTTAAAGTTGCATAGTCCAAAGGTTTTGAATTTCTGTATTTTTTCTGAGATAAATATATTAGATCGATCACTAGTATCTACTTTACATTAGTTCAAAGTTACTTTTATTTTAAATGGTAAACTTTTGAGATATTTTGAGTGCAAACAATGAAAATTAGTTTTGGCAAGCTTGCCAAAACTCCGATACCATAGACTTCTGCAGTAACAGGTTCTGCTAAATTGACTCAGTATTGCGTTATACACAGAAACAAATGCTTAATAAGTGCATCAGTATCTAAGTTAGATATGTCAAATCAAATCTAGATAATTGGTGGGGTTTTGAAAATTTGGTATTTCATCGGACTATGCAGCTTTAAGATCAAGCAGCGCGTTATCTGGCCATCTGTTTGGACAGTAATATGGCTTGTTAGAGTGTAGGGTGTCAATAAGCAAGTCAGTATCAAATTAGTTGTAAAACAGTAAAACCTCTCTAAATCGACCGACCGTGGCACTGACTTTAAGTTGTCCATTTAGGAAGGTGGTCGGTTTAGAGAGTTATAATATCCTGACAGTGGTATTGTTGGGCCCCAAATAAAGCGATCAATATAGGGGAGTGGTTGATCTGCGGAGGGGTCGGTATAGAGAGGTTTTACAGTATTCAGGTCTGATTGAATGTTTTAAGTAACACACAACAAAAGCATTGGTTTAAACTACTTCAATGCATCAGACCGGGCCGGTGGCCGAATAGGTAGAGCGTGGCCCTCGCGTGGCGGAGATCGGGAGTTCGGTTCCCGGTCGAGTCAAACATATTGACTTATAAAATTGATATTTGTCGCTTCCTAGCCTGACGCTCGGCATTAATAGGATAGGGAAAGGATTACGGAGATCTCCCAACTCACACTCTTATCTATGTGGCACCTCTGTGTATGTGATATATATATATACTATATAATTTATTATGTGATTATAAATAACGGCAGCCCCCTTAATATTTTGCTGTCCACTTTAAACCACCATGATATTAGCTGCGGAGCGGTCATTCTCTCCTTCCCGCCTCTACCAAACAATGAGCCAACGGTCATCCTGCTCACTTCCAAACTGGTATCACCCTGATATATATATACAGTAAAACCTCTCTGTACCGACCCCTCTACAGATCGATCACTCCCCAATATAGATCGCTTTATTTGGGTCCCAAAAATACCATTGTAAGGGTATTCTAACTCTGTAAACCGACCACCTCCCTAAATGGACCAGTTAAAGTCAGTCCCCATGGTCGGTCGATTTAGAGAGGTTTTACTGAATATATAGTATAGTTATACAAATCTTACCTTCGTACAGATGATGGATAACTGGTGTTTTCCCAAGGTACTAGCCTTGGATAGTTGTGGGTCAGGGAGAAGGAAGCACATCTGGGTCCAGCAATCTTTTACATACTTTATAGGATAAATTTGATCTGAACTATTTATGGATACTATTTGGTTTTCGTTTTGGTTCTAGCGAAACGTGATAGTCATGGTATGGTAGGATGGGCAGGCCATGACCCACGACTATCCGAGGATAGTACCTCGGGAAAACATCAGTTATCCATCATCTGTACCCAGGTTAGATTCATATAACTATTTTACCTTGGTACTATGCCTCTGGCTACTCATAGCCCAGGGAGAATTTGACGTAATCTCATTTGTTATCCTTTTACACTTTAATGTTGTAACCATACTATGTTGTTAGTGCAAAAATATTACTTCTTGGTTTTTCTAGTCATTTGTTGTAATGTTTTGCAAGCGATCTAGCTGTGCATGTGCAAGGATTCTTGTTACCAAGATTCCTAATAGTCTTGCCTTGGAAACCATGGCTCCACGCGTTGAGTAGGATGCATAGCGTGTAGTATTGACTCCTGCCTGTTTATGCACCTTGATGGTCCATCTTGCGAGTGTGTCTCTTGAGATAGCTTCATGCGGTTTAATAAAGCTGATTAGTAGCTATCTGGAATTCCTAATTCCTCTAGACTTGATTATAGATGCCCTAATAGCTGAAACTACACATATCCTTTTATCTTCCGAAAAACTGTTTACATGTACTGTTGACAATGGGTCCCCTGTGTCATTTGACTTTAGTAATGTCTCTAAATCAAATGTTGCCTCATCCTTATCTATTTCTAATCCATCCAGTGAGAGTGCCACAATCGTTGGGCCTCTGTGTCCCATCACTAGCAGTAACAGCACTGCTAACTTAAATCCTAGTTCCTTCATTGATAAATGTCTATTGCTTGGCCATGACTTGAATAACGTAAATACTATCAACACATCCCAAAACCTATTATATTTGGGTTTGAGTGCGTTTCTTTCATACACCGATCTAATGAACCAGTGTAGCAACTGATGTTTTCCAATCGTTTGTCCATCTATTCTTGGTAGAATAATTGAAAGCACACATCTTGCTGCATTAATTGCACCAAATCCTTCATCTTCTAGGATTGTTAGAAATCTTAATATTTGGGCTATTGTAGGTTTGAATGGTTTGACTCACTTTAGAAGGCAATGAAGTCCCCATTTCTTGTGTATAATAACTTGTGTATAATTTCACCATTCCTTTCGTCCAGGCATCTGAAATAGGTCTTTCTTTTGTAATTTTGTCTAAACCATATTGTTCTAAATGTTTCCTTTAAAAAGAAATGCCAAAAGGGGTGTTGTCAAAACATCTCCATGGACTGTTAGTGGTCCCTGATGTTGTAGCTTGTTCCTTTCTCTTGGGAATCTGACCATGTCTTTTGCTGCTGATGTTATTGCCGCTATCCATGGTTGTGTTTCCCATGCTGGTACTATCAGTACTGCATGTGTGTGATCCATCTTGATCTTCCTGGCCACTCTCCTGATAATGATGAATGGTGGAAATATGTAATAGAATTTATTATTCCAAATTAATGAGAATGCATCTACTCTCCAGGCTTCTGGCTCTGTATGCTACTTATGTTACTTTTTGTTATTGCGCGATGCGAATAAGTCAATTTCTGGTTTGTCCCATTTGTGACAAATGTGGTCGAAAATACTCTGATTCAGTGACCATTCTAGATGGCCTGGAATATGTGCTATTGTTAGCCATATCTCATGTTTCTCTGCCCAGTCCCAAATGAGTTTAGCCATATAATTACATGGTTTGGAACGAGTCCCTTCTATGTTATGTATGTAAGCCATAGCTGTCGTGTTATCTGTTGAAACACTTACATGATTTTTAGGGATGTGAATCAGACTACGGAGTCCTAGATAAATGGCTCTAAGATCTAATACATTAATGTGATCAGAGATTTCATCTTCAATCCAATGACCACCTGTTGCATGTTGGTCTCTATGAGCCCCCCAGCCTTCTAATGAAGTATCTGTTGTAACTATAGTGTTGGCCTCTCCAATTCTAATGGGGATGGGTGATTCGTCAATGTGTAAAAGCCACCAAATAATATCATTTTGGCCTTCTGGCATGATGGCAAAATCATCATGGGCCGCTCAAAGTTTCCTTTTGTGTGTGCCAATGCAAAGTTCTTATCTATCTCTAGCGAGTTAATATGAGCTTTGCCATAAAGAATAGCTGGTGCATATACTGTCATAATTCCTATCAATACTGGAACTTGTTGTATATTTGGTATGTTCAATTTGAATAATTGATTTGCTGCTGTTGTAACTTTATCAACTTTTTGTTCTGTTAACGAAATGGTCATTTCTGTGGTGTCAATAAAGAATCACAGAAACTTTATCTTGTTTGTTGGTGTTAGTACTGATTTAGTGTCATGTATGTAGAACCCTAATTTTGTAAATGTTTCACCTAATTTGTCTACTGCTGTCTGGCATTGTTGTTGTGTTTGTGCAACAATAAATGAATCATCAATATAAGGAAATATAATATGTCCTTCCCTAGCCATCTGTGAAAAAATTGGTCAAGTAACTTTGTGAAAATGCGTGGACAGCAAGGCAGTCCATTCAGCATGCACCTGAACTCATAAAGTTTGCCATTCCAACAAAATCTGAGATATTTCCAATCAAGTTTATAGATAGGAGCGTTGTGTTACTAAGTCTCTTGCTGTGTCTAAGGAAAACATTTTTAAATGTTTGTATTCTTCGAATTTGTTGAATAATGTTAGATCTAAAAATAGTTATACATCTCCATTTGGTTTGGGTCGCATGAAAATATTAGATATGAATTCCCCAGCCACATGTAATGCTGGTTCTATGATGCCTTTTTCACAGAATTTAAGGACTGGATTATCTAACGCTTTGCATTCTGAACTGTGAAATCGGTCAGGGAAAGGTATGCTATTTTGAATATGTTCTTCTATCAAGGGTATTCTTACTCCTTCAGCTAAACTAAGGATAGTTAAATTATCCGTAATGCTATTCCATTCTGGTAGGCAGTTATTGAGGTTACCAGCTTGAAATATGCCTACTGGTGTTTGCATTGCCACTTCTATTCGTTCCTTGAGCAGGGGAAGGGCTTCTGCGCATTGAACTCCCTCTTGAAGGGCCTTTTCCCATCATTCCAGCCAAATGACTGCATCTGGCCCCTTCCCCTGGCTTGGAAGCTGAAGTTCATCCCGAACCAGCCTCCTCGTTGGCTGATTCGCCGGTTTTGAAAATCCTGCCTCATCTTGTTGAAGCGGTTAGGATTCGCGTCTGTGGACTTCTTCTTGTCCATTTCCATATGTTTGCCACACTTCAAACTCATCTCCACTTGTTTAAACAAGTACTGGAGTTGCCCACCAAACATCTTCGTCTTGTCCAGTGGTTTCCCCTTAATGGGCTTGGGGGCAAGGAATAACGTATATTCCTTCCCGTCATTGTCGGTGACCTTCTTAGATCTGGCTACCTTCTTGCCTGCATCCGGGCAGACAGCCTCGAAAAAGTTCTCAAAATGTCTGTATGAGAGGAAGTTGCTTGTCGCCCTCAGCAAAGCAATCCCCCCATTCATATCATCACACAGTGATGAGAACTTCTTCTCCACCATCATCCTATTGGCTGTAGGTGCGATGGCCGTGAAGGCCGAGAGTACCCCTTTGTGTACTGTATGCAGGTCCATCTCAAACTTGTTAAGCTCTTCACTAAGCTTGTCCATGAGCCCATTTCCTTAATGGCAGATTCTGGGAGACCTTTGATCCCCGTGAACTTCTCGACCATATTGACAATCACTTCGGCCGGCTTAAACGTGTTGAAGTGCCCCTGGATCGTCTTCCTCATAAGCATAGTTATGTGGACTTTCTTCCGCCTTTGCACCTTGCACTTTTTGTCTCCTTGCCACAGGACTTCACATATTTCCCCGCATGCTTGGTGTCTGAGTCAGAGCTCGTTGAAGACGGAGCTGCTCACAAATGTCCTCCTGCTGTGAGCTGATTATGCTAATTGCCTGACCTGGATGTGCTGCCTTCTCCCTGGGCTACGAGTAGCCAGAGGCATAGTACCGAGGTAAAATATATATATATAGTTGATGCATAGCGAATTATGCAAGTATAAAGGCACGGAAAGGAATTATCTGATTATGGCCTCCTCTGCTCCCCTGACTGGTGGTGCCGCCACCGGCGCTTGCCATTTCTACTGGACGCGCCAAACCTCACTTGTGCAGGAGGAATTTTTCTTCATGTATGGATATATATATATATATATATATATATATATATATATATATATATATATATATATATATACACACAGGGTTCCGGAAACTAAAGGGTTGGTGCATTATGAATTGTCTAATTGCACACTCCCAGAATACAGCGCCGGCCACACCCGGACAGTGTTGCCGCCAGGTAGCGCCTCCCAGATGCATCATAGATTCCCCGCGGGAAGTGAAAAACGGACACTAATTGTCACATCGTCTTGCGTTGACTGATTGTTTATCTAAGAGTCTGTGACTAGCACTTGTGCCACGTCTGCGGCGAGGCGCGGCGCGGCGGGCATGCGGGCGTGCGGGCGTGCGGGCGTGCGGGCGTGCGGGCGTGAGGGCGGGAGGACGGGCGGAGGGACAGGAGGGCGGATGGGTGGGTGGGCGGGCTCGGCCGTAATTAAATGTCACAAGCCGCGTTGATAGACACAGGTGGCAACATAAGAAACACTTGGGCTGATGACAGCAGAGCGTGAATTTATCAGGCGGGTGCGTTTTGCATTAAATATCCCGCGGATTACGAAGCATCTGGTCAAACAGCATCGCGCGGACAGAGGCATGATTAATGGCTCGGACCGAGGCATAATTAAATATAATCGGCCGCTTATGATGTGCGTCAATATGTGTTAGCGGTGTAGCATATATTGAAATCAGCAGGTACATATAGCTGGTTGGGATGTTTATCAGTGCTACATGTGTGATTAGACATTTAGAATTGTATAATGCTATAACTTAAGTAAAACCTCTCTAACCGACCACCTCCACAGATCGACCACTCTCCTATATCGATCGCTTTATTTGGGTCCCAACAATACCATTGTAACCATATTCTAATTCCCTAAACCGACCACCTGCCTAAATGGACCACTTAAAGTCGATTTCAAGGTCGGTCGCTCTAGAGAGGTTTTACTTCACAGACTATTTGTCTGGGTGAAGAAACCACAGTCTGCAGCAACTGTATGTGTTGTCCTTAGTTTCAGCATTTACCTCCCTTTATACAATATATAATACCAACAGACTTCACTCATATATATATATATCATGATGATCCGTATGTTCTACTTTATTTTAGTTTGAAATGAATTCTATTTTACATGGTTAACTTTGGCGAAATTTGAATTGAAAGCATATGATATTATTATTGATGTTCAGTGGGAGATGTTTGACACCATAGGCAGTGTTTGCATATTTTCGAGCATAACAGCAGAACGCTGGAGCACCAAACTTCAATAAGTGTTTAACGAGTGCCCCAGTATCTAATCTAGGTCAATGTTTTGGTTTTGAATATTTGTCGCTTTCATCAGAGTATACAGCTTTAATAGGTGTAGTCAGTTCGCATTAGTCGGTTTAATATAGAAATTCTCAGTACCCGACCAAATCATCTGTGGAACTGATTTGTTATCCCTGTAACCTTAGAGATTGCTTAACCGAAAAGCTTAATTATCCGACATTCAAGGTATGAAACAAAAACAGTTCTCTGAAAACAAAGCCTCATTGTATACGCCGGATTAGAACTCTTTATGTATATGTATGTATATATGTGCTCTATAATCTACTATGGGAATATAAACAAGGACACTACCACCGAGCAGTTCTCCCCATCTATTTACTCTACACCTGAATTCATGTGACTTAGCTAGTACCCACTCCTATTCATTGAGTTACCACTACCCAACCTGCTATGCCTAGCTTACTTCCTGCATCCACCACTGCACTGCCACCTGTGAGTGGCTCATGACTGCATGATACCAGCTGTGCCTGGTCACTACCACTGCCGCTCCCGCTCAGCAGGACGGATATATATATATATATATATATATATATATATATATATATATAGAGTTAGGCTACACTTATAAGAAGGCATGGGCAAGATATTGTTAATAGATGATCTACTGTATATACATATAATTTACTACAATTTAAAAGTCCATGCATAATGCACTAATGATAACAACTCTCCCCTAAAAATAAAACCCACAGCAAAACCTCTCCTATTATAGAGTTTATTGTTCTATTAGTCAGGATATTTTCCTATGTGGATCCTATAACCAGAACCAGAAGCAAATCAGCACATAGTGTGCACACAACATCCATGGCAAAGACTGTGACCCAGAGTAGTAAGTAAAGGGCTTAAACTAGCTCTTTGATGTTGGAGGCCACAAAAGGCAGGAAGTTCATCGTTAGCCGAGTGCCAAACCAAGTGATTCGGTGGCAAATGGAGGCCAACAACTGCCAACAAAGCCAGAGGCAGCTCGTGCAGCGATTATCTATTTACAATGTCATCATTCATCAACCGACATAAAAGCTAACCTCCGATGGTTCAAACACCAACGTTACCCTTGACACATATATATTGCTGAAGAGGAAAAGAAAATCTGAATGGCAATATGTGTGTTATTCCAAACAAATGTAGTACTACTACTAATTCCCCGCTCAGAACAATTTTGATTTGGCTGGTCAATTTATTTAAGCTGCATAGTCCGGTGGTTTTCCGTTTCTGTCATTTTTCTGAGATAATTGATGGTTACAATCTACATTGCTTTAGATTGAAGTAACTTTTATCTTAAATGGCTAAGTCTTGAGCTATTTGAAGTGCAAATATGTCAAATTAGTGTTTGGAAGCATGCCAAAATTCTGACAACATAGGCTACAACAAAAACATGTTCTATTAAATTGAATCAGTTTTCCCTTCTTTGTGACAACAAATGCTTAATAAGTGTATCATTATCTAAGCTAGATATGCACAAGCAATTCTAGATAATTCTTTTTGGTTTAAAAAAATTAAATGCAGATTTAATATTGACATGAGGCTAACAAATGCCTCCAAATGTCAAAAAGGGGTCCTCGCCACCCCATCCATTCACCCTCCTTCCCACCTCCCCTCTCACTCCAGTTCCTGCTCTTTCACATCCTCCCCAAAGCTACCCATATAGACACCGGACGCTGTGGCCGAATCGGTAGAACGCGGGCCTCGCGTGCGGAAGATCGGGAGGTTGGTTCCCAGTCGGGTCAAACTGATGACTTATACAATTTATACTTGTCGCTTCCTAGCCTGAAGCTTGGCATTAATAGGATATGGCAAGGACTGGCTAACTCAGTGTCAGGATAATGTGACTGAGTGGGATATCAGGTCATGGGGCCAGCGGCCCAATCTCCCAGGGGGCAGCACTATATAGTTGCCATGAGTGCACACTGTCACAAGTCGGTACCCGTCCTGATATGACCTTAGATGTCGCCAGGTCGTAAAACTCGAACAACCAACCGACCCATATAGACAGTTGTAGTGCTGGAATCAGTCATATCGCGCCCCAGTACCACGTCAATCCCAGCAACTGCATAATGGTGAAGCAGTTAGGTCGCCCCAGAAGCCAACCGGAAGTGGCAGATTACCAGACGCCACCGGAATAATAATTCAGAAAAGCAGATGAGATAATTCATTGTCAGCTTGCCGTGGGGAAATGCATTTGAGAAGGGATAAAAAAAAGGCGGTGTTATTTATGAAGAATGCATTGTTCAGCAATTCGGAAGATCAACGGATTATATTGTGATTAGGTTATTTCTTGTTTTGTTTGAACCGAAATAAAAGAAAGAGTTTTCAAAGCAAATCTATCTCTGCTGCATAGGTTTCATTAAGGAGACAAGTCTGGCGCAAGTCATTGTTCACCCAAGAAGCACGAGATAAATGTCTACATAATGATAAATGGATAATCTTTCACATAATAGAATACTGTTCGAATTCAATATTTCAACCAAACTAATTCAGCATACAATATGTTTAGACATTCCTTTGAATGGGATATCAGGGTAAAATATTCCGATATTCAGCAAGTGGTGAATGCAAATGTTCTATTACTGATCGGTGTACGTGACCAGGTGCATATATATATATATATATATATATATATATATATATATATATATATATATATATATGTTGTGTCTACAAATGACAAAGAGAGAGACAAGATAGTAATGGGTTGGCAACTTTATATATCAGCATATCGACCAATGGCTCGGGCACCCCATACCATAAAAGGAAAATTATGAAGAGTGGGACGAGTCAAATGCCCAGCAGCTGCTTATATAGGCCGGCGCAGGACCGCAGCACATGACGCAGCACACATCCGCAGCACAAGGAGCACAATAATAGATAGATATGAGAAATTCAGCATTCACATAGCAATAACAATATTAAATAAAATAAGTAAAGTGTATTTTCAGCTGCCTATAGACGTATAACGTTTTATACGCCCTATATATATGGGTTTGTGGTGCCTGAGTGGGATGTAAATAGACATAGTGGTGCTGGCAGGTTTGGGTGTGATTGGACTCAGGGCCTAGCCCTTCTGCTGGGGTAGAGGTCACCACACTCAAAAGGTCAAGGTTGGTGGTGGTCAAGGGGCCATACAGCTACTGGTGGTGGGTAGACCTCGGGTATCCAGAGAGACCAGGAATGCTGGATTCCTATTGGTGAGGGCAGGAATGCTCGATTCCCATTAGTGGAAGGAGGTGGTATGATACTCTACCATGAACCCATGTAACTATATAATAATAAACCAGAGGGCGGGACTATCTCTTACACTTTACTCTCTTCCTTTCTCTTTGTCTGTATTGTTTTCCTCATCGCATATGTACTCAGCCACACATCCAAGCATTATACTCTACATCAGGATTACTAAGTATCTAAGAACTCAATTTTGATGCATCAACATAAAACTGATTCCTAACATAATAGTATACGTCCTACACCCCATCATCATCATAATTACCAGATATATGTATAGAAATATAAAAATATATATATGAGTCAGGCCCACAAAAATATGCCAATTGGGGAAAGTTGTTGGCGTCGAGCATTGGATGTCGGCGTCGAACAGCATAATTATAGTTTAGCATTGACAGAGGTGTTGGAAAGTCCTTAAATTTATCCTGAATGTACAGGTAGAGAAAATACAACAACTTTATTTGTTTCTAGGATAATTTAATATAAAACAAAGAAATGCACTACACTTTAAGAATTGCAATGCTGACATCTGTTAAAGTTGTCGGCGTCGAGCATTGGATGTCAGCGTTGAACGGCATAATTATAGTTTAGCATTGACAGAGGTCTTGGAAAGTCCTTAAATTTATCCCGAATGTAAAGGTAGAGAAAATACAGCAACCTTATTTGTTTCTAGGATAATATAATATGAAACAAAGAAATGCACTACACTTTAAGAATTGCGATGCCGACATCTTAAATTAACCACCAATTGGCCCATTTTCGTGAGGCCGACTCATATATAAATCAATATATGAATATATATAATTATATGAATATATATAATTAATACATATGAAGCACACACAAATATAGAACAATATATAAAGATACAAAAATATATATACAACTACATAAAGCTAGATAAAGGTAAATAAATCTACATAGGGATATATATATATGTGTGTAAATATACATATATTTACATTTTTATCTATCAATATATATATATTGATATATATGTATATGCATATCAATATATGTATCAATATATACCAATATAAATCAATATGTACCTATATGTAAAATATTCCGATTTACGGCATCGGGGGGAATGCAAATGTTCTATTACTAAACAGGTGTACGTGACCTAGTGCAGGTATTCATATATATGTAGGTGCTGTTGGTGCCTGAGTGGGATGTAAATAGACGTAGTGGTGCTGGCAGGGCTGGGTGTAACTGCACTCAGGGCCTACCCCCTCCCCCTCTACTGGGTAGGATCACCACACTCAGGGTCAAGGTTGGTGGTGGCCAGGGGGGGGGGGGGCACACAGCTTGGTGGTGGTGGGCAGACCACTGGTAGCCATGGGGACCAGGAATGCTGGATCCCTATTGGTAGGGCCAAGAATGTTTGTTTCCCATTGGGGGAAAGGGGTGGGGTGATACTCTACAATGAACCCATGTAACCATATAAATAATAAACCAGAGGGCTTGACTCTCTCTCTTCCTTTACACTTTGTACTCTTCCTTTCTCTTTGTCTGTATTGATTTCACTATAGCCTGCCTACCCAACCACAGATTCGAGTCCTAGTCTTTACATAATTGGTGACCACGATGAGTAGTAAATCTATGTATTAGTTGAGTAGTGGATTCAACTTTACACAGCCATGTGTATGTATCAATACATATGGATATGTATATATTTATCAATACACATGATATAAATATAGATCAAATTAAGTCATCATTAACTAAAAGATATATAAACTGAAATGCAATATAATGTAGCTCTTTCTTGGACTGCGATCTGACCTTGGACTACGGTCTGTAAAACAGGTAACACAAGGGCTGATAGCGTTACGCTAATTCTACTCTAGGTCAACCGATACCATGTGACGTGTGGTTAGCGACAATGACTCTCAACAACCCTCATTAACGGGGGCAGTATTGAGTCGTGGCGGTTCTTATGACTAAGAGGCAATGCGGAGGGAGGGGAGGGAGGGAGGGGAGGGAGGGCTCCTCGCAATGCTTGTATGACTTGCTGTAGCCGCGTGAAATAGCAACACGCCGAGAGATAGTCCCTGCGACCAAAGCGGGTCAACCTGGACTTAATCGCTTGCACTCGCCCTGTTCTAGGGATCAGTGTGTAAGCTGTCCCAGACCATCTCATTGCTACAAGTTGCGATACAACTGGCGGAGTTAATGGCCCGCGTTGGCCGCCTATGGAGCGGGCGGGGCGGGGCCGGGCTTGTAACGTAGGAGACAGCTGCGCCGCCCTCCTCTATCGACACAGCATTGAGAGGCCGATCAAAGCAGTAACTCGACATCTCGCCTATTGATTCTCGCCATCACGTCAAGGCCGTGCTCTTAAAGGGCCAGTGTTTACCGCCCGACCACAGCGCCACCTGCGGCCGATAATTATCTGCGTTGCGGCCACCAGCAGATGTGGAGTGTGTGGTGAATGGGACAAGCCGGGTGGGGAGCGCCTGTATGCGGTAGGCACGGAGTACACGGGCATCCTAATCCGGTCCCGGTGTGGCGTGCTCAGCCGTGTCCCATGCTCAGCCGGGTACCTATACTCAAACTCAAGGCATTGTCAATGGTCGTGAGTAATTTTCATACAGAAAATACAGAACAAGTGAAATATCTCTATAACCACACCACCTATTACCAAATCGCTTGGTACACATATAGAAAACATGTTCACCAAAGAGATTATATTAAATTTATAAGGTTAGGGTCCTTGATTTCTATCAATTTTGATTAAAACTGATATTTTGAACTGCGCATACCGTCAAACTCAAGGCATTGTCAATGGTGGTGAGCAATCTTCATACAGAAAATCCAGGAAAAGTGAAATATCTCTAAAACCACACCACCTAGAAACAAATCGCTTGGTACACATATAGAAAACATCTTTACCAAAAACATTATATTAAATTTATAAGGTTAGTGACTTACGACCATTGACAATGCCTTGAGTTTGAGCATAGGTACACGGCTGAGCACGGGACACGGCTGAGCACGCCACACCGGTGTCGCGGTGTAGATTCTCAGTGGGGTTAGAGTCTACGCTCGGGGTTCTGCGCATGCGCGTATTCGATTAACACGACCCGGGTCACTCGGGTCACCCTATTTGCTGGAAATTCAAATAGAAGACTGCGAGTTGAGTTGAAAAACACATGTGCGGTGTGCAAAAAGTCCCGACCCCAGTAACCCACCTCTTGGCTGGGGTTGGCTAGTAGCGATGACATCACATTTGTGCTTCAAAAAGTCGTTCAGGTCCCCTGAGTCGATTAATCGTATACGCTGAAATGCCGTTCAATTTTAACGCATGCACAGAAATCCGAGCGTACACTCTAAACCTACTGAGAATTTAAACCGCGACACCGGCACACCTGTGGGGTGGGATGGAACAGGCTGGGATAGGTTGTGTGGACGGAGCAGGGTGGGGTGGAGCGGAGCAGGGTGGAGCGGAGCAGGGTGGAGCGGAGCAGGGTGGAGCGGAGCGGGGCCGGTTGGAGCGAGGCAGGGTGAAGAGGGGCAGGGCGGGGTGGAGTGGGGCGGAGCGGGTTGGAGCGGGGCATGGAGGGGGAGTGCGTGGTGGAGCGGGCCGGGGCGTGGCGGGGCGTGGCGGGACATGGCGGGGCGGAGCGAGGCGGAGCGGGCCGGAGCGGGGCTGAGCGGGACGGAGCGGGGCGGAGCGGGGCGAGGGGAACGAGGCGGGGCGACGCAGGGCATGGGCAGAGAGATCTGGGGCGGGGTGGGGCGGGGTGGGGGTGGGGCGGGGTGGGGCGGGGGGTGGGGGGGCGGAACAGGGCAGAGCGGAGCAAAGCGAAGCAGAGATGAGCGGAGTGGATTGGTTCGGGGCGGGGCGGGGCGGGGTGGGGCGGGGCGAGGCGAGGCGGGGCGGAGTGGAGTGGGGACTTAAACGGGGTGGGACAGCGGAGCGAATTGGGCATAGCAGGGGGGCGAGCGGTTTGGGGCGGTGTAGGGGCGGTGCCGTGTAGGGCAGGGATGGGCGGGGTGGGGCGGGGATGGGCGGGGTGGGGATGGGCGGGGCGGGCGCGGGATGGATGTTTAAATAGAGCAGGCTTGATTACGGCCAGCCTCTCCGACACGGAGGGATGATCCGTCGGGCGGTGCCTGGGGTTAGTTACGGCGCGTCCCGTACCCGAGCCGAGGGGGCGCTGATTTCTGCGCCGATATGATTATTGCGAGTGATGGACTGGTTCTTCTACAGCCCAGAGTGGGCTGTGTGCTGATTGGTGCCGATCGTTAAGGTCGCAGCCACCCGCAGACCGCGGTACCCGGGGGAGCAGGCCGGCAGGAGGGGGAGTGCGGGTAGCGCCAACCCCGCCATTACCCACCATGCAGTGCGCCATCAGGAACCCGTCTGAGTTATGGCAAGGCTATCCTCCCACACATATGGTGCCGTTAGTAGCTATTCAAAACGCCATAATGCACAACAGTGGCTTGTAATAACTGCACGGCTTGCCATCTTTTAATGCAAGATCTCTCCTCCACATGTTCGTTCCCTCATTAGTGATCTTCATTTCAGCTTAGTTAATGAAACATATTCAGCTGATGAGCGGTATATTAATTCTTGAAACAGCTGATCGGTCAGACGTTTCTTTTTATTTGTTCTTATATGTAAGATTTCCGAAATTTACTCAAACTAGCATGGATTGGGAGGTCTATAATTAGTGCTTCTATTTGCATCTTGAGTAGTCATAATATGAGTCGTAGTTAATAATGATAATCATACATAGGAGGCCAGTGTGGAAAGCCATAGGTAACCGGTCTGGAGGCGGGCAGGAGACCTGGTAGCAGTTGGGCAGGAGACGGGGTGTTGGGCAGGAGACGGGCGGTTGGGTTGGAGATGGGTTGTTACCCAGGAGACAGGGTGTTGGGCAGGAGACTGGTTATTGGGCAGGAGACGGGTTGTTGGGCAGGAGATGGGTTGTTGGGCAGGAGATGGGTTGTTGGGCAGGAGACGGGTTGTTGGGCAGGAGACGGGTTGTTGGGCAGGAGACGGGTTGTTGGGCAGGAGACAGGTTGTTGGGCAGGAGACGGGCTGTTGGGCAGGAGACAGGTTGTTGGGCAGGAGACAGATTGTTGGGCAGGAGACAGGTTGTTGGGCAGGAGACAGGTTGTTGGGCAGGAGACAGGTTGTTGGGCAGGAGACAAGTTGTTGGGCAGGAGATCGGTTGTTGGGCAGGAGACGGGGTGTTGGGCAGGAAGCGGGTTGTTGGGCAGAAGACAAGTTGTTGGGCAGGAGACAGGTTGTTGGGCAGGAGACGGGCTGTTGGGCAGGAGACGGGCTGTTGGGCAGGAGACAGGTTGTTGGGCAGGAGATCGGTTGTTGGGCAGGAGACGGGCTGTTGGGCAGGAGATCGGTTGTTGGGCAGGAGACAGGTTGTTGGGCAGGAGATCGGTTGTTGGGCAGGAGACGGGTTGTTGGGCAGGAGACGGGGTGTTGGGCAGGAGACGGGCTGTTCGGCAGGAGACAGGTTGTTGGGCAGGAGATCGGTTGTTGGGCAGGAGACGGGTTGTTGGGCAGGAGACGGGCTGTTGGGCAGGAGACAGGTTGTTGGGCAGGAGACAGGTTGTTGGGCAGGAGATCGGTTGTTGGGCAGGAGACGGGGTGTTGGGCAGGAGATGGGTTGTTGGGCAGGAGACAGGTTGTTGGGCAGGAGACAGGTTGTTGGGCAGGAGACAGGTTGTTGGGCAGGAGACAGGTTGTTGGGCAGGAGACAGGTTGTTGGGCAGGAGACAGGTTGTTGGGCAGGAGACAGGGTGTTGGGCAGGAGATGGGTTGTTGGGCAGGAGACAGGTTGTTGGGCAGGAGACGGGGTGTTGGGCAGGAGACAGGTTGTTGGGCAGGAGACGGGGTGTTGGGCAGGAGACAGGTTGTTGGGCAGGAGACAGGTTGTTGGGCAGGAGACAGGTTGTTGGGCAGGAGACAGGTTGTTGGGCAGGAGACAGGTTGTTGGGCAGGAGACGGTGTGTTGGGCAGGAGACAGGTTGTTGGGCAGGAGACAGGTTGTTGGGCAGGAGACAGGTTGTTGGGCAGGAGACAGGTTGTTGGGCAGGAGACGGGTTGTTGGGCAGGAGACGGGGTTTTGGGCGTGCCAGGTCGAGAAGTCCGCCGATAATCATACATAGATATACTTAATGATCAGATCACATGATTTTACCAAGTATTTCTTATATGAATTTTGTATGTGTCTTAATAAACCAGCATGGTTAGAATAGGTTATTTGGGCTCGAAATGATTTGGTTAAAATAAAGCTGTTCAAAATGTGGAATTTTGCGCAAGGTTGGCTGCCTCAACTCACCAACTCCAAGACACCAAAGCAATTGACGCGCATTCTTCCAATACAGAGAATCATTACTACGGAACGATCTTGTAGAAGTTAATGATTGTGAAAACTAACTCCGAATAGGATTATAACGAGGAATACGATTAAACGCAACCTGCCCTCCATACTCTCCTGCATTATGGATGTTGGTTAGGGATGTGATGGAAGAAGTTTCAATATGGCTCAAGATGAGCAGGGCTCTGCTGTTAATTATACGTTGGTAGTTGGTTGATTGGTCGTTGGAGTTTTACATCCTGGCACCATCTAAAGTCATATTAGGACGGGTACCGACTTGTGACAGTCACGCAGTGACTTTATGCTGATGTCCCACTGGGAGACCAGGTCGCCAGCACCATGACTTGATATCGCACTGAGTCACATTATCGTGACACTAAGCCAACCAGTCCTTGCCCTATCCTAATAATGCCGAGTCCCTGGGTAGGAAGCAACAAATATAAATGTTTAAGTCATTGGTTTGATTTGAATCCCACGATCTACCAAAACGGGAGATGGACGCTCAACTCATTCGGCCATCCGGTCTGGTCGATGAATTATAAGTAACAGCTATCCACCCCACCACCCTCACCACAGATCTCAGCTGATTTGTGTGATCTTGGGATCCCTTAGGCTGTAATAGACTAATAGTCTCGGCTAAACAGTCGCAATTAAATCACATCTCCAGTATAGCGATCCAGTTATATTAACAGAACACGGTGTACCTTCCCTCAGACTGTCAGAAAATAAATTCCCCAGAAGAAGCCCTGGTTCTTTAACGGTACCCCCCCCCCCCCCCCCACACACACACACACAAACACACCTCATCCCTCATTTCATCGACGTAACCCAATGGTAGGTGGATGAAGAACCTTCACAACAATATCAGCATCATCACATTAGAGCTGAGATTGGGTACCGCCTAAATCACCACTAATTACACTTACCTTATTAGGGGAAGCGTCACCAGTAAATCAGAGCACTAGCTCCTGCACATCTTGGAACAGTTCGGTCGTAATGCTTGCATTGCGTTTGATTCGCGGCTAAGGACGAGTACCCCCCCCCCCCTCTCCCCCGCTCCGCAACGACCGTTGGGGTTGCGTCACCCACCCCCCCCCCCTTTCCCTGGCCTTATAACCGGCTCCCCTGCCTCCTCCAGCCACTCCGCATCCACACACAGCCTGAAGCACTCACCATTCTTTCTCCACCCACCCACCCTTACTTTCTCTTTCTCTTTCACTTATCCCGATAGGGCGGAGGGCGCTTCGGGCCCCCCACCCCCCACTGACATTGACATTTGCCATTGCTATTACATTTTACATTATACATGATCATTATACTCTTGATCTCATATAACATGTCATATTGTCCCTGATTATGTACTCCCCCACTTTACTCACTAAATAAAGTGTTTTTCTCCACTCCTGCGTTATCTTCCTCCTTCGCTGCTTATCATATATTGTGCAGGCAACTACCAACATTCTCGATTTGTATTGAGCCCGTGTTTTTCTCTTTCTATTTGGAACAGGTGATTGTTAGGTAAATTACTTAACTGGTCATGTTGTCGCTGACTGAAGAGTATACATCACAGTCAGCCTTGATTATTTTGTTTAATCTGAGGTGAGTATATGCCCCTCATGTATACACACATAAACCAAGTGTATATACATGTATGTATGTATACAGTAAAACCTCTCTAACCGACCACCTCCACATATCGACCACTCCCCTATATCAATCAGTTTATGTGGGTCCCAACAGGAACATTGAAATCATATTTTAACTCCCTAAACCGACCACCTCCCTAAATGGAACACTTAAAGTACACACATGTATACTTTTCCAGTGGTTGTTGTGATGGAAAGAGTGTAACACAACCATAACAGTTGTCACTCGAAAACTCAGAAAGAAAACACCATCGGAATCCATTTCAGTGCTTGGTGTGAAATCACCATTCAATGCATCATCATCATCATCCTCATTCCTCGAATTGGCTTTCATCATTTCCCCCCCTCCAACTGCCAGGATAACGCTATGTCACGGTAAGTTATCATTCACCATTATCGGACCTCGTTAACTAACTGCAAAATTAGAATTGCATAGGATATGTTAAAATATGTAGCCTGCATCTAATCTACCTCTGTTTGCACTACTTACATCGCTCATCTAGATCATCCATTTAGTTGATAGATTATGCTATGCAATTATGAACCTTTACAAATAATTCTAATTTAACAAATGTGCAAGCTGGTTGGGAATGGGAACACAAGCACTGGTAAAAAAAAGTATTACGTGGAATAAGTTTGGTATATGGGGGGGGGGGTGCTGAAAATGGGAAATAGTGCGTCTAGAGCAAGGTTCTAACCCATGTTTCTTTCTAATCTGGGGCCAGCATAGTAATTATTACAGTATCTAAGCTCCCTTATGCAATCATCCTATCCCCACCCACCTATCTCTCTGGCTCCTTGCCTGAGAAATCAATGCAGACTACTACATATATATACACATATATACAAAAATAAATATATACATATCTTAAATATATATATATATATATATATATATATATATATATATATATATATACACATATGAAGGTTTCAGGCGCAAAACCCCATAAACGCCAATCCAAATATTGAGATAAACATTCAAATCAAACCTTCAAAGAGATCAAATTTTATATTCCTACTTTTTAGTTCATTGCTCCATAACCATGTGATCATAAAAAAAAGTGGAATTAGTGAGAATTAAAATTATTTTCAGGTGAACATTTTGTATTTAAACTACATTTTTGGATTGGCGTTTACGGGGATTTGTGCCTGAATTCTTCATATATGTATACATATAAGTATAGACGAAGAAGCAAGAACGCCACAATTATTACTAAAACAATATTGAAAATATCTGAATCGAATTGGAGTAATTATTGTCCAGCGGTGAAAACAAGTAATATATACACATATGTGCCCTCCCCACAGTAGGCTAGCGTGGCGTACGGATGGCGGCGCCATGGGCAATGCGCCGTTTCCATGCACTACTTGCCACATGGCGACAAAGACCACGGAGCCTGGCCTTGGCGCCCTGCACTAATGGCACCGTGGAAGCGCCCTGATCAAAGCTCAGTTGGAATGCTAATGGGTTCACGAGAATTGGATTCAAGGCTGATTGCACAATTACCACAACGCGTTTCAAATAGGCTTTGTGCGCTGCCAGGTGTGGGAATCACAGTCTCGCACAGATCCAGGTGGTTGCTAGCTTGTTGGGGTTTTACATCCTGGCAACATCTAAGGTCATATCAGGACGGGTACCGACTTGTGACAGTGCGCACTCTCGGCGACTTTATAGTGATGCCCCACTGGGAGACCAGTCCACAAGCACCATGACCTGATATCCCACTCAGTCACATTATTGTCATGGGGGCAATGCACTGACACATACATACACAGGGTAGGTTCAACAACTATACAGCACATAGCTTGTACAGGATCCTGGTCACGGCACCAGTGTCATGGGGGGTGATGAAAATGGGAAATATTGCGCCTAGAGCGGGACTCGAACCCACATCTCTTGCATTCCGGGCCAGTGTGTTAACCATTACACCACCTAGGCTCCCTGATATCAATACACTACCCACGCCTACCTGTCTATGTGCTTACTTGCCTAAGAGGTCAGTGCCGACTACTACACTATCATGACACTGAGCCACCCAGTCCTTGCCCTATCCTAATAATGCCGAGCACCTGGCTAGGAAGCGACAAGAATCACTTTTTACATCATGGGTTTGAATCCCACGATCTACCAAAGGAAAGTAAAGCTTGTTTTATTTAACGATGCCTCGAGAGAATATTGATTTTTATCATCGGCTATTGAGCATCAACTATATGGTCATCATGACATATTTCTTTGGAGGAAACCTGCTGCCGCCACATAGGCTACTTCCTCTTTCCAATAAGCAGCAAGGGGTCTTTTATATGCACTTTCCCACAGACAGGACAGCACATACCACAGCCTTTCATGAACCAGTAGTGGACCACTGAATGGAACGGAAAATAGCCCGAACCAAACTGAGCAGGATCTATAGGATAACCGACACCTTCATAGGTGGACACACTACCACCTGAGCTACGTCCGCTCCCCCCACGATCTACCAAAACGGGAGACGGACGCTCAACTCATTCAGCCATCCCATCTGGACATCCTGGTGGTCGGTGATGTAGCAGTCACACTACGACGACAAGCGGCGGCGACAGCTCTGCGACAGCGACTTCCGGTGTCGCGCAGGTGTCGCGCAGGTGTCGCACAGGTGTCGCGCAGGTGTCGCCGCGACACCTGCGCGACACCTCCAGTTTCTCCACTCTTTCTCGACTGTCGCCGGGTTGTCGTAGGTGTTTTGGACATGTTGAAAAACTTCGACGACAGCCGATGTTGCGGCACTGTCGTGGCACTGTCGCGGCACTGTCGCACTGTCGCGGCACTGTCGCGGCACTGTCGCAGCACTGTCGTCTTGTCGTTAAGCTGTAGTTGCTTCTCTCTCCATGTATGTGTCTCTGTGTGTCTCTGTGTGTGTGTCTATGTGTGTGTCTGTGTCTATGTGTGTCTATGTGTGTCTATGTGTGTGTCTGTGTGTGTGTCTGTGTGTGTCTGTGTCTCTGTGTGTGTGTATCTCTGTGTCTGTGTGTGTGTGTCTCTGTGTTTCTGTGTGTGTCTGTGTGTGTGTCTCTGTGTCTGTGTGTGTGTCTCTGTGTGTGTGTCTCTGTTGTGTCTCTGTGTCTGTGTCTATGTGTGTGTCTGTGTCTATGTGTGTCTATGTGTGTGTCTATGTGTGTCTATGTGTGTCTATGTGTGTATATGTGTGTCTTTGTGTCTCTGTTGCTGTGTGTGTCTGTGTGTGTGTCTCTGTGTATGTGTGTGTCTCTGTGTCTGTGTGTGTCTGTGTGTGTGTCTCTGTTGTGTCTCTGTGTCTCTGTGTGTGCGATAAACCACACACTCACACTCACTATCACACTCACACTTCACTATCACACCCAAACTCACTATCACACTCACTATCACACTCACTATCACACTATCACACTCACTATCACTCTACACTCACTATCACACTCACACTTCACTATCACACTCACACTTCACTATCACACTCACACTCACTATCACACTCACTATCACACTCACTATCACACTCATACTCACACTTCACTATCACACTCACACTTCACTATCACACTCACACTCACTATCACACTCACACTCAATATCACACTCACTATCACACTCATACTCACACTCACTATCACACTCACACTCACACTTCACTATCACACTCACACTTCACTATCACACTCACACTCACTATCACACTCACTATCACACTCACACTCACTATCACACTCACTATCACACTCATACTCACACTCACTATCATACTTCACTATCACACTCACACTCACTATCACACTCACTATCACACTCACACTCACACTCTCACTCACATCCACAGCCACATCCACACCCACACTCAGACTCACACCCACACCCACACCCACACCCACACTCACTCTGTGTGTGTGTCTCTGTGTCTTGGTGTCTCTGTTGCAGAGACACACACACACAAAAACACAGAGACACACACAGAGACACACACACAGACACACACACAGACACACACATAGAGACACACACAGACACAGAGACACACACAGAGACACAGAGACACACACACACACAGACACAGACACATACATAGAGACACACAGAGACAGAGTCACACACACAGATACACACACACAGAAACACAGAGACACACACAGACACAGAGACACAGACACACACATAGAGACACACACAGACACAGAGACACACACACAGAGACACACACAGAGACACACACAGAGACACAGACACACACACAGAGACACAGTCACACACACAGAGACAGACACTGTCGTCCCGCTGTTGTCCCGTTTGTCGTCCGGAAGTCGTCCGATTGTCGTCCAACTTAGCCCGAATTTGCATATGCCGTCCTGATTTCACAAAATCCCAGCCGCCGGGCTGTCGTCCCTCCCTTGTCGTCGTAGTGTGACTGCTACATGACGTCTGCGTGTTGCCGGCTCGCCGTTTCCCGCCACGACACACCACATCAGCGTCGTCATAGTGAAGCCGTCTGCCGCAGTGCGTACGTGCGCACCAGCGCGGGGCATCATGGGATACGGTGGGGCTGGGATGTGAGGGTTGTAATCAACGAGGTGCCCAGGACATGGTGTTTTAATTTGTTCCCGATGAGACCTGTCGTCACCTGGAGTGGAGGAGAAATGTGTACTGACACGCCCTCTTCCTACAGCCTCCTGCCCCCCCCCCCCCCATTCCGACCAGCCCCCGACCCATCCCTAGCCCTCTCACCCCCCCCCCCCCACCCACACACACCAAACCTCCAGCCCCAATAGGAGGAGACATGTACATAGGGCATGAGACGCGACGGGTAGCCATCGTTCATCCAAGTGAAGCTATAGGGGGAGACATGCACACCCACTACACCCACGCATACACACACGCAGACATGAAACCAGTGGCGCCGCCTAGCGGGGCCAATAGGAAAACGAACCGGAGACGCGCTTTGGTAGGGGTAGAGCAGACCTCATCACAGACACAATCCCCCGTTGTGTAGAGGGCTAAGAAACGTATTGGGGAATGGGTGAAGGATTGCTTAAAGCATGGCGCTTTCGCTTGGTGTAACTCGTGGGAACCAGCCAGGCTGGTTCTCCAATGAACTGCCCTGCACATCTGAATGTCACTGCATGTTTGGTTGGTTGTTGGAATTTTATCTATCGGCGACATTTAAGGTCATATCAGGATGGGTACCGACTTGTGACGGTGCACCCTCATGGCAACTTTATAGTGCTGCCCCACTGGGAAATCAGGCTGGCAGCACTATGACCCGATATCCTACTCAGTCACATTATCCTGACACTGAGCTAAACCAGTCCTTGCCCTATCCTATTAATGCCGAGCGGCAAGTTAGGAAGCAACAGGTATTGATCAATTTTGTATGTCATTGGCTTGACTCGTCCGAGAATCGAATTCCCGATTCTCCCGCACGGGAGGCCTGTGCTCTACCGATTCCAGTGGATGAAAACCCACCCGATCAATGTTGATCCATTTGTGATTTCTGAACTTCCATCAGTTGCACAACTGATTTGTTCTATGTGTGACAGTACAACTTCTATAAATCTGCCTCCTGCAAACTCTAGCACTGAAAAGAAAAGGAGCGAACCATTGTCGTCACCCGCGTCTGTGCTTGGAATGAATGCCCTGTGTCCCAGTCAGCCGACGCTCTGCATACTTCATCATGCTATCTCAAATTGTATGGTGGGGACTTCCTCCTCCATCGTTGCAAAGGCGTCGGGCGTACCCATCTGCATATGTGAACCCTCCATCCAACACCCACCTCCGCCTCGGGGGATAAATAGATTTTTCTCTTGCAGTCGCCCCCTTCTATTTCTGACATTCCACCCGAAGATTAAATAATGAATATTATGAAGGGCAATCTGTATGTATTATGTATATAATTTATTTAGCAATTGAGCGGGTGTGAAATGAGATAAATCCTATTAGATACATCTTATCAAATCACAAATTTCACCACAGACTAAACCATCATAATAAACCATACAGCATAAAAAGTTACGTTGGATTTTAATTGCTTAATGTTTCCCAAATCGGTTAGACTATTGCGCCAACAGATTAGACCACATAGATAATTACCATATTATATTTATAATTATTATAAGTATCTAACATCTAAATTAGTATTTATTTGGTATTTTATTATTATTATTTTATTACTTTTATTGATCTACTGTGTACACTATTGAGGACGTCAAACCGATTCCGCATTTCATATCGATACAACGATAAATTTATATTTTTTTCCCCATAGTTATAAGCGTATATTTGTCTAAAACTATCATGCCCCTCCACTGCCCCACACATCTGCAGTATAGTACTGTGATACTCACTCTCCCGCACATGAAGATCGTACCTTGCAATCAGGAGCCTTGCTGCTAACAGGTTTAGTAAATAACAATGACCCGTCTTCATATGACCTTACATGTTGCTAGGACGTAAAACTCCAACCATCAACCATAACAATGATCGCTATCACATAGCTTCGCCGGGATACATAGGGACAATACCTACAGCAATGTGTAGGTGTACTGTATTGGTAACTGCAGGAGGTAGGCGTGGCTACTGTTGCACAAATATAACTCCTGCATAGTAAAATGAGCCACCAAAAGATATATGCAAGAAAATGAATAACCAATATGGCTTATGTCCTGCAATATCCAACATGCTGCATCATCGTTAATAGCAACGGCTACCCTTCAATTACACACTAGGAATGTATAACTACATGTAGAGTCTATGGGGCTGTCACACTACGACGTAACGACGTCAACGTAGGGAGAACGTGAAGAACGTTGAACTTCTCGGCGTAGTATGCAAATTTGGGCACAAGTTGAACGTGGATGCAGCGTAGTGGACGAGAGAGCAACGTCGGTAAAGCGTAGTGATACCGTCGTTCGACGAGAGAGGTCAACGTAATGATGCTGACGGAACGTTATGAACGTTATTCAATCATCAGAAGAACGTTAGGTGACGTTCGCTACGTCATGATACGTTGAACGTACGTTGAATGCACGTTCTCCTGACGTTCTCCTGACGTTCTCCTGACGTTGTCCTGACGTTCCCATTACGCCCCGTGGGCATTTGCACTTGGTTTAATGGGGGTCAACGTAGTGGAACGTAGTTGAACGTAGTGAGGAGCTTTGGAATAACGTCCGTTTAATGTCATTGACGTTCGCTGAACGTGAACAGAACGTACGGCAAACGTAAACCCTTACGTTCGACCTACGTCGAAACTTTTGAACATGTCCAAAACCTCGACGTAATTCGACGTAATTCGACGTAACACGACGTAATGTGACGTAGCTCGACGTCACTCTAACGTCATTATGACGTCATCATAACGTAATCCAACGTACATCAACGTAATGACGAAATATCACCACGTTAGGCTCACGTTGGCTCATTACGTCGTAGTGTGACAGGGGTATAATGGGGCTGTCACACTACGACGTAACGACGTCAACGTAGGGAGAACGTGAAGAACGTTGAACTTCTCGGCATAGTATGCAAATTTGGGCAGAAGTTGAACGTGGATGCAGCGTAGTGGACGAGAGCGTAACGTTGGTAAAGCGTAGTGATACCGTCAATCCCCGAGAGAGGACAACGTCACTACGTTCACGGAACGTTATGAACGTTATTCCATCGCCAGAAGAACGTTACATGACGTTAGCTATGTCATGACACGTTGAACGTATGTTGAATGCACGTTCTCCTGACGTTCTCCTGACGTTCTCCTGACGTTCTCGTGACGTTCTCCTGACGTTCCCATTAAGCCTCGTAGGCTTTTGCACTTGGTTTAATGTGGGTCAACGTAGTGGAACGTAGTGGAACGTAGTTGAACGTAGTGAGCAGCGTTGAAATAACATCCATTTAACGTCATTGACGTTCACTGAACGTGAACAGAACGTACGGCGAATGTAAACCCTTACGTTCGACCTACGTCGAAAGTTTTTAACATGTCCAAAACCTTGACGCAACTCGACATAACACGACGTAATGTGGCGTAGCTCGACGTCATTCTAACGTCATTCTGACGTCATCATGACGTAACCCAACGTCATGACGAAAAATGCCCACGTTAGGCTCACGTTGGCTCGTTACGTCGTAGTGTGACAGGGGTATTATAATGCTCGAATCTGTGGCTGTGTAGGCAGCCTATGGTGAAAACAATACAGACAAGAAAAAGGAAGAGTATACAGTGTAAGGAAGAAGAGAGAGTCCAGCCCTCTGGTTTGTTGCTTATAGAGTTACATGGGTTCATTGTAGAGTATCACCCAACCCCTTTTCCTAAATGGGAATCAAGCATTCTTGGTCCTAGCAATAGGGATCCAGCATTCCTGGTCCTCATGGATACCAGTGGTCTGCCCACCACCACAAGCTGTATTACCCCATTGCCACCACCAATCTTGACCTTTTGAGTGTGGTGATCCCTATCCCAGCAGAGGGGGCAGGCCCTGAGTCCAATCACACCCAGACCTGCCAGCACCACTATGTCTATTTACATCCCACTCAGGCACCACCAACCCATACATATATATATACATGCATGCGCCTGGTCACTTACACCGATCAGCAATAGAGCATTTGCATTCTCCCCCATATGCTGAATATCGGAATATTTTGCATACAGGTGTACAGCCCTTATAAATAAGTGTTCCTCTTTCATCTGAGACACTAGATATTCAATTGGGGATGAAATAACAGATGTGTTGAGACTACACAGAGGTAAATCGCTATAAATATACAGCAGTCTGTACATATATATCAATATTAACGCATGCATGCTGTCATGGATGTAGTGGCGTATCTGACACCACCTTTGAAGGACTTGGATAGAGCGTGGATATATTTACTTGAACTGGAACTTCTTACACAAACTCTGCTTTAATCTGAAGTCCTTTGTTTCAGTGTTTGCACATGACACGACATACCGACATTTTTTGGACAAAAATATACATCCAAATAAATTTCAATGTGCACGGGTTCACTTACATCCATGAGTACGTTAATTTTCACTAATTCGTCAATTTGATTAAATTCAATCAAATATCAATTTAAGTTGTCAGCTGGATATGTCATATATTGCATTAGATTTCCATACGTTTCTACACATTCTATACATTTCTATGCAGTTCTATATATTTCTATATATCTTTATATATATTTCTATATATTTCTAATATTTCTATATATTTCTATATATTTCTATATATTCCTATATAGTTCTATATAGTTCTATATAGTTCTATATATGTCTATACATCTACTTCGATGTATAGTGTATGTATTATATACCTCATATATATTATATATATTTAGATATACTCTTTTATATTTCTTTTAACATATATATTTATATATCTGCAGCTATGTTATATGTATTTACATATATCTATATATACTATCACGTACTTTTATATATATATTACACCTTTAAAAATAGAAATGTATATATATCTATATATTATACATAACTTTATATATATATATGATATACATATACATGTATGCATACACTGTGTATTTGTAAAGTATTTCTTTAACCCCTCAGTCCTCACCAACTCCGGCGCTTACCGGAGACACTACAGTATGCACATGCCAGTAGACTTATATCTTCCTATTCTGACACTTATCGCGTTGTCAGTCACAGGAACACACACTGGATTTTGACGCGGTTCCTAGCATTACGCTGACAACATATCGATAAGCAAAACCAATACCCGTCATGTTTAAGGTCACGTTTTCCATCACCCGACGCTTCCTGACAAAGCACAGACCCCCCCCCCCCCCCACACACACACACATACACTCCGCACCTCTCTCACCCCCAGCCGCCCCTACACCTCCAGCGCCAGATCACGTCTAGTCGACCATCTTCAAATCGTCGGCACACCGCCCCCTGGAGGCCTACGCGACCCTTTAACTGGTACCCGGGCCCGCTGGTAAAAGCCAGGCCGCACAGTCAGGACTTGGAGGAGGAGGAAGCAGCAGCATCCCTGCCCCCTCCCCCATCCACACTCCAACTCCCCCCGCCACCCCCACCCCCACCCCAACTCCCTTCGCCAGCCCCACTCCCACCCCTAGCCCCACCACCCCTCCGCCACCCCACCCCTCACCCTCGCACTACCTCTCCCATCCCCACCCCCTCCCCCATCCCCACCCCAACCCACCCACACACTCCAACCCAGAGCTACGTGTCAGGGTCAGGTACCAGCAGCAGCTACCAACCACGTGATCATAAACTGGCGCGAGTAGCGGGTGGAAAAAGAGCGCCTGGCGGACAAAGGGTGCGTCCCCCCGTCCCCCGACCCCCACCCCCACGCCGCCATTTCAAATGGCTGCAGTTTTGACGATTGCTTGGTTTTGATCTGCAGCTGGGTGGCAGGTGGGGGGAGGAGTGGGGGAGGGGAGGGCGGGGAGGGGACAGTTCAGAGGCCGGCGGTGCAGGAGTCAACCCCGGGCAGCCCTTTCTCTGACTGTGCCTGTGTGCGCTGCACATTGCTCCCGGGCCGGCCGATCAAAGGTCAGGCCCGGGGTCGTTTGCACTGGTGCGCTTTGTGGACTTGTAGTCGGCGTGTGAAGTTCCCGCCACCAGCACGGGCCGGCCGTGTCAGCTGGTATGCCAATGTACGCAGCTGACAAGCCCCGGCGCCCTTTCATATATATATGTATATATATATATATATATATATATATATATATATATATATATATATATATATATATATATATTCAGTAAGACCTCTCTAACCAACCACCTCCACAGATCGACGACTCCCCTATATCGATCGCTTTATTTGCGTGCCAACAATACCATTTTAACCACATTCGGACTCCTTAAACCGACCTCCTCCATGAATTAACCACATAAGATGGGTCCCAAGGTCGGTCGATTTTGAGCTTTTACTGTATCTAGTAAAACCACTCTAACCGACCACCTCCACAGATCGACTACTCCCCTATATCAATCGCTTTATTTGTGTCTCAAACAATTGCCCATACAATACCATTGTAATGGGGGGGGGACGTCTCTAAACCGACCACCTCCCTAAATGGACCATTTAAAGTCGGTTTAGAGAGGTTTTACTGTATATAAACTCAAAGCGCCAACCACCGTTGTAACCAGTTGGACAATCAGATAGTTTCAGTTTTGGGTAGTTTAAACATTTTTTAATTAATATTATTTAGGCCCCAAGGCACTGGTCATAGTTGATACAGTTATTTACACTTTTCTTGGTGTTTTTAAATTGCTTAGAACACATCTTTTAAAGGGTTTTTCATACATCTGAAGAGTTAGCCTTAGTTTATCAATGTGGGAGGGTTATTTAGGAGCCATTACCGTAGAGAGGTGAGTCTAGTGGTATTGTAGTAGTCTGCACTGACCTCTTTAGAAAGGCGCCACATAGACTGGTAGGTGTGGATAGGGTGGTAGTATCAGGGAACCGAGGTAGTGAAATGGTTAGGATGCTAACCCCAGAATGACAAGAAGTGTGCGTTTGATTCCTGCTCTCGGCACAATAATTCCCATTTCATCACCGCTACTGTAATGTATTTATATTGTAGCCGCGCAGATCGGATCGGCATGACTGATCATATGACCAACACGTAAACAATATTATAGAGAGGTAGTGGCGAAATTATTCACATAACTTTGCATGTTCATAGTTTTTTTCTTTTGTGTTTTATTTTTATGCTGTGTTTATACTGTCCATAGCATGTATGCTCGAGTGCTCGGGCTTGTTTTCAATGCTGGCCAGTTGTAGTAGTGGTTTAATCTTATCATACAGTAGGAGGAGATAAGATGTTTTTGTTTCTCACACAGCTGTACATGGTGATTATTTAGTATCTGTAGATGTTTGTGTTGGGGTTGGCTATCCAAGGTTGATCCGAAATAGGGAAGGACTGCTCAGTAGCTGTTAGGCATGGCAGTTAAGTGTGTTCTTGGTTCATAGATGTTTGAGCTTGTTTTGTGTTGGGGTTGGCTATCCAAGGTCGATCCGAAATAGGGAAGGACCGTTGGATAGCTAATGGTTTTAGTTCTAAGTGTAGGTGTTATTGGTTTTATTTTCTGATCACCCTTGTTGTGGGTGTGAATAGTATATTTGTTTTTTTGTTTTTATTTTACTACTACTTATGAAATAGCCTACTCTACATTTATAGGCTTGTACATAGTTTGTAGCTGTTCATTATCTACTGAGGGTGGTCCAGATTACCCCCTTGGGACAGCCCAGTTTGGGGGCCATGACCTGTCACATGCCCTTCTGAGGTTTTGCCCCAGGGTGTTTTCACAGGGTCATGAGATGGAGTTGTTGCCAACACATATTACGCATGCCTGCCTACATTTAGTTTTGGAATTAGTGAATGACAACTATGTATCAATGGATGCAAGGCAGGTTAAGTATCATGTAAGGAAATATTAAGCAATGAAGAAATTAGGAATATTAGTGTGATGAATGGACTTCATGTGTCAGCAGGGAGAGCAATGGTTCATTGACATACAATCCTAGAGCTATCTGTTTTTATTTTAATGATCATATTAGGTTGCTTGTTAGAATCTACTCTACTTTAGTTAAACCTGCATAGTCCGATGAACCATCAAATTTCCAAAATCAAAGCACTCCCTAGATTTGATTCTACATTTCAAACTTAGATACTGCTGCACTTAATACGCATTTGTTGCAACATAGAGCGGCATACTGAGTCTATCCAATAGAACCTATTATCATCTACGATTATGGTGTTAGAGTTTTGGTATGCTTGCCAAATTTGACATGGCATGTTGTCACTTCAAATATCTCCAAAGTTAGCCATTTAAACTAAAAGTTACTTCAACCTAAAGTAAAGTAGATTATAATGACCAATATCATATATTTATCTCAGGAAATTGTAGAAATTCAAAAGCAACTTTAAAGTAACTTGTATTGTAAATGGCTACCCTTAGAGACATTTAAAATGAAAAGATGCCAAGTAAATTTGGTGTGCACACATCAAACTGCTGGACTTAGGCCTGCTGGACTTCTTTTTTTTCTTTTTTTTTCTTGAAGATTTATACTCCCTATTATGGATGAGCCTGAATAGACTTGTTTTCACCATTAGACAGTTTGTCGAGAGAAAGCCAGAGCCTACACTTTTACCGACCCAAGGGATTTTTAACCTCCCACACCACATAGACATGGTATGAGAGCAACTGGCCTTTGATGACGCTGTAAGTTATCCACAGCGGTGGAAATCCAAATTGGCAGAGGTGGGGGCATGGGGAATCGAACCACCAACCTTCAGATTAGGAGTCTGACCTAGAAAAAAGTCAGACACTCTAACCACTCGGCCACAGAGAACACCACTTAGAGCAGTGATGTGTTCTATTAAATAGGCTTAATAATCATTCCATGGAGCAACACATGTTTAATAAATCCAACAGTGTCTAAGTTAGATATGCAGGATCAAATCTAGGCAACTACTTTGATTTCATCGGACCATGCAACTCTTACATAATATGATCCTATGATCCACTGTGATGTTCAAACTAGTAAACAATTCACAGAGGGCCAGATCAGAATATGTTTGGAATCTGTAATGCAGTTCTATTTGAGGGTCTCCATGACGCCTACACATAAGTGGCACAGAGGTGTACATGTTATTGTCTAAAGTTCCTTAATGCTTAGTGGGTAAAGTTCATTGACATTGGGGAAGCAAAAGTAGTCACTAATTTTTAACTTATACCCCTGTCACATTACGACATGTTTTCCGGCGAGCCGCCAACGCGCGAAATATTTGCTAGCACGCTGGACACATCCAAGTTTTCGGCGTCTTGGGAGAAAACTGGACGGGTTAGTAGCATGCTCTTAGCGCGCAGCCAACGAGGGTCGACGCGCGGCGGATGAAAGTTTCAACGTCCCGCCAGCAGGTTCCCAGCGTGTTGTCAGCGTGTTGTCGGCACACTGTCGGCGCGTTGACGGCATGGAGGCAGCGAGTTGGTATCATGTTAGTATTGTGTGAACCCGTACACACCCGCCCCCAACATGTCAGGACGTGCCGGCAGCGCGTCCAGACCCACCGCCAATGCGTCCAGGCGCGCCGGCAACACGTCCAACGCGCTGAGAAACGCTGGCGAAGTGCCGACAACGCGCCGATAACACGCTGATGGCATGCTGGGAACCGGCTGGCAGGATGTTGCAGACGCGCCGATGGAACGGTCGCAGTTTGGCGAAAAAAATGCCAACATTAACCGACTTTGATCAACGTCCTGCCAGCGTTCCGCCGGCGTGCCCCCGAAGGGACTGACGTGTTGCTAACGTGTCCGTAACGCCCCCTCCAACACGTCGGCGTGCGTCGGTCCGCGCCGAAAGTTTTATGCAAGCACAAAACTTTCGCTCCGGACCGATGCGCGCTGACTGGCTCCGACGTGTCAATTCACAAGTTGCTATGTACCGACGCGCGGGAAACGCCCCGGTAACATACCAGTAACGTACCGGACATGTGCCGACGTTTTGCCCAAAAATGAAACCCATCGGCACACGTCGACCCGCATTGGGCCAAACCGTCGTAGTGTGACAGAGCCTTTAAGCAGTGGGTGGGTTGGATCGAGCACATCTCATGTGTCTGACAGTTTAGAACTGAACACCAGTTCAAAGCATGGTGGGTGGTGATGTCATGGTGTTCAGGTATGGAGGCGACTAATTTAGACTTTTCTGATTGGGCAGTAGAAATGCTGGTTCACAATCATGCCCACCTGAGGTGATGTGATTGGGGACGGTGGCTTAGTCCAACAAATATGACCTTATATGGGCACAGTATTTATTTTAGTATGTTTGCAACTTCATCCTATCCTCTGTGAATTAAATCCGGTTGATAACATGGACAATGGCAAGACAGTACAGGTAAAACAACATGCTAGAACAACCTATGACCATCTTTTTAGATGTCTAAATAAATAGGGATCATAACATATTTTCGACGGTGATACCCATTGTAATTCCCGGTAACCCACACAGTCTAATACAACTGATATTGGAACGAAAGTCAATCGTATTTTAATCGTTTGGGTATTTTTTCTATGTCAGGTTATTTGTTGAAATGCACAATTATGTGATTATTATATGTAGTTAGATTTATATATTCAAATATACACATTGTCGTCCTGTGACTACGACAAATGTGGATACAATACATATATAGTTGGTTGGTTGTTGGAGCTTTCCATCCTGGCAACATCTAAGGTTGTATCAGGATGGGTACCGACTCGTGACAGTGCACACTCATGGCAACTTTATAGTGCTGTCCCATTGGGAAATCAGGTAACCGGCACCATGACCCAAATCCCACTCAGTCACATTATCCTGACACTGAGCTAACCAGTCATTGCCATATTGCCAGACTAGGAAACTCAAGTATCAATTATATAAGTCATCGGTTTGACTCAACCGGGAACCGAACTCCCGACCACATGCATGCGAGGGCTTCGCTCTACTGATTCGGCCACCGGGCCCGGCTATATATATGTTTTGAAAGTGAGCAGAGCGACAGTTGGGTCATGGTGTAGAGAAGGCAGGGAGGAGAGAATGCCCGCTCCACAGTGAATAACATGGAGGTTAAGGTGGTCAGAGAGAAACATTAAGGGGCTGCGGTAATTTATATCCACATAATAAATTATATAGTACATATATATATACATGAGTAGGTGCGCAATACATATGAGAATGCGTATTTGAGTAAACGTGTATATATCCATATATAAAAGTACACTGTGTAAATAGTCACCAGGTGTCGCATGAGTGGCTAATGGTACCAGCTGGTGGAGTGAAGTAGGCTTTGACACCAGTATGGGATATCAGATGATTCATCTAGCTCCAATGACACTGGCTCGCTGGTGTAAACAAAGCAATCTTTGCCACCGTATTATTATTTGCAACTATGGATGAATTTTAATACTCCGATTACATATATACATGTTATATAAATCATATAACATATGCATGTAATAAATGCAAATCGCCTGCAAAAAAAATGAATATACACACATGTGCAATATAAATACATGCATTTTTTATTCTCCCACTGGGATTGACACGGGTCTATTGCAGTGGTTAGTAAGGTTGGGCGATGGGTGGTGGCGCACCAGTAGCGTTTCATAAATAATCCAGGAATACAGTGAGGGTATTTAGGAATTCCAGTTAATTGTTCCTTACACAAGTCATTACAATTTCTTTTTTAAATTTGAATAAATATATATATACACATCTGTTCACGTGAATATATATATATATTGAAAGTGAACAGAGTTACAGTTGGCTCATGGTGTAGAGGAGGCGGGAGGGGGGAGAGAGAATGCGCACTCCGCAGTGAATAACATGGTAGTTAAAGTGGTCAGAGAGAAACATTAAGGGGATGCCGTTATTTATATCCACATAATAAATTATATATTACATATATATTCGTGGATATGTACGTGCATTTGTACATATATACACACACAACTAGAGATGCCAATTTCTGCTTAGTCATGGCGCCTAACATATACCCTGGAACGCAGCGTCCCCTTACGTAACGGAACGCAATCAAACGCGTTCCCACCAATGTGCACCGTGCTTCGGCTTTACAGCCGCATATACCGTGTATATACGAGGCATATATATATATTTAAATACACAGACAGAGAGAAAGAGAGAGATGCTGATTGCTTTTCACTGATATCCGGTGAACATGGGCAGAATAGACCCCTTTCAATGTTTGTAAACGTCATGTATGCGCGCTCAGCTTGGCTGCAGAACGAATGCACACTGCCATTGAGTTTGTCGGTATGTGCAGTGCGAAACGTCAATTTTATTCAAAATTAATAGAAGGCAGAATCCTAACCTTATAGATTTAATATAATCTGTGTGTTAAACATGTTTTCTATATGTGTTCCAAGTGGTTTGTTTCTAGGTGGTGTGGTTTTAGA
Organism: Branchipolynoe longqiensis; assembly: GCA_030323885.1. Taxonomy (NCBI): domain Eukaryota; kingdom Metazoa; phylum Annelida; class Polychaeta; order Phyllodocida; family Polynoidae; genus Branchipolynoe; species Branchipolynoe longqiensis. The sequence continues at coordinate 78,744,505 of CM059186.1, read as the reverse complement.
GATATTTCACTTTTTCTGTATGAAGATTGCTCACGGCCATTGACAAAGCATTGAGTTTGCCAATACACGCAGTTCAAAATGTCAATTTTATTCAAATTTAATAGAAATGCAGAACCCTAACCATATAAATTTAATATAATCTGTTCGGTAAATATGTTTTCTATATGTGTTCCAGGCGGTTTGTTTCTAGGTGGTGTAGTTTTGGAGATACTTAAGGTTTTCTGTATGAAGATTGCTCACAGCCATTGACAATGCATTGAGTTTGCCGATACGCCTAGTTCAAAATGTCAATTTTATTCAAAATTAATAGAAATGAAGAACCCTAACCATATAAATTTGATATAATCTGTTCAGTGAATATGTTTTCTATATGTGTTCCAAGCAGTTTGTTTCTAAGTGGTGTAATTCTAGAGATATTTCACCTTTTCTCTATGAAGATTGCTCATAGCCATTGAGTTTGCAGTGTGACAGTGTGTTGTCCTGCAGCCAAGCAGCATGTGCACTGACCTAAATACCTATGCTGACGTCATATGAAATAGGTCTATAGGCCAGCAATGTTTATTTGATACTTCCAGCCTGGTTATTCACCGACTGTATGTGGCACAGTACACGTTTTTGTACCCGTCTACTGAAAGCAGGTGACAGCAGGAAATTAAAACACCTCCTCATAGAAAGCGTCAATTGGGCCTCCCACCTGACAGTATATATGTATATGTACTATATGTATATATATATACATATACTCATACTCATTCAGAGCGACCCACCATAACTGGTATATATGGAGAGTCTAAACTGTGTCCGGCTCACTTACACAATAGGCAGCAAACAGTATACCATTAACGCGCCTAAAAAGAAACAAATACACTCTACTGCAGTTTCCTCAGTGGAACTAAGGTTCAAAACCATGTTTGGTTGATTGTTTGTTGGGATTGTACGTCCTGACAGCATCTAAGGGGTTATCAGGACGGGTAACGACTTGTGACAGTGCACACTCATATCGACTTTATAGTGCTGCCTCACTGGGAGACCATGCCGCCAGCACCATGACCTGATATCCCACTCAGTCACATTGTGCTGACACTGAGCCAACCAGTCTTTGTCCTATCCTAATGATGCCGAGCACCTGATTACAAAGTGACAAGTATACATTTTTAAGTCATGGTCAGTGTGGCGCACTGGTGAAGCAGGAGTGAATCTTCATGGCTGGGGGTAGAGTTACTAGCTTAATAATTACTAATTAGGACAGTGTGTGGGTGACTCAATAGTTGGGGTGGCAGAGGGGGGGGGGGGGCTGGTGAACATGCATACAGGAAGTGATATTTTATTTAATGTAAAATATTGGCTAGGACAACTTCACTGCAATCTACTTTTTTTGTGTAAATATTTTCTTCATCTGGACACATATTTTGTTAACGCTGAGGCACTGAACTTCCAGCCGTTGAAGAGATCACATTTGGTTTGCACATGGTGATGGGGAAGTGGAATGTGCTGCATTGTGCGCAGCACACCCCATTCTAAACATTGAAAGTAGGGGAGCAGCCTATGTTGTAACTTGTATAGTGTACAGTATAGGTACTCAACATAGAAACTGATGCACGGCAAGAACCCTACTAAGTTTGCCCGTCAGTGCAATCTGAGTCTAAAGTATAGGGTATGAAGAATAAGGTCACCAACTTCCGGTGTATACAGACCGAGTCGCAGATTAATTCTTCCTCAGAGCCTGGTGGACAGTAACTCGGAATACTCATATTGGCTGAGCAATCTTTGCTGATTTACTTTAATGTTGGTTTAGTGTTGAGCTTAAACATTAATTATATTAGTATTTTATTCAATTCCGGAAATGGTTGCAGTGATGAGATAACGCCGAGGAAAGTTCTGGGCGAACTTGAAAGAAATGTGTATTTACTGCTTCGGAACGAATTTGGGGAAGTTTGAAGCACTCCTTGGTTTAGCTCAGTCAGTTAAATTACCCTGATATTAAAGTCAATAATCGGAGACACGAGAGGGAAGGGTAAAATGAGAAACTCAATCAAATACCACCTTCATGAGTGAATTTCATTTGTCTGTGTCATCTACCAATATTATCGTAAGACATTATTTTTACAAATGTTTACCAGTTTGCATGGATACCGAAGTAACTTTAAAAGGGATGTATGTAAATTTATGCATTTAAGCTTTTACTGCACAGAAACTAAGATATTGGTCGAGTCAAACCAAAGACGTATAAATTGATACTTGTCGCTACCTAGCTTGGCACTCAGCATTATTAGGATAGGGCAACGACTGGTTGGCTCAGTGGCAGGATAATGTGACTGAGGGGATTTCAGGTCATGTTGTTGGTGGCCTGGTCTCCCAGTGGGGCAGCATTATAAAGTCGCTATGAGGATGCACTGTCACAAGTCGGTACTCGTCCTGATATGATCTTAGATGTTGCTATGACGTAAAATAACACCAAACAAACATATTAAATATTTTCTACCCAGTGACTTCATATGGCACTAGCTTCGTTCTGCGGAGCAGGAACAACTGACGCATCAAAGTACCATGTGCCACTCAGCCATTTTATCCTACCACTGAGCCGGCCAGTCATATATATATATATATGTACTATATAATATCTATGTAAATAACGGCAGCCCCCTTAATGTTTCTGTCTAACCAGCTTAACCCCCATGATATTCACTGTGGAGCTGTTATTCTCTCCTCCCCACCTCCTCTACAACGTGAACCAACGGTCATTCGGCTCACTTTCAAAAGTATATATATATATATTTAACCATGGAACCCGTTATCACCTATAGTAATAGAGAGACCTGGTGACCACCTCTCACTCCTCCTCCCTCCCCCCCCCCCCACACACAAAGAAAATAGTGTGTGGGGGTAGCCCACCTGCTTGTGCCTGGATGTGGCCAACAAGCCACATTTTCTTCCAATATATACACACATATATGTACTTAAACAGTGTATATATTATACATATATATATGTATGTGTCTACAGTAAAACCTCTCTAAATCGACCGACCATGGGACCGAATTTAAGTGGTCCATTTAGGGAGGTGGTCGGTTTAGAGAGTTAGAATATCCTTACAATGGTATTGGTGGGACCCAAATAAAGCGATCCATATAGGGGAGTGGTCAATCTGTGGAGGTGTTCAGTTATAGAGGTTTTACTGTATATGTATATATACATGGGAGATTATGATTACGACTACGAGTTGCGTTAAACTTGCGATGCTTTCATACCAGTACACGCTTTTGGATGTGAATGCCATTCGCTGACACCACCACCATTACCACCACCATACACCACCACCATGCACCACCACCTGTGCATTATGGCAAATACAGATCCGCTATTCAAGCCAGTTAATAAGTCATGTTCTGCCCACACCTGCTCACCCGCGCTGTCTCGGAGGTTACACAGTACGCGCCCTATGCTGTATTGACCGCAGACCGGCAATAAGCCCACATACATTATATTATATATAATCTATTATATACATATAAACGCTCGGATAATTATTTTGTTATTTATTATTCGATTCTACTCGAGTTAATATTAGTGAACCGCCATCGTCCAGCCGCTTTGCTGCGGACCTACCGGGCCCAGCGGCGTTCAACACTTCTCGAGGTATTTGAATCGTCAGTTGCCTCTCATTTTTTGCTTTTGAATTAGGTAGGGCATTTATCGCTCAGCCCGGAGTCGAATAAATGAATCAACCCAATCTGCTGGTCTCCTTGTCATTTCGTAGGGGAGTCTTATATATGTATCTATCTATCTATATATTAGATAAAAGATTCACCCAGTACTTGTAGTACATGGGTGAATGACAATGTAGTCTAAATATGGGCGAAATTAGCTTTAGTATGGAACAAGGAGTAGAATGCCTGCCTCCAGTATCAAATGGATACTTATATTGGCACAGAGTTGGTGAAATGGGAGAGAATGCAAAAAGACAAGACGGTGGCCGTAGAACGCCATCGATTTCATTTTTAAATCTTATTAAACTAGATATTAGATTATATTTTTCAACTCAAAGGTAGCGGGCTAATAATAAGACATATGTAAAGAATAATTGTTGCTTCTTACATTGTGAAATTAGGCTCTCATTTCATTGACCCGCATTTTCGACCGTTTTTATATCGGGTTGGAATTCTGCCGTGTACTGAGTACCGGGTGAATCCTTTATCTATATATATATATGTGTGTACATAACCATTCAAAAGCGACCATTAACTTCAAAGTGGATTACTGGTTGTATTCTTCAACTCACACATTCACCAGTGTAAATGTAGTATATCCTTGCTGGATTGACCATAGGCAGGCAATAAATTCACATAAATTATACATATGTATACACATAGAGCTACATATATATAATTATGTAGGCCTACAGAGCGACCCAAAAGTGGCAATCAGCCTCAAGGCGGATTTATGGATTGTTTATTGTAGTATTCACACCGGCACAGGTGTGATGTGTGCAGCTCTGATTCATAGATTAGTAGGAGGTGTGGTTTTTCTGATTCATCACCAGGAGCAACATATTAATTGTTTTCTCTCTCGCTCTCTCTCTCCCTTGTCTCACTCTTTATCTCGTTAAATATCGCCCTATGCGGCCCTTTTTCAAACCAGTAGCGGCGTGAGAGGTGCTTCCCTCGACATTGAACAAAATATATACCAGTATATATATATATATATATATATATACTATTGTTATGCATATATATATTTATAGTATATATATATATATATATATATACTATTGTTATGCATATATATATATTTATATAAATATGTATTGATATATATATATTCCCTAACGGCGAGTGCAGCATCAGCTGCTGATTAGGACAACGATATAGAATAATATAGATATATATATATACATATCTTCTGATATTTGTTCAATGAAGAGTGAAGCTCCATCCCAGCTGCTGGTGGTTAGGAAAATGCCCAAGAGGGCGCCACCGTAGTGTCCAATAGCGAAGCAGAATGGGGTAGCCTGCAGCTCAGACACATTATGTCTCATGTAAATCAAAATAGAGACTACACGATGGGATGTATATATATGTATATATATATATATATATATATATATATATATATATATATATATGTAGTTATGCAAATAAATATATACACATATATGTTTATTCCTATATACTTATACATGTATAGTCTAAATACATACGAATATGCGTATATACGTGACACCCTTTTAATCAAGTTGTCCTATTGGAGTATGCCAAACTTGTGTAAACAATTGGCCACAGGCCAATCGAACAAAGTCTGCCGCCATCAATTAAAGTTCAGCATGATAATATGTAACCCTATACATTAGACATCCCCATGAAGTACAAGAGCTTACATACATACAAGGATACATAGGTGCATTGTTATTGATTAGCAAAGTCCTTAACAAGCATACAGCAGGGAACACATAACAGACCTACTTCCCCTATGAAACATGTCAACAGAGCCTACCAGACAGGATGGCCAAATGAGTTGAGCGTCCATCTCCCGCTTTGGTAGATCGTGGGGTTCGAACCCACAGGTTTGAACACTGGTCGAGTCAAACCAATGACCTAACAATTGATACTTGTCGCTTCCTAGCCAGGCACTCGGAATTATTAGGATAGGACAATGACTGGTTGGTTCAGTGTCAGGACAATGTGACTGAGTGGGATATCAGATCATGGTGCTGGCATCCTGGTCTCCCATTGCATCAGCACTATTAAGTTGCCATGAGTGTGCACTGTCACAATTCAGTACCCGTCCTGATATGACCTTAGATGTTGCCATGACATAAAACTCCAACAACCAACTAACGAAACTACTTCCCTTAAGAAACATGTCAACAAAGGCTATAAATCTTATTTTCGGTTGGCACCTGTATAGTCATTACTGTAGTGCTTAAAAGGATCATCTTATAATAACATGAGGTTACTGAGCCGCTGTGAGCACCCCATGGTACTACAAAACACTCCCCTTCATTTCACCTGTGATGCAGTCAAACTAACCAATATTAACAACGCTGTAACTAAGACTAAGGAAGAAAGGAAGACAAGTCACAAAGATAGACAGTGAGGACTTTGTGCTTTATTGGCATCAACTCCTGCTCACCTATCAGTGACCTATCCACCTAACCCCTCACCTTCAGTCCACACAGTATCTCATTACCACCTTAGCCTGTATAACAGAAAGCAGTGCCTACAGCCCATGGGACAGGAGTCCTATGGCTGGTGTACACTCAATTGGAATATGTGAATTTTGCTAGCCTCAGACAGAGTGTCTGGGGTTCCTGCTCAAGAGTAGGCCTGTCTCACTCAAGAGCCAGGAGTAGAGTGATCCCTCTCCAGTGTGTCTGGAGAAGTTTCTTGAATAATTAGTTAGAATGAGACTTGTGTGGTCCTGATAGGCCCAGGGGGGTCAGGTGACCGGATCTCCCACAGCCAGCCAATCAGACACTCCCCTACAGACTGGTCAGTGCAATGCCCTAATATGGGGGAGTTGCTGCCCAAACCAGCCTGCAGGGTTGTGGCTCTAAGGAATGTGGTATGGCTGGTGTGCTTGGCCCTGGGTCTGGTGATGGCAGGTAGTTGTAGACAGTTACAATTAGATATATATATGTATATACCAAAAATGTCCTTTTTCTCCAATTGCATTCTTTATGAATACATAGAGGAACATTTCATCAACCTTGAACTGCTTCTTATATAAGAACATCTCTTCCTTAACTTTAGGCGTCATGTATGGACATATATCTCACATAGCTTATATCATGTCATCACGTGAGTGGGGGGCACCATTGCTTTTAGATTACATCACCTTGTGGCTCAGACTGCAGCCGGTGCGATACCCCCATATGGCCGGTTCTATTGCCAGAAATGGCTGCGTCCTCGGTCAGCTCATCAATTAAAGGCACACAGTATCAACTGGTCCGCCTCCGCCCTCCCCCCCTCCCCCCTCCCCCCATAAGAAAAGGACCACTGCACACAACACCCACCGTTTATCTGAATCAAAGGCGTAATTGATCCGACTGCGCCCCTCCAGCAACTTAATACAAATTTAAAAAAAAGATCACCACAATGCTGTATGGGTGATTTAAAAGTGCAGTCTTAAAGTTGCAAAGTCCGATGGTTTTGAGTTTCTGTCATTGGCTTCGGAATTCATCCCACTTCTGAGAATGTAAACACCCTTGGAATTCACCCCACTTCCAGGTATGTAAACACCCTTGGAATTCACCCCACTTCCAGGTATGTAAAGGCCCTTGGAATTCACCCGACTTCCAGGTATGTAAAGACCCTTGGAATTCACCCCACTTCCAGGTATGTAAACACCCTTGGAATTCACCCCACTTCCAGGTATGTAAACACCCTTGGAATTCACCCCACTTCCAGGTATGTAAACACCCTTGGAATTCACCCCACTTCCAGGTATGTAAACACCCTTGGAATTCACCCCACTTCCAGGTATGTAAACACCCTTGGAATTCACCCCACTTCCAGGTATGTAAACACCCTTGGAATTCACCCCACTTCCAGGTATCTAAACACCCTTGGAATTCACCCCACTTCCAGGTATCTAAACACCCTTGGAATTCACCCCACTTCCAGGTATCTAAATACCCTTGGAATTCACCGCACTTCCAGGTATGTAAACACCCTTGGAATTCACCCGACTTCCAGGTGTGTAAACACCCTTGGAATTCACCCGACTTCCAGGTGTGCAAACACCCTTGGAATTCACCCCACTTCAAGGTATGTAAACACCCTTGGAATTCACCCCACTTCCAGGTGTGTAAACACCCTTGGAATTCACCCGACTTCCAGGTATGTAAACACCCTTGGAATTCACCCCACTCCCAGGTATCTAAACACCCTTGGAATTCACCCCACTTCCAGGTATCTAAACACCCTTGGAATTCACCCCACTTCCAGGTATGTAAAGGCCCTTGGAATTCACCCCACTTCCAGGTGTGTAAACACCCTTGGAATTCACCCCACTTCCAGGTATGTAAACACCTTGGAATTAACCCGACTTCCAGGTATGTAAAGGCCCTTGTAATTCACCCCACTTCCAGGTATGTAAAGGCCCTTGGAATTCACCCCACTTCCAGGTGTATAAACAACCTTGGAATTCACCCGACTTCCAGGTATATAAACACCCTTGGAATTCACCCCACTTCCAGGTATGTAAACACCCTTGGAATTCACCCCACTTCCAGGTATATAAACACCCTTGGAATTCACCCGACTTCCAGGTATGTAAACACCCTTGGAATTCACCCGACTTCCAGGTATGGAAACACCCTTAGAATTCACTCTACTTCTATGAATGCAAACACCCTTGGAATTCACTCTACTTCTATGAATGTAAACACCCTTGGAATTCACCCCAATTCTGTGAATGTAAACACCCTTGGAATTAACCCCAGTTCTCGGCATATAAACACTCTTGGACTTCACTCTCTGTGAGTGTTCCCTGTTCTTTGCCACTCAAGTAGCTGAAGAGGGTCATTAGCAATCCCCTAAAGTCACAGCTTGATAAGGTTATTCACTTCACTTCACTTCCAGGTCTGTAAACACGCTTGGAAATCGCCCCACCGCCGGATATGCAAACACGCCGGGTGGCTTCAGTTATTCCTCGGGTCCGAGCGGACAGTGACTCAGAGTCAGACTGGTACTGGTATGTCCCACACTCCCCCACACTGCCTTTGACAGACGACCCCACCCCTCCCTCTACCCCCCCACCCACCCATCCTTCCACCCCACCCCCACCACCCCTCCCCCACCAGATGCCTCTGTCATTCATTCCCCTTCCGACCGGACCCGCACCCAGGATTAGTGCGGGAGTTAGCGGTATTCACTGAAGGCTGTGATCGGGTTTAATTAGACCGGTCACTTCCTGTCCCGCGGACGCTCGGCCGGAAGGAGACTGGCCGGCGAGCCGGGCTTGCCCTGTTGAAGCTCCGGCAGTCTCAGCAGATGGATGATGTTCCGCAGGACCCTGTTATCACGAGCCCGCTGTCCGGGTGATGAGTGGCAGCCTTACGGCCCGCCCGCCTTCAAGGACCCGGATGAGAGACAAGTGGAGGTTGCGGGCATGTCATCCCCATCCTAGGTTGAGACTGAGAGCCATAGTTTTTATGGTGCACAGCGGAATTTCTAAAAGAGCAAAAGCCATAGTCATTATTTCCCCCATGGGGGAAATTATTGGTTGGATGTTGGTTTTTGGAGGTTTACGTCCGGGCAACATCTAAGGTCATATTAGGATGGGTACTGACTTGTGACAGTGTGCATTCATGGTGACTTTATAGTATAGTATATAACCTGCCTACCCGAGCTCCAAATCACACGTATTCACTTTCTTCACCTCTACCTCTACTAGGACGATCCTATACACAGTCTACCTGCTACCTGTGTTCTTTTAGTCTGCCATCTCAAGCCTGGAGCTGAAATCTGCAAATGAGAGGACGATTGTCTTGCCTGGGTGCCGTGAGAAAAAACCATTTACTTGATATATTATGCTTTCACGTCGATTATCAATATATCGATTCGACGTGAGAGGGTCGACTCTAAGGACCGATCGCGGATAGTGCGGCACTAATATAGGCCTGAAATTAACGACCTCCAGCTTAGATAATCTATTCTATTTTAAACCTTTGGTTTCGATATTTATTGTGTCGATTACTATTGTAAAAACCAATCATCGAAGCCCATAAGACTTTGTGTTCAGCTAGAGTGTCACATCGCATCGACTTGTGTGACGATTGCTGATGTTAACCTACTACCCATAAAAGACAATTAATCTTGTTATTCGACACTCTGATTCCACCTTTCTTACACTATTTAAATTCTATTACCGACGGAATTACGATCTGGCTGGCACGGCGAAGTACGAACCAGGCCCAGGGTCCGACGTGGCCGCCATAGCCCAGCAGCTAAAGCGTATAAGACCTCGAGATCGGCAAGGAGCACTGAGAGCATCATCAGATTCGACTTGTTATAGCCTTATTTTACACTATATAATTCGTCTTAAAAAACCTGTTATTCGACTAAACAACAAAAAACTTTACTTTGATCGACCCGGAAATTGGAACAATTTCTATTTATTTATACTAACTCTTTATACTATTGACTTTGAAGCCTGAATGAGCCTGGACGATTTTTCTTGCTGAGGACTTGATGTTTACTCGACACTTTTGTCTGTTTTAAAAGGCTGACTCGGCTATTTATAGCCTTATTACACTATTTGTACTATTTATTATAATTTAACTATACTACTGATTTTTTAGCACTACTTCACCATTGACATTATAGACATTTACATTTTACTCCACGCCATCACCAAGTTATTTCAAAATCATCAAGTTATTTCAAAGTCGTCGACTGGGACCTTTAGCTTACGACTGGGACGTATTCACTACGGTCTTTGGGACGCTAGAACCGGCCCCAGGACCGACATGGCCGGCATAGCACAGTAGCTAAAGCGTATATACCAGGCCAAGGTTCAGCCAAGCTGCCATAGCCTAGCGCCAAAGCGCACAAAACTCAATTATTATTTTGATTTTGACTTTACATTGATCGACCAACATATCTGATCACCTTCTACTGGTGCGACAGTGTGACAAATCATGATATATTGACCTTATTCTCAACACTGCTTACTTTACCTCAGCACTACTTTATGGCATTGATATTATAGCCATTTACATTTATTCAACGCATTAAACGTCATCGCTTTACACCAGAGTCATTCTCAGCCACAAATCACCAACGTCATCCCTAGTCTACTACATCACGTTTTACCACTGATTTATTGATACCTTTACTTACTAGCACTATTTTATGACATCTATCCTAGACATTTACATTTTACGCAACTCATTTAACGACACCCCCACATCACCAACTACAACCCTATTTATTGTTATCGCTTACTACCTCTTCTACGGAGGCTATTCGACACATAAAACTATTATAAAATACCTATACGACATATAGATAATGGAAAGTCAGTGACTGGTCAGTGGTCCAATAGACAGCTTCTGTTACCACCCAAATATGCCGAACACAAGAAAAAATTCGAGGAAAGCGAGAAAAAATGACACACCAAAGCCGCGGGGGCGAACAAGGCAGGCCCAGATGGAGCCGGACCTCCATGGAGACAACATGGAAGCATCTCCGGTTTCCCCAGCCAACAGGAACCCAATCTCGGCAATGCAAGAAACGTCAACATCGGAACAGGCATCAGCTACGGACGCGATAATACATGCGGTAAATGCAGCGGTTAGCCGTGCGATGGAGGCAAAGATGGCCACCATCAGGTCCAAGATAGCGGACAAGATGGACGCATTCAAACACAAGTCGCGGCCAGGAAGGAAAGCGGAAGAGGAGGAGGAAAGCACATCATCGGGGGAACCTGATAGTGACAGTGACAGTGCGGTTCAGACACAACACATCACCTATAAATCAGCCCGACAGCGGACTCGAGCGACAGAAGACTTCGCCGTACCGAAGACGGCCCCTGTCCCCAAATATAAAAAACAAAAAAGCAAAGCAGCCTATGGGGACACGGCAGACAGTTCCAAGCAATACCAGGACCTCTATAACTCGGCGCCAATCAAGGGAGGAGGCCAGATGAGTCTCAAAGAACGCCATAAGTGGGATCGAATCGAGGACAACGACGACCCGGGCAGCATATCCGAACTCTTGGTGGCAGCCGGGGCAGCACTCGGAAAGAAGAAAGGTAAATTATCACGGCTCCCCCATAACTATGTAATTCGCGGAGATAGAAGGGAGAGGATTGGCATGGCTGAGGCGACCTGGCCTGAGTACTTGGAAGCGCTATGCACTATGCTCAGGGCACCCGAGATCCCGGACTCATGGTCAGACCCCTTAATAGACCACATTCACCAACTAGCTACCATGGCGAAGGACTGGCAATGGGAGACATGCCGCCGATGGTCAGAGCGCGTCTTCTCAATGATTGAAGATGGTTGACTTCCAAATGGATGGATAGATCAATATGCGATCAAAGATGTGCAGCGAAACATCTTTGCCTTAGGAACGCGGGTCCATAAAACGGTTCTTAACAAGAGCACTCGCAACAACTACAACACCACCCACGTAGCTGGCGGCGCGGGCAGAGCAACAGAGAACCATCACAAATTTAATCGCGACACAGACGGGAAGACATGCCACCCTTGGAATTGGGGCAACGAGTGCGGTTTCGCGGAGACACACGGAACGATGCCAGACAGGAAGGTAGACGTGTGCGCTTGGTGCGCGAATAAGTATCGCCGCGCGAACAACCATAGAGAGAAAGACTGCATAAATTAAAAGCGTTTCCTCAAAAAGAAGGTAGCAGCCTCATCAACCGCGCAACAGACCTCTCAGGTTTTTTTAAATGGGGCTCCCCGCGCATCACCATTTTGGCAGACGAGGAGCCTGTCAAGTTCAAGCAATGCAAACGCGAGGCAACCAGCCCACACACAAGCGCAGGCAAACTCTGGGGCAGGCACAATGCCACACAGGCCCCTACGGATAACGGTAAGCCACCTGTAGAACAGGCCGTTCAGACGCTCGACAAGCCAAGAAACAGACGCAGTCAGGCACTCAAACCTGAAAGAAAACCCGGCATCCCCGATGCCATGCATTCCTCAAGTAAGGGCCACAGCTTCCAGGAAGTTAAGACAGGCGGCGCCACCGGCGCAACATATACCTGGCCGCCAACAGAATACGCCGTTGGGACCAAGCCACCGACCACGACCATACAAAAGGTCAGCATCAGTGACGACAGCATAGGAATCAAGGATGGCGGCGTACATGGCGGCAGCCATGACACATATGTCGCGGCCTTAGGAAGCAGAGGTGATGAGAAAGCGGGCTGGGATGATCCAACAATCCACGACACAGGCGCGGATGTTGCAAGCCTAAACTCACGCCCTAAGAAGAATTCCACCAGCAGGCGTGTCATCATGGACCTCAGCTGGCCACGCGGCGCCATTGTCAACGATGGCATCACCAGGGGCTACTACCAAGGTAACCCAAGGACATAGAGCCTCCCGAATGTCATGGACACGGCGGACGAGGTAGCACGCCTAAGCACAGGCTGCTATCTGTGGTGCGCGGACCTCGAACGTGCCTATCGCCAACTCCGCACCTGCCCCCTCTCAACACCACTACTTGGTATGACTCTAGACGGTGCCTACTACACAGACATCGCACCACCGTTCGGATGTCGCACCTCATCAATAGCCTGTGCTAGGACAACGAACGCGGTAGTCTACCTCCTTAGGAAAAAGGGCCACCACGTGCACTGCTACTTAGATGACTTTGTGGGGGTGGCCCCCTCCTGGAGGGAGGCGGAGGCAGCTTACAGAGACCTGATTCACTTGACGGACCAGCTTGGCCTCACACTCTCGCCCAACAAATGTCACCCACCAGCAAAATCAGTGGTCTGGCTTGGCTTCAAAATATCGGCGGACAACATGAGAGTCACAATCCCTCGTGAAAAGCTTGACGACACGCTCACGGAATGCAAGAAATGGACACACAAGAATACCGCTTCCAAAAAGGACATACAACGATTGGCCGGTAGACTACACCACATCGCGATATGCGTTGTTCCGGCGAGAAGGTTCATGTCACGAATATTTCAAACATTGCGACAAACCCCCGCCACTGGAAGGCACCCAGTTAAGGATGGTCTAAAAGACGACGTGAGATGGTTCTTGGACTTCGCAGCACGGACGAACGGTCTGGTCCTCCTAAAGAAAGAACCCATGACACAATGGACGATAGAATGCGACTCGTCCCTCATAGCAGGTGGCGCGTTCTCCCAGTCACATTTCTACGGGAAAGCATACCCGGACAGTATCATTTCCAAATACAGCAATATTGCACACCTAGAGGCAATAAACTTGGTCGTCGCCATGAGGGCGCTGGCCCCCCCACACCCTGAGTTATACCTCATCATCATAAACACCGATAACGTGGCCAGCCAACAGGTACTCGATTCAGGGGCGGGCAGAGACCCCATACTAACAGCATGCGCCGGGGAGATATGGCTCTTCGCGGCAACGAATGGATGTGAAATCGAAATAAGGCATAAGCCCGGAAAGGACCTTGTTCTGGCGGATGCCCTGAGCAGGAGGGCATTTGACTTAGACGCTCGCGTCAGGGCAGGTCGCCTCACTAGAGAGATGAGCATTAGTGAAATTGAAGTCAGTTTTGTGAACATTTTTACTCACGGCCTATAACTAAGCCTGCAAATTTCGTATTAATTGCTCCCTCTATTCACAGGCTACACCGAACAAACACACGACGGAATCCTGGAAGTATACTTTGCGGGCCTGGCGAGTGGGACCTGGAGGAACAAGGCGGTCCAAGCGAAGAAATATGTCACCTTTGCAGCTCAGCATCGTTTCGACCCACTCGCCCCCATGCAGTACGACGTGATGGCATATATACTGCATTTAAAGGAGACCCTCGCGTCCCCGGGAGGCGCCATGAACTATCTCAGTGGGGCCAAGACATGGGTGCTCATGTTCGGAGGGTCCCCAACCCCCTTCGACACTTACCCGGTCGCATTGATGAAAAGGGGCTTGGCACGTCTAGCGAACCACACTCCAAGACCGGCCCCACCGCTCACTCCGCAACACATCACGGCGCTAACAGGCTACCTGACAGCAGCGGGTCCAACAGCCCGAGTACTCGTGGCGGCGCTCCTGATCGGCTACACAACCTTACTCCGCCAGGGTAACCTCCTTGCGAGTGGCTCCTCTCGTGACCCGGGCCACTACCTGAGACGGGCAGACATTTCTAGAACACGGGAAGGGCTCACGGTACTGGTCCGCACCACCAAGACCAGGTGGAGGCCGGACCAAGCGTACCGCATCGCCATCCAAAGCTTACCAGGGTCCCAGTGCTGCCCCGTGGTGGCTTGGGATCGATACATCGCGTTCCAACATCCGCACCCATCTGATCTGGCGTTCCTATTAGTTCGCGACGTCCCTCTCCGGCCACAAGTGATGCTTGCTGCCCTCCGCATGGGTCTGGCTGCCATCGGCGTAAGGACGCCCACTGACTATACGCTCCACAGCCTCAGAAGGGGCGGGGCGCAGGCCTGTGCAGCGGCAGGCAGCTCGCTCGCCGAGATTATGCAGCTCGGCTCCTGGACATCCGCGGCAGTACATCATTATGTCCCGAAGAACATCCTCGTGAGCGGCAACCCTCGCCTCACTTAATTGGTTGAGGCTCGGGTTCCGCCCATTATGGACGGTAGATATGAACGTAGTTACTGATACCGGAGCTGTCTGATCTGTCATGTTGGAACTAAGACCACACATTCCTGGCTGATTAAAGACTTTTAACCACTATTACTCCATGACTCCGCCTTGTTAAATTGTGCATGTTACAGGTAACATGACTAATTAACGGGTGGAGAACCCTGCATAATGAAGCGATAGGTGGAGCCACTGCTACTAACTCCCAGTAACGCTAGGGGCGATCCGACCCGACCCCACCAGCTGACCCTTCCCGCCACATCGACCACGTGCCCTCCCCGCTCGTCCCGCTACCATAACCTGCCTACCCGAGCTCCAGATCACACGTATTCACTTTCTCCCACCCACCCACACCTTTTTACCGGGTTAATATGCTAGGGTCGGGTTGAGGCTCGGGTTCCGCCCATTATGGACGGTAGATATGAACGTAGTTACTGATACCGGAGCTGTCTGATCTGTCATGTTGGAACTAAGACCACACATTCCTGGCTGATTAAAGACTTTTAACCACTATTACTCCATGACTCCGCCTTGTTAAATTATTTCCCCCATGGGGGAAATTATTGGTTGGATGTTGGTTGTTGGAGGTTTACGTCCGGGCAACATCTAAGGTCATATTAGGATGGGTACTGACTTGTGACAGTGTGCATTCATGGTGACTTTATAGTGCTGCCCCAGTGGAAAATATCCGCACAACATAGTCGTCGCAATGGGTCAGCTGTCCGTAGCCGGGCCAGAGAGTCGGCCTCCAACCATCTGCTTAAAGCATCACAAATTGTATTATTAGCACTCCTAATATATGCAGAAAAAATATTTAAATTAAAGTTAACCGAGATCCAGAACAACTCTTTCACCCACAGCATAATATTGGAATTTTTACAACGTCCTTTGACCCGGGCCGACTCAACAGTCGAGTTATCAGTTACGAAAATAACATTTCGATCTCTCCAAAGATGTGCCCAGCGATGAGCAGCAGCAATAACAGCCCATATCTCTTTCTCATTGATATGTTCAGGGACGCACGCATGGTCCAGGGATGCCACATGATGGCCAGTTATTTGCTTCAATTTCAAATGAGATTTTTTGGCAAAGGCACCTATGCATCAGTCGTCTGTGTGAGCAGCTCCAAATCCGGCCTCCGACAGATCCGAATACATAGAAACCATATCAGTGTGCCTGCCCAGGAGTTTGGCCAACCCGTTAAAGCGGTCAACAAAATTCAACCACCACTTAATTTCACTCAGAAAGGCAGTATTAATGCGAAAAGAGTGATACGGCTTCCTTAGTGTACGGATTGCATCGAAGACCTGAGTCGAAAAAGAGCGTCCATCCTGGATGACTGTGGTGCAGTGCGAAAGGCGACCTCCAAGCCTCTCCAGTTGCTTCCTTGTCACCTTACGCATTATCAAAAATCTTTCTAAATGTTTTGTAAGTTTGAGAATTTTGTCTGAGGGTAACCTCAGCTGCAGATTGGCAGTATCAACGATAATACCCAAGTAGCGGTTTGTTTGTGATGGCGAGGTTAATTTACCAAAATTAATATTGAAGCCCATGTGTCTTAGGATGCTAATAACAATATTTTGGCTCCTACAACAGTCTTCAAACGAGGGCCCGGCAATAGCAAAATCATCTAAATAATGTGCCATGTATTATGTCCCCTGACGGACAGCACAACGGACGACAAAGTCCGAAACAAGATTGAAAATATAAGGTGCAGAGGACAGTCCCATGCAAATATCCTCAAAATATTCAAAACGACCACCAAAATCCCACATGAGGCCTTGTCTAGTACGGTCATCTGGGTGTATATTAATAGCTCTGTAAGCCTCACTTAGGTCTACTGTGGCAATATATTCGTATTGAACAATTTTGTCCACTAATGTAGTAACTGTATTGTAAGAAAATGTTGTTGCCACCACATCGACATAATTATTCACAGGAGCCTCATACGGCTTACTGCAATCTGTAATTATGCGTAGCCCGACTCCGTCTGACTTCGGTACAGCAAAATTATTATGGACACAAGTAGGGGGTCACCGCACGCTACTAATTCTACCAATGTGCAATTCTTTAAGCAATTTGCCCTCAATACAATTACGGTGATCGGAGTTACAAATATCCCTTGTATGTCCACCGTATGGCGCGTTACAGGACTTATTAATTGATCTGAAACCAAAAATAACACTGTGTAATATAAATTCCCAGTTTTATCTGTAGCTCCCCTATAAAAGGATCCGCAAAAGTCTCTGCAAGGCTTCAATTCAGCTGTGCGACCCCCGACCGTGTGTCCACACATGCAAGTACCGTTAGAACAAGCCGTAGACACAACAAAATTACAAACAGTACCATCAGCTGATGAGGTGTCAGTCGCAGAAACAGCCAATCAATTACCATCATTACACACTGACAACCAGTCACATACCAGGGGCACCCATTTAGGAAAACCTGCAAAGGGAGTTACATCACCAGGATAATTACAAGGCACAGGACAATAGACATGTTCAATAGTGTAGTGGTCTGCACTGACCTCTCAGGCAAGTAACCACATAGACAGGTAGGCGTGGGGAGTGTGTTGATATCAGGGAGCCTAGGTGGTGTAATGGTTAGCACACTGGCCCGGAATGCAAAGAGATGTGGGTTCGAGTCCCGCTCTAGGCGCAATATTTCCCATTTTCATCACCCCCATGACACTGGTTGCCGTGATCAGGATCCTGTACAAGCTTTGCTCTGTATGGTTGTTGAACCTACCCTGTGTTAGTGTATTGCCTGTATGTATGTAATTGTAAGCATTACAAGACTTACAATTCCAGGGGGACGAGTGTAGTGGTCTGCACTGATCTCTCAGGCAAGTAACCACATAGACAGGTAGGCGTGGGGAGTGTGTTGATATCAGGGAGCCTAGGTGGTGTAATGGTTAGCACACTGGCCCGGAATGCAAAGAGATGTGGGTTCGAGTCCCGCTCTAGGCGCAATATTTTCCATTTTCATCACCCCCATGACAATAGCAAAATTATCTACAGCCGAACTGGGCGTCGGCTGTGGTTGGCAATCAAAGTCAGAGTCAGAGTCAATTTCTGCATGGCCAGCAATACTGCCGTATTCAATTAGAGGGGTAGTCACCTGCACCGGCACAATCCTGGTGCCCTCTGTGGGCGAGTCCTTCACACAGTCAGTGGCACGTGTAACAACTTGCGAACCCCCATTCTCACTGCCATTAATGGTCATAATTGTAGCATTCAGCTTGGCCATAGTAGATGCATTTGTAGACCCAGTCTGGGGCACCCGGCACCTCGCCACACTTAAGTCTCGGTGACAGGTCACCTTCTTGTGCGCCCTACTCCCACAGTGAGAACACCAATGGCCAAATTGACAGTCCTTACTGTCAGCAGCACATCCACTCTCTTTGTTGTAATTGTAACAGGGGCGCTTGCCATCCAGGGTGAGGGGTCTCTGCATCTGGCCAGACCCTCGGGGTCGAGAATTGTTTGATTTATTCTCAGACTTAAGGGCCTCATAGGCATAATGCTCAAGTGCTAACTCCTGGTCGCCACCTGTAAATGCTAGGAACTCTTCCTCCAATGCCTTCTTCCTTACTGCCAGGTCATAGTCTACATGGGCAGTATCCGAATACCTGTCTCCCTCGCCTTCCCAGACATAAAACCCACATGTCGGATGAAGCCGAGACAATCATCCAGACACAAGTCTTTTTGGTCAACTAACCATGGGCATGAACTGTGAATGAGCTCATGGCAGGATAATTTCTTGGTGTTTTTCCTGCCAACAATGTATTTCCTGACTTACTGTTGTGCTCGTCGGACTTGTCATCCGTCCTCGAATGCACCTCCTCCTTTAGCGGTTTATGAATGTTTGTCTCCGCCATAGCCGCTGCATACGTCGTCCATCTCATTATCGGCCGTCTTCCCAGGAACTTGCTGCCCCCTTTTCCACAATGCAAACCCCGACACACAGAGCAATACTTCTCTGTTATGCAGTGTAGCGACATAACGGGAAAATAAAGTGTAACAGTAGGGTCTGGCAATGGCCACTCAGAGGGGCGTGTGGTGGCGGGGCCAGATAGGTGGCTAGACGAGCACTGTTGACTGTACCTGGCACAGACAGCCTTGGCTACGGAACGCAGCATCGCCCAACGGATAGTACATGAATCAACTGCATTTAGACTGGCTTGTGTACCGCAAGAGGGAAGCACCGTGTTCCGCCCCTTACATGAGGATATATAGCGTATAGCCAGGCTATAAAGTCGCCATGAATGTGTACTATCATGCATTGGTACCTATCCTGATGTGACCTTGGATGTTGCTAGGGCACACAACTCAACCAACGAAGGAAGTAACATCATTATTCTATACTTGTAGGTAGGTTCATGATTGGATTTTAATATGTGATCCTACAAACAGCATGTGAAGTCAGCTTACAAATGGAGTGTTTAAAGATCTGGTCACGTGACTTTTACCATGTATTGCTTACATGAATATTCTATGTATTTTAATGAAAGATCACACATAGAATTGGCTATTTGAACTTGAACCCAATAGATTTGGAGTGGTTCGTCCATCACCATTAGACCCCTTGGTTATTAGTAGGAATTATGTGATATCAGACACAGAAGGGAAGGGTGACATGACATAGCTTATAAGGCATACTCAAATACCTCTAATTCTGTAATATGCTCTACCCTACATCCCTTAGGAGGACGGTCAATAAACTGAATGACACTAATAACCTCGGTTTTCCCACAGATACTCTCAGACCATGGCTGGGCTCTAAATAAATGCTCAAGAACAGGTTGTTTCAAGCTACATGTATACACATTATTCCTAGTCATATTTGATCATAATAATTGTTAACAAGTTTTTTTTTGGGGTCCATTAGTTGTTTAAGCAGGGGAAATTTCAGTCATAGACGACTGGTCTTCCTCATTCCACTGCTGGTCGATAGAAAGCCCGAGCCTACACTTTTACCGACCCAAGGGATTTTTAACCTCCCACACCACATAGACATGGTATGAGAGCAACCAGACTTTTATGATGCTGTAAGTTATACACAGCGGTGGAAATCCAAATTGGCAGAGCTGGGGGCACGGGGAATCGAACCTAAGACCCTCAGATTTGGAGTCTGACCTAGAAAAAAGTCAGACACTCTAACCACTCCGCCATAGAGAATGCCAAGAGAACGCCACAAGTAAAGTTGTTTTAGTCATACCATCACCTCTGCCAATTTGGATTTCCACTGCTGTGTATAATTTATAGCATCATCAAGTGGTGTGGGAGGTTAAAAATCCCTTGGGTCGATAAAAGTGTAGGCTTAGGCTTTCTATCGACCAACTGTCTCATAGTGAAAAAAAGTCTATTCAGACTTATCCATGATAGGCAGTATAAATCTCCAGGAAAAGAAAATTGTTCATTTAATGTATATATTCGATATTCAGTCAATGGAATTTACATGGATATTCGCAATTGTATGATGAAATGTTCATATTTAAGAAACATTGATAATACTGAGCGTAAATTTGCCGATATCCTTGGAATACTCAGGCTCTTGAAAGAATCATACCCTACATTGGAGCTCCAATAAACATATACAGTGATGTCAGGTAAGGAAGGAAAATGTGGGATTACATAGCGTTTTGAGTGGTCTTCACATGCTTCAAATTCAATCATTTCAACGAGTATCATAGCATTCAATTTCACTATTATTGTAAAATTTAATACCTTTCTTAGTTGAGGCTAATGCAGGTATGTAAGTGCTTATTTATAGCTCTCCCCTATATTTAGTGGTCTATAAACATAAACATGTTCTAGAGCTATTTCAAAAGGAAGACTATCAATCTCTGTGAGTGTTTCCTGTTCTCTGCAACTAAAGTAGCTGAGGAGGATCATTAGCGATCACCCTAATAGTCACGGCTTGAATACAGAGGCCACTGATCTTGATTAGAATATATATATAATTCTGGAAAGTGATAGTTTGCTTGAAAATATATCAAGACTGAATAGTCTTATTTAATCGTGACACTTGTGCATATGTAAGGTCATCTAAGTCATGTTAATATCTATACTATATTCAATCAATCAATGGGTGCCGTCTTCTCGAAGAAGGTTGGCTGCAATGGACCTCCATCTCTTCCTGTCATTCGTTCCTCTCACGCATTCCGCATAGCTCATTGCTGTCCACTCAGTGATGTTGTCCATCCATGTTGTTCTCCTTCTCCCTCTTGGTCTTTTCCCTTCTATCTTCCCTTCCAGTATTCTTCTCTGTGATTCCTGGTGTCGTATCATGTGGCCAAAGTATTTAATTTTTCTGTTTTTGATTGTTTGTATTATCTGTCTCTTTATTTTCATTCTTGTTAGGACCTCCACGTTGCTTATCATTGCTGTCCATGGAATTTTTAACATTCTTCTGTATTGCCACATTTCAAATGCCTCGAGCTTTGTTGTTATTGCTTTCTTCAAAGTCCATGTCTCGCAGCAATATAAAAGTGTAGACCACACATAGCATTTTAGCAGTCGGAGTTTTGTTTTTATATTGATGTCTCTAGATGTTAGTACTTTCTGCATCTTTAGAAATGTTGTTTTGGCAATGTTTATTCTCCGTTTAATCTCTCTTTCACATCCGCCATCACTAGTTATTAAATGGCCCAGATACACAAATGACTCTACCTGCTCCAAGATTACACCATTAACTTTTATCTCTGCTCTTGGTTTGTATTCCTTTCTGCTGACAACCATGGATTTTGTCTTCTTTACATTCATTTTGAGGCCACATCTCTCACTTTTTTCTTTTACTTCATCCATTATATCTTGTAGTCGATTTGATGATAAGGCTAGCAGTGCTGTATCGTCTGCGTATCTTGTGTTATTGATATTTCCACCTCCAACATTTATTCCTATGCTGTCATCTATTTCTCTGTTGAAATGTAATTTAAAGACTGGAAGGGGTGGCCAAGTCGGTAACAATAACAGTGCTGGTTACCTTCCCGTGTGGGTGGTCGTGGGCTCAAATCCCGGCTGAGTCAAGCCAATGATTTACTTAATTGATAATTGTCACTACTTAGCATGGTAGTACTAGGATAGACTGAGTGGGATATCGGGCCATGGTGCTGGAGCCCTGTATCACAGACATACAGCACTGTAGTGTTACCATGAGTGCGCACAGTCACATGTATGTATCCTGCGTGCTATTATCTTAGATGTTTCTAGGAATAGGATATCAATCCACAACAACAACAAAAACACAAAAAACTAACAAACTTCGTTCAAATTCTTATCGAACTAATAGACGATAACACTACAGTAAAACCTCTCTAACCAATCACCTCCACAGATCACCTACTCCCTGATATCGATGGCTTTATTTGGGTCCCAAAGTTCTGACAGCTCATGCGATAAATAGGTGGATCAATAATCTAAATATAACCAAAACCGTTCTAACGATAACAAAAACAAAAAAACTCCCTAAACTAACCACCTCGCTAAATGGACCATTTAAAGTCGGTCCCATGGTCGGTCGCTTTAAAGAGGTTTTACTGTATTTTGATTTGTTCACAGGATTTTAGTTTATACTTCATTCTAGCAATACTCCGTGCTAATTCTTTTAATTTCAAAGTAGTTTCCCTCTCACAAATTCCTATTTAAATTGTACTATAATGTAATTACTGAAAGTCTGATTGGAAGAAGTTCCCTCATTAGTCCCCGGAATCTTAGTTGGCATGACCATGTAGGTTGACATTTTATTCGCAGTAATTGGCCTTTGTCCTTTTTCCCGAGAGTGTGTTTTAAGCGTATGCAGGTATTGCAGGTATAGCAATACCTCAGGGAGTTTGATGCCCCTGCCCAGCAGAGTTGTAAACCACTGCCTTGTGGTACAGGTTCTTGACAGAACCGAAGGCTAAGGGAGAAAACCCTAAACAGAAAACCATGTCACTGTGGCAGCATTAAGGGCGGTTGATGTATGGAACTCCCAACATCTCCCGACCAGCCACTGCAGGGACAAATAGTTTTGCGCCTGTCTTGACATGTTCTTGCCGGTGTGAAACCTCTATTTGCTCCCCGAGAGAGTGCCACTGGTAACTTGCAAAAGCCAGCAGCACTTCAACACTTTTGCAGGCAGCTTTCATGAAAATGGAGAGCGGCAGTCAAGTAATGAAAGCAGTCTTTGTCGCATCCCGACTGACAGCATGATGATGATGATGAGTTTTAAGCGATTATTGACCCACCTATTTATAGCATGAGCTGTCAGAACTTTTAGGTATTGTGTTCCTTCCACTAGTAAACCAGGCGTTATACATGAGTGACTCCAATATTGTTTTTCGTTGGTAAAGTAAGCTAGACTATTTCTTCCTTTACTGCATAAGCTGTCACGGTTGTAATTTCTTCAGCAAGTTTTATAGCTGCAGCCACAGAGCTTAAACATAAATTGATTAGCCTATAATCTAAAATATATTGCTACAGTGATCTATCCTTACAGCATTTTCATAAAGTCCATAAACTTTGTATATATTTTCGGTATGACTATTTAAAATGTCCTTATTTGTTTTAATTTTGTTTAAACTTAGATATATGGGCATGTGGTTAGTTGTTAATTATGCGATGTGCTCTGAAGTACATACAGTAGATCTTTCATAAGCAAAACAATAAATGTACCTCTTGTTTGGGTCTTCTGTGTGCTGGATTTATTAATTTAATTAAAGTTGCTTTATTTTGAAGCTGGCCCTATTTTCCACTATTTTGCTTTGTTGTTCAGGAGAGGAACACACTTTGTAGTTCTAGCTTAACGTTGCTAAGTCTCTTCGCTTTGAGTTCCTGTCATACAGTATTACATAAATATATTAGAGTTATCATTATAATAGCTTATACCTTTGATTGAACTAACCTTTATTTTTAAGAGTTAACTCTGGAAATATATCTGCAGTGAAAATATGCTGAATTAATGTTGGTGCGTCAATCGAAATGCTAGTCTAGACTTCAACAGTGACAGTTATATTCAACTGACTTAGACTTAGAGCTTCTTCTATACAGAAATAAATGTCTAATAAGTGCACTTGTATCTAAGTTGGATGTGCAGGATCAAATCTAAGTAAATAGTTTAGTTTTGAAGGTTTGATGCCTTCATCGGATAATTCAGCTTTAGTAATCTTATTTCTAGAACACTGCATATTTTATGTGTACGGAAATAGTTTGTACTTATTAGAATATGGTCGGAAATGACATATGCGATGTTTAATATTAAATTGTCGCTCCCATAGTTAATACAACCTGAACACAATGCTCCAGCAGGTGTGTGTACGTGAATGGCAGTCAGATATGCTGGTAGCTAATAATGTGTACATTGTTTGTATGTTGGAGTTTCATGTCATAGCAACATCTAAGGTCATATCAGGACGGATACCGACTTCAAAGAATGTGAACTCATGGCGACTTTATAGTGCTGCCCCAATGGGGGAACCAGGCCATCAGCACTATGCCCTGATATTCCCCACATTAACCTGACACGGCGCTAACCAGTGCTTGCCCTATCCTATTAATGTTGAGTGCCAGTCTAGGAAGTGAGAAGTATTAATTTTGTAAGTTATCTGTTTGACTCGACTGGGAACCGAAACCCCGACCTTCTGCACAGGATGCCTGTACTCTATCGATTTGATTACTGAGTCCGGTCAAATAATGTGTAGATTAATTCAACCTGAGTTCTTACCAAGTACCAGTGAGTGATGGTGCCTTCACAATATTTCACTAACAAAGGTCAGCTCAACAGAAACTATGCTAATAAAGATATATCTTAAATAAATGTTAAATTACCAGGTGGTAATTTTGTACAGCCTTGTGGTTTAATCTTTTCACATGCAAGAGCGCTACTCCTATACATATAGGCCTTGATCTCACTGTTCTGTGTCCTGATATGACCTTAAATGCTGCCAAGATGGAAAACCCCAACAAACAACAACTTATGTAGTCCCTTTTGGTTCCAGAACCGCATAGAGGCACCAGGAGGATATGACAAACATGGCTGACGCTAGAAACTACAAATTTTAAAAACACAGCAGGCCTAGAATATACAGACAAGCCATGTTGATATAAACTCAATATCTAAATAGTGTGGTTAGTGTTGACACCCACGTAGATGGTGTTTACAGTATACACCAGCGATTTCCTCAGGATATTATCCAGTGGCCCTCTCTCTATGGACACATGAGGCTAGCCTCTCACCACACAGTGACTTGTACATGCATACCATAGATTGTGGATAGTGGTAATGGCTACATTTGTTTATAACTTGACTCGTGCAATATCGGGTAATAACTATTTAATAATAATAATTATTATATATATATATATATATATATATATATATATATATATATATAAGTGTGTGTGTGCGTTGCAAAAGGATGCAAGAAAAGCAGCATATATTGATCAAATTTATTCTCTCTTCAAGACTCACCTGTCTAATGGACCATTTTATGGTAAATAAAATGTCTCTATCCTCCAACTATAGTAACCAAATTGTAAATATGTCATATCATGGTTTGACTATAGAGTTCCTTAGAATGGTTCCTGCTGATAATGGCGCTGTATTGAATTTTCATTATTATTGTTCCCCCGCCCACCCACTATCAAGGCGGAGTGAGGGAGGGTTGAGTGCCTGGATTAGACCGGCTTATCCGAATGTTGCGTAGACTGGTAGACTACGACATTTAGACACTTAACTCAGCTGACAGACTTACTCTAGAGCCGCTCACTGACATTTAGATATGTAACTCCTCTAAATGCTTATCGTTCGGCTAGACTTACTCTAGGCCTCTTAACTCACACTAGACATTTAACTGTATAACCTTGATATTCACAGATTGCATAGCGCCTTCAGTTCTAGATAGGCCCATGACCTCTCACAGTTATTCCATTGATGCCACTCGATACGATTAAATGCCATGTTATAGTAGCCCGTCTTCGCGTTTTGAATTATCATAACTATTGTTATTATTATCTTTATTATAATATTATTATATAGCGTATTGCCAACAATAAAGCCACAAACATGTAGGCCATGAGCCAGTAGGGTTGGTCGGTACTACACGGGGGGAATAATGCTCATGGTGATTTTTGAATATTATTATCCATCCCTGATCAATGACTTTCCCCGACCATGCTGAGCATGGGATGCTTAATCTTCTCTTTAAATAGTATCCATATTCCATGCGAATAACAAGAATAACAAGAATTGTTCGCCGCTTTCAGCGAAAATAAATCGTAATAGTATATATATATACATATATATATATATATATATATATATATATATATATATATATATAGAGAGAGAGAGAGAGAGAGAGAGAGAGAGCGAGAGAGAGAGAGAGAGAGAGAGATCTGAAGCCTGCCGTTGTTTAAAGAAAATACCTTACCTCTGAGGATGATTGATCCGGTGATCAGCAGTGCGTGTTCATTACTCTTCATTACTGCTCATTGCTGCTCATTACTGCTCATTACTGCTCATTACCGGCAGTATGTCAGTGGGTCTATATGGATGCGGACACAGACGCGGATAATTTAATTGCTTCTTCATTTCACCGAACCTCGGCACATTGCACGTCTTCTTTACTCGCCGTCTGCTGTGGCGTGACAGGCCCCGATGCCGAGTCTCCTCGGCCCAGTTCCCTACTAACCATTAGCGCATGCGCAGCGGAAAGAGTCTGCGCGTCTTCCCGCCAGGTGTCGCCACCCGTGTCCACACGCGAGCTACGAGATCGGGAGGGATCACGCGAGAGACGAAACACAGAAACGCCGCGCCGACTGGCAGTAATGGCGAACTCCGCCCAATTTCCGGCACCGCCGCAAGACAAGGCTGGAACTGTGGGTGAGGGTGCTGCCCCCTGGTGCATTAATGGGGTCTGTACAGAGGGGCGGGCGCTGATCCCCTCCACGCCTTGGCGTGTCGGCACCTATAAGGCGTACGTATGATGTACGTCACCTTCCCGCAGATATGGCTAATATCACAGGGCCTTAGCTGCCTTTACTACCCATCTATAACGTTTTCAGACCTGAACGGGGCCTCATCAAGTGTTCCTCAGTGGGGTGCTTTCGTCACTCTCTGTAAGTGACGCCTGCAAAATAGGGCGAAGGGTAGAGGGTCCGGAACTGTATTACAAAATATAAGAACTACAACAAAAAAGAACTACAAAAAAAGGAACTACTAAAAAAAGAACTGCAAAAAAAGAAATACAAAAAGAAATACCAAAAAAAAGAACTAGTGTTCCTTTTTTATTCGTTGAGCAAACGGGATGACCGAATGAGTTCAGCGTCCGTCTCCCGTTTTGGTAGATCGTGGGATCGTGGGTTCGAATCCTGGTCGAGTCAAACCAATTACCTTAAAATTGATACTTGTTGCCTCCTAGCCAGATGCTCAGCATTACTAGGATAGGGCAAGGAGCAGTGGAATGAGGAAGACCAGTAATCTGCGGCTGAGATTTCCCCTGCTTAACAACTAATGTACCAACAACACAAAATGAAAGAGGAAAGGCTTTACTACTAGACAGTATTTGTTATTTCTTACCAGGGGAAACCTCGGGGAGAGGTTGATGGTTGATTGATGCCGATTTAATTCCATGACGGAAGCAAATGCCAGATTCAACGTGACAGGTTAACAAAATGTATTCTGTCACGTTGGTTTCATTCAGAGGAAATGAGTCCATTACATTTATAAATTTAGATTACAACTCCCATGAAATTCTGAACTTGCAAATATGTGTCGAATAACAGAAATATTTATTTTCAGAAGACATAGATACAATTACAAGGTGGTACACAGGTACAGTCCGGTTGTACTTACACCACCATCACACCAACGTAGTTCTCAAAATGTCCGATCCCGTTCTAAAACGGGTTGTGGTCGGGGTAGAACGTGGCTGCAAGAAAATTGTGGGCATGCTCAAAGTTCTGGAGCACCATTCCGTTCTAGCCCATACATTCCGTTCGTAAAAAGACTACAAAGTTGCTACTACATCCATTCCGTTTGCATACAGTTTGAGCCCGTTCAGCAACATTTTCCAGAACGTAGTGAGAACTAGTTTGGTGTGATTGGGGTATAAGGAACTCTCAAATTTGGTCCAATTTCATATTGGGAAAAGAGTCTCACACTAAGATTTTTGGCGAAAACTGATATAGAAGAGACTGGCAACATAAGTTCACCCGGGGAATAATTCGATTGTTATATCTATTGAAAGGGGCGGGAGGGGTGTTAAAATTGCATAATCTGGTAAAAACATCAACTTTTCTTTAAAAAACCTTTATCTGGATTTTAATCAATAGATCTACCTGAGATACTGGTACATTTATTAAGCGTTGTTTGTTGCGTAGAAGGACATACTAAGTCAATTTGATACAACATGTTACTGCTGAAGCATATGGGGTCAGATTTTTGAAAGCACGCCAAAATAAAATGTCCTTGCTTACACTTCAAATATCTCTCAAATTACTCATTTTAAAGCAAATTTACTTCAAAGATAAGTAAGATAGGTTATAATGATAAATCGAATGTATTCATCTCAGAAAATGACATAAACTCAAATCCATAGAACTATGCAACTTTAATGTTGGCATTCCTGTTATCATGATTCTGACCTGGACGCTAAAGCCTAGCTTGGGGAATACTGCATCTGCCAGATTTCGGTGCCCGACAGGTTTATTAATGTCAGTCAAGGCCGCCGGGAACATGGCCGACTAGACGTGGAAACCGGGCGCGGCAATAGAACCGGGCGCGGTGGCCGAATCGGTAGAGCCTGGGCCGGGCATGCGGGAAATCGGGAGTTCAATTCCCGGTCGAGTCAAACCAAATTGATACTTGTCGCTTCCTAACCTGGCACTCAGGTTAATAGGATACGGCAAGGACTGGTTAGCTCAGTGTAAGGATAATGTGACTGAGATGGATATCAGGTCATGGTGCCGATGGCCTGATTTCCCAGTGGGGCAGCACTATAAAGTCACCATGAGTGCACACTGTCACAAGGCGGTACCCCTCATGATATGACCTTAGATGTTGCCAGGACATAAAACTCCAGCAACCAACCTGCAATAGAGCCATAGAATACGACGCCTTGGTGGCCCGAGTGGCTGTCAGCCGTCGCCAGACGCCAAGAACCACCAACACCTCCACAACCCATAACATATGAGCGGCCAACAGACGGCCGTGACACCCCTACCGCCAGATCTGTGGTTTCCGGAAGAGAGGTCGGCCGGGGCCAGGCGCCGCGGCTGCGCAATCTATCACTTCCGGTGCAATTCGGAGAGGCCAAACGACCGGGGCGAGAACGAGGGTCGGTCATTATGGGATAGTTTGGGGGATGGTGGATGGGAGCACTATGCGAATGTGTGCGTGTGTGTGCGTGTGTGTGTGCGTGGAGAGGAGGTGGCGGAGTGGGTGGATGGGGAGGAGGCGCGAGGAGGGTATAGGAGGACGCAGCTCGGGAGGTTACGAGGGGATTATTAAGTAAAGATGTCATGGTGGCATGCCTAGACGCCCCATAATGAGTCGATTTTCCCCAGGGGCCACAGGTGTACATGAAGTGGCAATACTCAGTGCACTGCTGGAATGTGAGCCAAGAAGCAGACGTGCATGTACGTCATCATCATCATCATGCTGTCGGTCGCGATGTGACAAAGACTGCTTTCATTACTTGACTGCCGCTCTCCATTTAGCTCTCTGCTGTGAGAGTTGCGTCCATGAGTCGGTCTTAATGTCTCTCAGCTTCAGGTTTCTCTTGATGGTATCTTTGAACCGGAGACGGGGGCGCCCTCTCTTTCTGTAGCCAGAAGACAGTTGAGAATAGAGGATCTGCTTTGGTAGCCTGTCTGATGACATCCTCATGAGGTGTCCAGTCCACCGGAGATTCTTTTTGATCAGAAGATCTTCCATAGAGGGCAGCCCCATCCGTTCGAGTATTTCCTTATTCGTCACTTTGTCCTTCCAGGTTAGCCTCATGATTGAACGCAGATGTCGCATCATGAAGGCATGCAGCTTTTTCACCCGCTGTCTGTACACCTGCTGTCTGTACATGTATGTAGAGCAGTCATATCCCAGCGATGAAACAGCGAATAGCTTATAAACTCAGCTTCCGTACACATGTGAAGATATGGAATTCAGGGCTATTTCAAGGCTTCTCAAAGCTGTTTTGATCGGAATTCAAGACTATTTTCATTTGGATTTCAAGAAGAAAACAACAATAGTGAATAATAATTTTGGACTAATTTAGATCAGTGGGGACAGTCTAATGGTATTCAAGGCTTTTCAATGCTAGTTACCCTAAATAGGTTCAATTCAAGGCTTTTCAAGGCTTTGAAATGGGGCAAATGAAGACGTTTCAAGACTTTCCAGGCCCTGTACGGACCCTGTAAACAGCACATGGTGCCCGTTGGCCGGTGCGTTTTGACGGAGAGTCAAGTTTCGGATTAAAGAAACTCATGAGGGTCGCTTTATTATCGAGAACACCTTCGGGCTGACATTTGAAAATATATTCCAGAATGCTATATGATCAAAGTAATTAATAATCAGGCATATAACATGATATCTGCTATCCAGAAAAAAAGGCATGTGTGTCAAAGTTTTCTTTTTTAATATATGATACTTTAGATAGTCAAATAATACTATCATGTCACGGGATTTTACAGAGGTCTTATTGAAAGACTTCTTTGAAAATATATGTTGAATAACTCTTCTGTTTCTTTTGGTCAACCGTCGTCTTGATTAAGCCCACTCCGACTTCCACGTGTGAATTAGGTTAAATGTATTAATATTAAATGGTAATTATATTTATATTAACATTTAGCATGTGTGTTTCCTCTTGTGAAGACACACATTTATATATATATATATAGATATATATATATATATAAATATATATATATAAATGTATATATAGAAGACTACAAATTACTAATTATATTGCTTGTGTCCCATGCCCAATCATGCTGCCATTAATAAATATACTTGGATATTGGTTCCAAGTTTGTAGCTATTGTTGTAGGTTATGTGAAGCTTGAAATCATCACAATATATAATCTGCGGGATACATGTACAAATGATTATGGTGATAGGCTGACTTCCTGTTTCCGAAGAGAGGGGGGGGGGGGGGCAACTGGATAATATCCTGAGGAAATCACAAGTACAATCTGTAAACACCATCTACGTGGGTGTCAACACCAAGACCAATATCTAGACATCAGATTTACATCAGCATCCCAGGCCTGTATGTTCTCAAGCTGCAGCGTGTTAAAGCACCATCACTTACTGCTACGTTATAAGAACAACTCAGTTTTGATGAATCTATACATTATGTTAGCAACCAGCAGATCAGACTGCTGTTCACATGCGCAGTTTCTCAGCTGTGGTAGTATGCTATTTATTTCCTGGACGCCTCTATTGTCGTGGTAATGTGGCGACAGATGGATTTCTAAAATCATGGTACCATGACAGCAGTGTGGCAGTCTAGCGTCATGGTACCGTTGATATAAATTGGCAGTCTAACATCACGGTACCATTCTTTTAGATCCAAAGGTTGCCGCATTCAGACCAATGGTGATGCCTCTATTGTTACGGTACCGTGGCGACAGAAGGCTATTCTAAAATCTCAGCACTGTGACAGCAGTGCAGCAGTCTACCAACGTGGAGCAGTTAATATAGATCGGCAGTCTAGCGTCATGGTACCGTTCTTTTAGATCCAAACTCTACAGTCAATGTCTACCCAAAATATCTAACCCTAACCCTAACCCTAACCCTAACCCTAACCCTGAGGGGAATCATGATTGTAGAATAATCTACTGTCATCACGGTACTGTCACTATAGAATCTCGCGCTACGGACATGGTGCCGTGACAATAATCACTCAGGCTAAGGTCACGGTGCAGTGACAATAGTCACTCCGTTATTTATTACCGGGTTGACTTTTATATAGCATAACAAATATAAACATAGCGTAAAGCTGTGCTTCTAGCGCTAATTCCCTCGTTACAGATCGCAAACGGAGAGCTCCATCAGAATGAACCTTCCTACAACGAGCTACTACCCGGGCACAAATATCCCACCCCGCACATTCACCTGCCGCGGCCAGTGCCCACTTATCGCACATCGTTAGTGGCTATGACCCTGAAAATGCTGCCATTTCCCTCCACGCACGCCTCACTCGCGTCGCTGAGCTCTCGAATGTCAAACAGGCGCCGCCCAGCGTCTCCTTCTGTGCAGACATGAAACGCGCATGCCCAACACCGCCCGCAATTAGCACCCCGGTCCTGCGCACTGCGCACTGCGCATGTTTATTGAGGCGGGGCGGAACGCGGCAAATGTCACCCACTTCCCTGTAGGGGTCGGAAATAGGCAACGATCGTATTCTCGGCGTTGTTGGGGGTCATGTTTGTTTGTCTATTACTCTGGTGGATACTTAAAGCTGTATAATCATATGTAATTATCAAATTTTATCAACCAAACTTGCGTAGATTTGGTCCTAAGAATGCAACTTAGGCTTTGATGCCAATTATTGCAGTTTGGTGCTCCCGTGCAGACATGGAAAATGGACAGCCAAAACCTTTGCAAAGCGTATGTCCAGCATTTGTGTGTGCACGTCAAAGTTAAATGGGCATGTCTTCACTTTAGATAACTCAAAAGATAATCCTTTAAAATAAAAGTTCCTTCAAGCTAAAGTAAATGACCAATCTAATAGTTTTTATCTAAATTATAAGGCAGAAAATCCAAACCATCAGGCTATGCAACTTTAACACGGCAATGGAGTTGTAAGATATGCAGACACTGTAGTAACGATGGTATAGTTTTATCGTGGCAATTATAATATGAGGTCGCGCGTGTAGGTGATAAACATTCGCGTGTGTGTGCAGTGCAAATGTAGGATATCCTAATATTTACGCAGTTGATAGAAGGAAGAAATGCATTAATCTAAGCTATGTACATTCAATATTATCAGGAGGTTCCCAACTTTGAAACATGCAAATGGTTAGCTTTTCCAAATAATAATAATTTTGCTGAATAAAGCAATAATGCTCCTCGAGATCTAAAAAGAAAAAAATATATATATATAAAAAGATCCAATATGGTTCGATGACACAAGGCATCTCATGAACAAAGAGGTCGCGTTCTATTCAAGTCACAACTACTGACGCTCGCTCTATTACATTACATTTCCGCCGCGGGAAAATGTGTAAGATTAATTGAGATGTAATGGGATATTAGTCTCACACAGACCTCGACCACGTCGCCGGCCTTATCACCATCCGATAGCGGGTTGACAAGCGTGATCCAGCGTGACGCGGCTAGCCTCTGCGCAACAAGATGGACGACCCACCCCCGGGAACTACCTACAGCTTGATTTTCTGGGAATGTCAAATCCCACCCTCACTATCACCTGATCACGGCATATCCATCTTTTAATAACGAGAGACTTGTATATATTTAATTAACCTGCTGCTTCTTCTTCTTCTTCTTCTTCTTCACCCTAAAGCGCTTTTATATGGAAAGGGTTGTTTCACTGCGGGAAACAGACTTATTCCATTATATTATATATTATATTCCAATAATTATATTTCATTATATTTACATTATATTTCCTTATGTTAAGTATATATTATATTCCATTATGATACATTATATATTATATTCAATTTTATTATATTTTATATGCCATTACATATATTATATTCCATGATATTATATACTAGTACTGCACTGCATTATATTATACGTCATATTCTACTATCTACAATATATTATGTATACTATATATTGCCTATTCTGATATGGTAGAAAAATCAGGCATTACAGTGAGTGGAGGTTGGGGGGTGGGGGGGGGGGGGGTGGCAGTGGTACGTGCACAGACGGGTGGCGCCCCCCAACAGATCTGAGTGTGAGTAGGATGGAAGTTTAGGTGAGCAGATAGGCTCCTCCAGTCGATGACTGAGGGAGGAGTTAGGGCTGAGGAGCAGATGGAAGCTCCCGGCCTTATTGTACTTGTATAATGGCTTATACAGCATATATTATATATTGTATATTATATATTGTATATTATACATAATATATATTACATTATTGGACTGCGCTTGATCCACTATCTCATTAGCCCGGCAATGGATACCACTAGAAATAATTGCTATAGACATCAGTTTGGCATTTACAAATAAACCAGATCAATATGCTTTAATATCTGTCATATTGGGTATTCGTTTTCACCGTAGCTATCATTTGAATTTATTGCGAATGTTTTACTTGTGTGTGTTATTAATTGCAACTAAATTCAACAAGCTGTGACATGTTTGTTTGTTTGTTTGTTTTTTTGTTTGTTTGTTTGTTGTTGTTTTACGTCCTAGCATAAGTAGCATTCATGGACATTCAATCGGAACTAAGTCCACCTAGACATGTTCATAGTTGGTGTGAACTGGATTAGACAATACCTAAGTTTATCTCTCAGCAGAAGCAACTATGTTTTTGGAGGCTCAGGTGTGAGTGTTAGAGAGAAATAAACACCTGTCTATTTCTGGTGCAGTTATCACGATTCTTACCAGGCAGTGACCATGCATTCATTAACTGACTTGTGTTGAGTTGTTGTGTTCCTTGGTGAAAGTCTATGTTTCCATTTAAAAGTCACAACTTATTTTAGAGATAAATTATTCCCAAATCTATCCATTTGAATATTTTGTTTATGCTCTATTGACATTAAATGAAAGCATAACATTTTCTAACCCTAAACACTTATCTAGATTTAATTGTACATGTCCAACTTACAATTAGTGCATTTGTACAACTTGTATGGCATCAAAGAATGAATACTAAGTAAATTCAATAGAACATATCGCCAGTGAAGCCTATAGGTTTCAGCATTTCGATATTGATGCCAAACAATTATTTGACTTGTTTTCACTATAAATATTTCAAGAGTTAACCTTTAAAATTCATAGTTACTTCAAAATAAAGTCAAGTACAGTAGAATATTAAACCTAGTATGCTTATCTAAAGAGAATATGGCACATGCTCAAAATCATGGGATCATGCAACTTCAATATGCATACTATGAATAATGCTACTACTTGTTGACCACTCGGTGTTCATTCTCATGCATAGCACTCAACTTCCAACAATGTGGATATATTACTATTTCACATACATGAAGTATATATCACAAAGTTGACAGACAAGTGTGGCCAGTGTCTCTATAGTTAGTCTT
Source organism: Branchipolynoe longqiensis (assembly GCA_030323885.1). Classification (NCBI taxonomy): domain Eukaryota; kingdom Metazoa; phylum Annelida; class Polychaeta; order Phyllodocida; family Polynoidae; genus Branchipolynoe; species Branchipolynoe longqiensis. The sequence continues at coordinate 78,708,983 of CM059186.1, read as the reverse complement.
CCACGTGCCGTATGCTTCCGCTAATGTGGCACAGTTAGCAGTGTTAGTAAGAAATAGTAGGATACAAAGGTCTAAAAACACTTACACTATATAACCTCTTGCTGCTTATCGGAAAGAGTAGCCTATGTGTCGGTGGCAGGTTTCCTGCAAAGAAATATGTCAGAATGACCATATGTTTGACTTCCAATAGCCGATGATAAAAATCAATGTGCTCTAGAGGCGTCGTTAAATAAAACAAGCTTTATTTACACTATATACTGGTCAATTTGATATAGCGGTCGATTATTACCATCTCGTAGCTGTTGCAAATAATTCCTAGTCTCTGTCTACATCAACCAATCTTGTCCTGACATGCCACGTATCCTGCTACTGGAGGGACAATCAAATGAAACATAGGCAGTTTTCCCATTGAAAAATTGTCCGCATATGACAGGTGTCCACCGATCACAAAGGTCGCTGAAGGCATGTGCTACTGTATGTACAGTCTATACGGTCAATCCAGCCGGCTACCTCACTATTCTGATACTGATTGGTTAGATGCACAGCCGACGAGAAGAGATGGGGGGAAATGGGGTTTAACCGCATTCACAGTAGATCTAGAAACTATCCAAAAGAGAGTACATGGTTAGGATGTGTATTCACAGTAGATCTAGGAACTGCCCAAAAGAGGGTTCCTTGTGAGGATGTGTAGATGGTTTAACTGTGTTCACAGTAGATCTATAGGAACTGTCCAAAAGAGGGTGCATGGTTAGGATGTGTAGAGGGTCTAACTGTATTCACAGTAGATCTAAAAACTGTCCAAAAGAGAGTACACGGTTAGGATGTGTAGAGGGTTTAACTGTATTCACAGTAGATCTAAAAACTGCACAAAAGAGGGTACACGGTTAGGATGTGTAGAGGGTTTAACTGTATTCACAGTAGATCTAAAAACTGCACAAAAGAGGGTACACGGTTAGGATGTGTAGAGGGTTTAACTGTATTCACAGTAGATCTAGGAACTGCCCAAAGGAGGGTTCATTGTGAGGATGTGTAGAGGGTTTAACTGTGTTCACAGTAGATCTAGGAACTGCCCAAAAGAGGGTTCATTGTGAGGATGTGTAGAGGGTTTAACTGTGTTCACAGTAGATCTAGGAACTGCCCAAAAGAGGGTTCATTGTGAGGATGTGTAGAGGGTTTAACTGTGTTCACAGTAGATCTAGGAACTGCCCAAAAGAGGGTTCATTGTGAGGATGTGTAGAGGGTTTAACTGTGTTCACAGTAGATCTAGGAACTGTCCAAAAGAGGGTTCATTGTGAGGATGTGTAGAGGGTTTAACTGTGTTCACAGTAGATCTAGGAACTGCCCAAAAGAGGGTTCATTGTGAGGATGTGTAGAGGGTTTAACTGTGTTCACAGTAGATCTAGGAACTGCCCAAAAGAGGGTTCATTGTGAGGATGTGTAGATGGTTTAACTGTGTTCACAGTAGATCTAGGAAGTGCCCAAAAGAGGGTTCATTGTGAGGATGTGTAGAGGGTTTAACTGTATTCACAGTAGATCTAGAAACTGCACAAAAGAGGGTTCATTGTGAGGATGTGTAGAAGGTTTAACTGTATTCACAGTAGATCTAGGAACTGCCCAAAAGAGGGTTCATTGTGAGGATGTGTAGAGGGTTTAACTGTGTTCACAGTAGATCTAGGAAGTGCCCAAAAGAGGGTTCATTGTGAGGATGTGTAGAGGGTTTAACTGTGTTCACAGTAGATCTAGGAAGTGCCCAAAAGAGGGTTCATTGTGAGGATGTGTAGAGGGTTTAACTGTATTCACAGTAGATCTAGGAACTGCCCAAAAGAGGGTTCATTGTGAGGATGTGTAGAGGGTTTAACTGTATTCACAGTAGATCTAGGAACTGTCCAACAGAGGGTACATGGTTAGGATGTGTAGAGGGTTTAACTGTATTCACAGTAGATCTAGAAACTGTCCAACAGAGGGTACATGGTTAGGATGTGTAGAGGGTCTAACTGTATTCACAGTAGATCTAGAAACTGTCCAACAGAGGGTACATGGTTAGGATGTGTAGAGGGTTTAACTGTATTCACAGTAGATCTAGAAACTGTCCAACAGAGGGTACATGGTTAGGATGTGTAGAGGGTTTAACTGTATTCACAGTAGATCTAGAAACTGTCCAACAGAGGGTACATGGTTAGGAGGTGTAAAGGGTTTAACTGTATTCACAGTAGATCTAGAAACTGTCCAACAGAGGGTACATGGTTAGGAGGTGTAGAGGGTTTAACTGTATTCACAGTAGATCTAGGAACTGCACAAAAGAGGGTTCATTGTGAGGATATGTAGAGGGTTTAACTGTATTCACAGTAGATCTAGAAACTGTCCAACAGAGGGTACATGGTTAGGATGTGTAGAGGGTTTAACTGTATTTACAGTAGATCTAGAAACCGCCCAAAAGAATGTTCATGGTGAGGATGTATACAGGGTTTTAATTTTAACTGCATTCACAATAGATCTGGAACCCACCCAAAGGCAGGTTTAATTTGGGGATGTATACGGGGTTTCACTGCATCCACATTAAATCTGCAAATCGACGGAAAGGTTTACATCCACACTGTGCTTCTTGTTGACTACATGTATTCACATCTCTCTTGGCGCTCATGACGTGGGTTATCTCAGCGTAGCTGTCTCCTGGATGCCATCAAGTGGCCCCCGCGCCCATGTGTAGGGGCGAGTGGCGGGTCTCCTCGGGGACGTGGCCAGGACCGTCCGCTGTCCGTCGCCAGCCAATCGCCTGCTACCTCCCACTCCAACTCCCCCTCCCCCATCCCCACTCCCCCTCCCCCTCCCCCCCCCCCCAACCGCCTGATGGCAGCTTACCAATATTGACAGTGTTCTTCGGCCCGTCCAGCTCGCTGTAATGTTATCTATTAGGCACGCGTGCACCACTCACACAGAGCTCCCACCGTCCTCTTGGGGGATGGCACTCCTCCGCTTGAAGAGCATGTCTGGATCAGGGATCCGACGCGCCGCCATCTTAGCCGGAACCACGTGACCCGGCGGAGTAGGGCTGGGAGCCCCTCGAGAAGCGTTGGATCTCACTACGTCCACTCACACACTGGCACCGGCTTACATGTCTGACATGTGTTACTGGATTTTCTCTACGTCTTACCGAGCGCGGTGGCCGAATCGGATTCAGCGCGGTCCTCGCGTGCGGAAGGTCGGTAGTTCGGTTTCCCAGTCGAGTCAAACCAATGACTTATAAAATTGATACTTGTTGCTCCGTAGACTGGCACTCGGAATTAATAGGATAGGGCAAGGACTGGTTAGCTCAGTGTCAGGATAATTAGACTGAGTGGGGTATTATTGGGTCATGGTGCCAGCAGCCTGATTTCCCAGTGGAGCAGCACTATGAACTCACCATGAGTGTTCGCTGTCACAAGTCGGTACCCGTCCTGATATGACCTTAGATGCTGCCAGGACATAAAACTCCAACAACCAACAAACTGGATTCTCTCCACTCGTACAGTTTGACCCCTGGTCATGTTGGTTTGGAATTTTTGTTCGCTTGCTTGTTGGGTTTTTACATCCTAGCAATATATATTATTACATCAGGATAAGTAATCAGGTGTGACTTTATAATGTCGGCCCACTGCGACAATTTCCCCTGCTTAATCAACGTGTGTAATAAAAGTAGATCTATGTATAAAATGGTATATGATGTTTCGTTATAATTCCACGCATATATACCCATAAAGCTAAGATTCCTTACACGCGGTATGCGGTATGCGAATGCGGCAAAAAATCGAAACGCCTTGAAGTCAATGGGCTACATCCCTTACATGCGGTATGCGAATGTGAATGTGAATGCGAATGCGACAACTCGATCGGTCCCTGTAGCGATCGGTGCAGCATGCGGCATGCGGCACGCGGTATGCGAATAGAAACGTCAGTCGCACTTGTTCATTAGGTTTAGACTAGGAGAGGCGACTGGTCATTACGGAACGGTCACACACAGGGGTGCTGAGTGGAAACATATGGTAGTGGTGGTGGGGGGGTAGACGCTTGCTGCTTATCGCGTAGAAGGAATCCTCCCATTCACATACCGCATACTGCATACCGCGTAGAAGGAATCTTAGCTTAAGGTCTTTTCGCTTTTTACTAGAGTGTATGTAGATTTATCATGGTCGTTTATTCTAAGACAAATCATGAGTGTGGAATATCAGTAGCGAACTCGTATTAATTAGTCTGACACAAGACTCACAAAAACCTCGCAATTACAAAAAGAAACCATTACCACTGCACTATGTTACGAGAATAGTGACATCAGAAATTGTAGTACTATATTATACTGTGTGTTTTTTAATGGGCCAGGTGATATGGTTAATGATCGGCATGAATTACAGGGCTGCAATCTGGGTGTCTGGCCTGGGCCAGGCTACAGCCAGTCTAGACAGGCTTAATGTACAGCCAGAGAGGGGGATGTATGCCGCACTGTTCCGTACTGCAGTGAACGCAGCGCACTGGAACGCAACCTGCAAGATTCCATACTACCCAGGTCCCACGTGCTGTATATAACATGTAGAACACGTGTTGCTGGCAGCGGTAGTGCCAGTGTCAGTGACTCGCGGGGATCACATGCGAAGGGCGTGGATCAGGGGGTGGTGGTGGTGGTGAAGGGTGGAGGTTCTGGTGGAGGTTGGAGAGCGTCTATAAAGTACGCCAGGCTTTATTTTGTCGGGAATTTTACCCATGGTCTGTACACATGTGAAGATATGGAATTCAAGGCTATTTCAAGGCTTTTCAGGGCTGTTTTAGAGAGGAATTAAAGACTATTTTCATTTGGGATTTCAGGAAAAAATTAACAATGGCGAGTGGTAATTTCAGACGAATTTAGATCAGTGGGGACAGTTTAATGGAATTCAAGGCTGTTCAAGACTAATTACCCAGAATAGGTCAATTTCAAGACTTTTCAATGCCTTGAAATGGATCAAATGAAGTTCAAGACTATTCACGACTTGCTAGCCCCCATACGGACCCTGCATACCCCACACTCACGCTAGGTTTAATAGCGTGGTCCCCTCTATGCGCTCCTTTTAAAATAAAGTTCTTTTGGGGAAAGCTAGTTCTCTGCATGGGAATTTTGTTATTTTCTGTGAATATCCGAATACTTAATCGTACTCATTTTAATCTTCCTCAACATAATACCGGAAACAATTCAATCCAGGCGTATTGAACAAAGAACACATTTCACCAATTACCTCAGAAAAAACAATATATGGATACAGACCCATGGGCTAATAGAGCGGCGGTGGCGCCACGGCCTACCCTAGCAGCCAACCCGAACAGCAAGGCACTAGAAAGTATCAGGGGAGAGGTAGTTTGCACCGCTGCACCCTACAGTCATATATGGGATATATGTAAAAAATTATTTATTATAATTATTGTCTATATATATATATTATATTTATAAATACATATATAAAAATTAGTCAGATATGGATCCTTCTATTGGATGATGCACCTGTAAAGTGGTAACGATTACACAAACTAAAGGGGCTCCCCACCAAACCACCACCAGCTACCCGGATGTAACGCTGTGTACCAGCACTCACCCTATATCCCCCATCACCGTGACGTACTTTCTGTACGCCCCCTAGTAGTAGTTCTCATGTGCAATGGTGGAAACTGTGGCATTGGAAGCACGCCTACATGCTGCTTGTGGAGTTCGGTTCCCAGTCGAGTCAAACCAGTGACTTATAAAATTGATACTTGTCGCTTCCTAGCCTGGCGCTCGGCATTCATAGGACAGGGCAATGACTGGTTAGCTCAGTGTCAGGGTAATGTGACTGAATGGGATATCAGGTTATGATGCCAGTGGCCTGATTTCCCAGTGGGGCAGCACTATAAGGTCGCCATGAGTGCACACTATCACAAGTCCGTACCCATCCTGATATTACTTTAGATGTTTCTAGAATGCAAAACTCCAACAAAAAACATGCTGCGTGTGTCACTGACATGGCAAGAGGTCATATATAATTCCGGTGTTCTCGATGTGACAAGTGGGTGAAGATGAATGATGGTCTATCTAAGCATGCCACCATCGTTAATTATGTGCAGTGTATATTTTTCTCTTTGGGGAGTCAAATATCAACGTGTGAACAAGACTGTGTGTTCCTCGGAAGCCTATTCACTCTCAGGTACTGCATATTTAAAACACGATCCAACAGGTAGGGGAAGACGTCAGCTATGAAACTAACCCATTCCTTTCCAATGAATGGTTGGTTGGTTGTTGGAGTTTACATCCTGGCAACATCCAAGGCCATATCAGGATGGGTACCAACTTGTGATAGTGCGCACTCATGGTGACTTTATATTGCTGCCCCACTGTGAAATCGGGCTTCCGGCACTACAAACCCAATATCCCACTCAGTCACATTATCCTGACAACCAGTCCTTGCCCTATCCTATTAATGCTGAGCACCAAGCTAGGAAGCAACAAGTGTTAATTTTATAAGTGACTGTTTTGACTCGACTGGGAACCGAATTCCCAATCTCCGACACGCAAGTCCCGCGCGCTCTATCGATCCGATTCGGCCACCGCGCCCGGGCCTTTTGGTTGAGAGACGCCAGCGCACAGGCTGGGAATTAACTCGGGTCACATGATCAAATCTCTGAGACAATTGTGGGAAGGGAGTGGACATTGGGAAAAGTTGGATGCTATTCCATTAAGACAGTGAAAGACTATTTCCACCACTAAACCCACCTTCTAGTGGCAGTGTAAGAACTGATGTTCCAGGTAGCAGCTCACTGTGCAGCTTGCTCTGTGGAAAGTGTATTCAAAAGGATTTCCACCACCAACCTGCCCTCTGCTGGCAAGGGCAAAAATAATCTTGTGGGAATCAGCTTACTGTGCATGTTCAGCGAAAAGGTGCATTGTCTATCATTTCTCCTAGGTTTTGAACTCAAGTGCAATGGCAGGTACACACTGCTATTGATCTGTCCGACCAGGGGTGTTTAATTGAATATTTAACTGTGTGGGAGGGTGAAACCCTTTAGATGGGTTCTACAAATATTGTCAAGCTGGCTGGCTATACTCTACCATCGGGCTGCGCTTGAATGAAGGGTTATCAGGCTCATAGACCCATTGAACAGACACATGAAGACAGGAAGACAGCGTTATATCCTTGTTACAAGCTTTAATGTGATGTGTTTGATGCTACTTACACCGAAATAAACAGCAATGATTCACTGATTTAGGTTCCAAAATTCTAAATCGAAGTGGAAAACTGGAAAGGTTCACGATGTCAGTGAGCATTACTGGTACAGAGAGAGAGAGGGTAGTACTATTTCACTGAATAAAGATTTAATAGAAAGATTCAGACAATTTTTGCCCAAATACCCTAAATGAGTCAATCTGGAATAATGTTAAGATTCAGACAATTTTTGCCCAAATACCCTAAATGAGTCAATCTGCAATAATGTTAAGATTCAGACAATCTTTGCCCAAATACCCTAAATGAGTCAATCTGGAATAATGTTAAGATTCAGACAATCTTTGCCCAAATACCCTAAATGAGTCAATCTGGAATAATGTTAAGATTCAGACAATCTTTGCCCAAATACCCTAAATGAGTCAATCTGGAATAATGTTAAGATTCAGACAATCTTTGCCCAAATACCCTAAATGAGTCAATCTGCAATAATGTTAAGATTCAGACAATTTTTGCCCAAATACCCTAAATGAGTCAATCTGCAATAATGTTAACACTATGCCGTATCAACATCTTCTGTTTCATAAATAGCCTATCTATACCTTACAGTTGCAATGGCAAAAATAAATGTATAGATACATTGTGTTTTCAAATTCAGATGGGGTTTCCCAGTGCAGTTTGCCCTCATGAAATTAGCACCGTCGCCAAATACTTCATCAAACACCGAACCACAAGTCTCAAAGCGCGCGGAATCGGATAGTGAAGCTGGCATTCTGATAGCATTGTGAGGTCTCATTAACATTGCAACAGTTGGGGCGAAATAAAACACCCTAATCGGATCCGATGGAAGTACTCCCTTTTGTAAAATATGTCCCCGCTCCGCTGTTGGCAACATTCCCACAAACCAATAAATTCTTTATCAACATCAAACTTATAGTTCTGAGATTGGGCCATCAGTTGCGAAGTTGATCAAATGGTTTGTTTAAATTGATAAAAATGTGATTGAGTGAGGTTTTAGCCTGGCCTTCTATGAGGGTAACTTGTGGACTCAACATTCTTTTGTCCGAGTTGGAATATGAATACAATGTTCATAGTTGTGAAGATTTCAATGGAAGTGAGTTGGTGTGTTTTAATGTATAACATTAGCAGTGCACCTGCCCACTCAGGAACTTGCTATCCCTTACCACTTATTCCCTACCTCCATCCCCTATCCCCTATATACAGTGTTGAAAACATAGTCATAGATTTTCTTTTCATTTTTTAATAATTTAAAAACCAACCAAAAAAAAAACACATTCTGTTACAAAAGTACAGACATCATCAGATTATATGCCAACAAAACAAATATAAACCCTGAATCTAAAGTACCCGGTACATATTCAATACATTGTCACCTAGTCTTTTCAACATTTATACGGAAATGATTTTCAGAGAAATAGATGACATCATAGGAATAAATGTTGGAGGTGGAAATATCAATAACACAAGATACGCAGACGATACAGCACTGCTAGCCTTAATGTCAAATCGACTACAAGATATAGTGGATGAAGTAAAAGAAAAAAGTGAGAGATGTGGCCTCAAAATGAATGTAAAGAAGACAAAATCCATGGTTGTCAGCAGAAAGGAATACAAACCAAGAGCAGAGATAAAAGTTAATGGTGCAATCTTGGAGCAGGTAGAGTCATTTGTGTATCTGGGCCATTTAATAACTAGTGATGGCGGATGTGAAAGAGAGATTAAACGGAGAATAAACATTGCCAAAACAACATATCTAAAGATGCAGAAAGTACTAACATCTAGAGACATAAATATAAAAACAAGACTCTGACTGCTAAAATGCTATGTGTGGTCTACACTTTTATATTGCTGCGGGACATGGACTTTGAAGAAAGCAATAACAACAAAGCTCGAGGCATTTGAAATGTGGCAATACAGAAGAATGTTAAAATTCCATGGACAGCAATGATAAGCAACGTGGAGGTCCTAACAAGAATGAAAATAAAGAGACAGATAATACAAACGATCAAAAACAGAAAAATTAAATACTTTGGCCACATGATACGACACCAGGAATCACAGAGAAGAATACTGGAAGGAAAGATAGAAGGGAAAAGACCAAGAGGGAGAAGGAGAACAACATGGATGGACAAACATCACTGAGTGGACAGCAATGAGCTATGCGGAATGCATGAGAGGAACGAATGACAGGAAGAGATGGAGGTCCATTGCAGCCAACCTTCTTCGAGAAGACGGCACCCATTGATTGATTGATTGATGTCACAATGAAATATCAGCAATCACCCAGCCTGTACTATAAAGAGAGAAACCAGTTCAATACAGAACCCCGTCCTGATATGACCTTAGAAGTTGCTAGGACGTAAAACAACAACACACAAACAATACAGAACCAAATCACCAATGTCCTATCTCAAACATTGGTCCAATGTCCAAATACGTTGAGACCCATTACAAAAGAGACACCACCAGGAACCAACTCTTTCTTCACACTACACTCAAACATGGACTATGTCGAGCGACTGCTCAGCCGAATGCTCAGCTTTAAATGGATTTCCTAGCGTGGATCCCTGAAACTCAATTAAAGCTGCATGGTCCGATGAAATATCAAATTTTCAAACCCAAACCAATTATCTAGATTTGATTTTACATATCTAACGTAGATACCGATGCACTTATTAAGCATTTGTTTCTGCGTAGAAGGCAATACTGAGTTAATTTAACAGAACCTGTTACTGCAGAAGTCTCAGAGTTTTGGCAAGCTTGCCAAAACTAATTTTCCATGTTTGTATTCTAAATATCTCAAAAGTTTACCATTTAAAATGAAAGTAACTTTAAAGTAATGTAAAGTAGATACTAGTGATCGAAATAATATATTTATCTCAGAAAAAATACAGAAATTCAAAACCATCGGACTATACAACTTTAAGTTCTTTACTTGGACGGTTCTTAGTGGAACTACTTATGCCTATGTCTTTATCCTGACATCGACTTTGTACATATTTGATAGCTATTTTGTCCATATTTTTCGTTTGGCTGCATGTGAAGTTGCTTAAATCTTGTTTTACAACAAATGTATAATTTGGTTACCCCATTTCATTCCCCTCTACCCTAGTGGCTTATTAAAATAGGAATTCTAGCTTTACAATTGCTAGAGTTTTCCATGAAGTTGCTTATTTGTACGGTTTCAGAAAGAAAAGAAAATACCTCAATTATGTTTAGTGAAAGAAGAATAAGAATAAATGCTTTGTAAATAATTAGCTTTGTAAGAATGTTGCTGCTCTGATCACGAGCAATTTACATATGCAACAGAAAATATATCGATTTGAGTAATTCTTTTTTTTTAAGAAGAATATTTAACCTGCATATCATGGATAAGTCTGAATAGACTTGTTTTCACCATTAGACAGTTTGTTGATAGAAAGCCCGAGCCTACACTTTTACCGACCCAAGGGATTTTTAACCTCCCACACCACATAGACATGGTATGAGAGCAACCGGCCTTTGATGACACTGTAAGTTATACACAGTGGTGGAAATCCAAATTGGCAGAGCTGGGGGCACGGGGAATCGAACCGCCAACCCTCAGATTAGGAGTCCGACCTAGAAAAAAGTCAGACACTCTAACCACTCCGCCACAGAGAACGCCACGGATAATGGATTTGCTTCGTTTTTAAAATAATTTGCATGACCTACTAAGCAGTGGTGTATTGTTCAAAATACCAGAAGTGAGGGAATGCAGGTTTGGATCTATTTGGAACAGTGAGGGAACGCCGTTACCCATCCGAAACAAAGTAAGGGAATGCCGTTCCCACAGTGCCCCATCTGTACACCACAACTACTATAAGTCAGGAATAGAGAACCAGGTACAAATAAGATTTGCCAATATAAAATTGTAAATCTAGATTTAAATACGCCATTGTACACTTGAGCATGACATTAACAAGTTCCTTCCTGCTAAAACCCCAGACTACTGTGTACCGTACGTTAAATTGCGATAATTCGATAAATGGCGATCTTGCTATATTTCCTATATATTACGGTGATCATTATAATCTACCTCATTTCAGTTTGAAGTAACCTGTATTATAAATGGCTATCTTTGGAAATATTTTAAATGAAAACATGCAAAAGTAATTATAGGTTCCACAGTAAACTGCTAGACACTACAGGCTTCAGTGGTAACATGTTCCATTCATTTGTCTTGATATTCTCATACTGTGCAGCAATAAATGTTTCATAAATTTTGATTTCCACCACTGTGTATAACTTACACTGTCATCAAAGGACCGTAGCTCACTTATCGTGTCTATGTGGTGTGGGAGGTTAAAAATCCCTTTGGGTCGGTAAAAGTGTAGGCTCGGGCTTTCTATCGACCAACTGTCTAATAGTGAAAACTAAGACTATTCAGACTTATCCATGATAGGCAGTATAAATGTACCAATATCTAAGATGGCTATCTAGGATCAAATCTAAGTGAGGGCTTTGATTTCTAAAATTGTGTTAATATCTATGCGGCTTTAAGCAATGCCATTACTCGAAGGAGACGGTGCCGGAATGGCAATTATAGGGACGGAACCAAAGAGTGCACTCAGGAGGATGAGGGTGTCATTCACAGTGAGTGATTCGGAATCCAGCATTAAAGTTCTGGTCACGTGACATTACCCTGTATTCCTTACATGAATATGTTCTGTATCTTCATGAATATGGTATATGCTGCCCACAAGGCGTAAAGTAACCACCAATCAATCAATCAATCAGTATCTTCATGAAAGATGGCACTCAGAATGAGTTATGTGAGGTAAAAGCAAGAAGGTCATTGTTGTGAAAGCCATGTTATTAGTAGTGTTCTGTGATGTTACACAGGGTACAAACAGAAGTCTGCACTTACATGGAGTATAAGGCACACTGAAAAACCTTTGAATTTACTTTAAGTGATAGTAGGATTTGCACTACTTCCCAAGTCTTCTCTAGACTAAACACTGAGGCAATCATTATGACAGAATGACACATAATGGCCACAGCTTGCCCACAGGGACCCTCAGATCATGCTTATGCCTTAAATAACTCCTAAATAATAGATTGTTTCAAGCTATAGACATTATTAGTAGTCATATTTGATCATTATAACTGTGAATAAGTAGATTAAAGTGTCATATTACAGCCCCTTTAAATAGTACCGGATGTATTAAAGCTCCATAGTCAAATGAACTAAAACACTTACCTAGATTTAACCATATAGATCCAACTTAGGTACAGGTGCACACTTTAAATATCTACTACTACATAGGTGGAATAGTAAGTCAATTTTATAGAACCTGCCACTGCTGAAGCTATTGCTGACCACCATTTCAACATACAGGCCTGAATTAATTGTGCATGTCTTAACTTCAAATAGCTGCTTAAATTACCCCTTCGTGCCATCACCGCTCCCAATTTGTATTTCCACCGCTGTGTATAAGTTACAGCGCCATCAAAGGCCAGTTGCTCTCATACCATGTCTATGTGGTGTAGGAGGTTAAAAATTCCTTGGGTCGGTAAAAGTGTAGGCTCAGGATTTCTATCAACCAGCTGTCTAATGGTGAAAACAAGACTATTCAGACTTATCCATCATAGGCAGTATAAATCTTCAAGAAAAATAAAAAAAAGTAAAAGTTACTTCAATTTAAAGTAAAGTAAATTATAACGATTAACCAAATATATCCATCTTAGAAATAAGGTAGAATAAATAAAAGGCATCATTCAACTTAAAGCAATGGCATTTTACTAAGAAGACAGTGCCAGAATTACAATTAGAGGGAAGGAAAGAGTGCACTAAGAAGGATTAGGGGGGTTGTCTACAACGAGTGACTCGATATCCATCATCAACCATCGCCAGGTTATTAAATTGAAATGGTTTAAGCCACTAGAAAGCATAGAAGAGCTTTGCAATCATAGATACTTTCATATTATCATTGAAATTGCCCTATCTATCCTTGAAGTATGGAAATCTGATTAGAGCAGTGAGCACATCAGCATTGAGCGCGTGCCGCAAGGAGCCAACGGAAGGTAGCCTTGAAAATGGCAGACTTATCAAATGTCTGCCTGGAATAAGCCTAATTGTATTGCCTGAAATGTATAATGAGGGGTGGTGTTATGGATACCGAACCAGTTATTGAGCCGGACCGGACACCGGACCAGTTATTTAGCTATTCCCTTGTCTATGTCTGAGTACTAACAAGTGGACATACTTGCAGTAAGCACGTATTTAGCGTTCCCGTTGTCTGACTATGCTGGACTTTACCTACAATTGGAGATGCTGGCAGTGGGACACTGGACCAGTTATTTAGCTATTCTCTTGTCTGACTATGCTTTAGTTTCCTAACAAGTGGTATTCACTTGTCTTTCTATGCATGTGTTTACTAACAAGTGGACATATTGGCAGTAGGGCAATGGACCAGTTATTTAACTAGTTATTCCCTTGTCTGAGTATCCTGGACTTTACCGACAACTGGACACATTGGCAGTGGAACATTGGAACAATTATTGAGCTTTTCTCTTGTCTGACTATGCTAGAGTAGCAACTGGAGATGCTGGCAGTGGGACACTGGACCACTTACTGAGCTATTCCCTTGTCTGACTATGTTTGAGTTTACTAACAAATCAACATACTGGCAGTGGGGAAATGGACCAGTTTCTTTTAAGCTATTCCCTTGTCTGACTATGCTAGACTTTACCTACAACTAGACATGTTGGCATTGGAATACTGGACCAATCACTTAGTTATTCCCTTGTCTGACTATGCTTGAGTTTACCAACAAGTGGACATGCTGGCCGTAGAACATTGGACCAGGTATTTAACGATATCCTTGTGTGACTATGCTAGAGATTACAAACAACTGGACCTGTTGGCAGGGAGACACCCACACATATACGCACACACAACTTCCCTTCTTCCATCCAGAGTCCAAAGTCTAGGCAGCCTGTCTCAAGCCGATGTTATACACTGTAAGGATTGTCTGTAGGAGGGAAGCAAAGCTTGTGAGGTGACATAATGGCTGGTAGTCTGGCCGTCGCCCGAGGCCCTCCCTAGCTGGTCGATCATTGGGACTTGCTTACTTTTCTTTCTTTTCTTTTTTTCTTTCTATTTTTTCTTTTGCAGTGGGTGATTGAACATGCTGCTGACAATAATACTGCCGGCATACCGCAACCAAAAACAAGGATTATTTTATTTTAGGGTGGGTATCTTAATCATTAAATCATGTAAAGGCACAACAAATAAATTACCATTGAATAACTTAACACCTAAGACAACATAATTTATATCCACATATCCAACATTTGTGATTTTAGAATATCCATTGGATATAAACTATTCAGGATGGGTATCTTAATCATTAAATCACATATAAAGACATAACAGCTAAATTACCATTGAATAATTGATCACCTAATACAACATAATTTGTATCCACATATCCAACATATGAATGGCTTTAGGATATCCATTAAACACAGAATCCCGCTTCCTCTTTCTCAGGTCAACTGCAAATCTAGGCAACAACAGATAATCCGATACTAATGCAAAATGAATAACCCGATACGAACAGAATAAATGGGAAAGTCAGTCCTTTCCTTTTCGTAATTTAAGTGACTCCACCTACTTATAGTTTCTGACATAGGAATCGTACGCAGCGTATTTACAAGAAGTGGTTGCCAGGCAACGCCCTGGTAAACTGACACTGGGCGTTATTTCTAATCTCAGGCTGAAAAGGAGGGCACTGCGTTCGACCTTAAGTGGATTCTGCGACAGGAATGTGTTGACACTGTATGAAGTGATCTCCTGGCAGGAGATGCAGGCGTTGCGACGAGCAAACTGACTAGATTAAGGGCGTGCTTCCCGCAGCGTTTCTCTCCCCGATAACAATCACGTCTCCTCCTAGAAGTACTACAAATACAGAATGGGCGTGCTTCATTATCGGGGGAAAACGCCAAAAAAAATTCAAACGCAAAGCGATTACCTAGATTTTAACTGAATTAGCAAAATTAGATACCGGCACACTCACTGAGCATTTATTTAAGTTGTATACCCTTCTGTGCATTGCTGTGTTAAAGACACATATACAAACAAAGTCTATAATATTCAGTATGTCAGTGTGAACCCCAAAATTAATAATGCATGCTTCATTTCAAATATCTCCTCAAGTTAACACTTTAAAATAAACGTTGATTCAAGCTAAACTAAAGCATATTGTCACGATGAACCTGGTATATTACAAGTAAAAATACTAGCAGACTAGGTGAAATGGTGATTTGCGTGACCAAGGCTGGTGAGGGTACCAGCGGCGAAGGAGGCCAGCTGAGGGCCCGCAGCGATAGTAGATATATACGTAATATATATAAAATATATATATATATATATATATATATATATATATTATGCAAGAGGATCTCCGCCAATTTACATAAATATAATCAATTATATTTCACATATATAAATAACGCCATATTAAGTCAATTAAGGTAACAATGTTCATACAGCCAATTTTCAGTTCCCAAGCAGAACATTAAAAACAGTAAAGCTTGCATATATAAATATAAATATATATAAATAAATATATATATAAATATATATACATGAATAAATACATATATATAAATATATATAAATAAATAAATACATATATATATATATATCTATAAATATGTCAGAAAGATCCTTCAGCTACCACATCGAGGCTATGGAGAGGAGCGAATCCTTTAATCTATGGCGGCGTGACCTAATTAACAAAAGGAGATCCTCTGGTTGCCTTCTTACAAATGGCCCATTCGAATGTCATCGCACTCACACCCAACCACAAGGCAACTAAACAACCAACCAAACACTGCACCGGGCGCGCTGCCCGAATCGGTAGAGCGCAGGCCTCTCATGCGGGAGATCGGGAGTTCAATTCCAAGTCGAGTCAATCCAATGACTTACACAATTTATACTTGAGACTTCTTAACCTGGCGCTCGGCATTATTACAATAGGGCAAGAACTGGCTAGCTCAGTGTCAGGATAATGTGACTGGGCGGGATGTCGGGTCGTGATCCTGGTAGGCTGATTTCCCAGTCGGACAGCACTATTAAGTCAGCATGAGTGTGCACTGTCACAAGTCAGTACCCATCCTGATATGACCTTAGATGTTGCCAGGACGTAAAACTCCAACAACCAACCAACTAAACACCGGGCCATTCTGACCAGCGGCACACAACCATCGGCGTCATGGAGTGTCCCCCATTGACCGCTAAGTGGCCAGCTGACGACTCTCTGGTGCCCACAATCGACCCCGGGTGGCTGCTATGCACCATGGTCCATCATCCAACGCCTACCGGAGCAGGCCTCCTCTCACCAACGATTCATCGACGGTTATAGCAAAATAAATTATATGTGAATAAATTGAAGTCAGTAAATGTTGGCCACATATAGCCTACACCCTCAGAACAGTATTGCTTATTTAGTAATGAACGGCATACTATTGCGTATATAGCACATATTGGGGGGCGTGGGGGGGAGCTGTATTGATGGGTGAGGGGTGGGGGTTCTGGGTACTAGCGATCCACAGTGCGTTGTTATGTATGTTTGTTTGTCGTTGTTTTAGATCCTGGCAACAATTATCAGGACGGGTACTGACTTGTGACAGTGCGCACTCATGGTGACTTTATAGTGCTGCCCCACTGGGAGATCAGGCCACCAGCATCATGACCCGATTTCCCACACAGTCACATTATCCTGACACTGCCAACCAGTCCTCAATCTATCCTATTAATGCCGAGCGCCAGGCTAGGTAGCGACAAGTATCAATTTTTATAAGTCATTGGTTTGACTTTGCCGGGATTTGAACTCCCGACCTTCCGCACGGGAAGCATACGCTCTATCGATTCGGCTTGCCCAATGCATTTCTCTGAGATGCCGCTTTGCTAACTGACCGCCCGCAGTGTTCAGCCCACACAACACTCACCCACCTCCAACTCTGGCCAACCTGCACTCCACCCCAACCAGCCATAACGAGTGGGTGAGCATGTCCAAGGTGAACGAGCCTGTCACTACAGTGATGCAGTTCCACGGCCCCATTTTACTGCAGGCACAGGTCCCCATTAGCACCCTGTTATATATGTATGGATATATATGTATGCATGGCATATATATATACGTATATACATACTATCTATATCTTATATAAGATGTTGCCAGGATGTAAAACTCCAACAACCAACCAACCGGTATCCTATATTTCGAATATATATCCTATATGTAGAAGGTATGTTTTTCTTTATATATTTTCCATAAATATTGATAGATAGGATAATCACTTATCAATTATCACTTATCGGCTCATGTCCGATTATCGGCTGTATTGTTACTGCCCAGTAGGTTTATTTGCGTGTGCAACGAAAATTAAGTTGGTCTGGCCTAATATGGCCTGATGGGATCGATCCCTCCGCCTGCTACTGCAGCACCACTATGTGTTCGTGCCTGCGCCCCTCTGTTTTGGCCAGTGCGCACCAGGTTTTCAAGCTTTGTAACCAGTTAGGCAGTTAGCCTAGCCAAGAGACTAGTATTAAACTGATCAACCCATATCCATGTTTGTCTTTGTCTTCCAGAGCGTAGCCTAACTTTATATATATATTATATATATAGTTTCTCTATAATCTATATATATATATTCCATATATATTCCTTAGTGTATACGTTATATTCTAGATATATTCTAGATATACATATGCTGTTCTATGTATGTATGCATTCTATATACGGTATATCCTGGTGTAAAAACCGATATATGCCTACATTCTCTGAAAATAAAATAGGAATAGGAATTTCAAATGGCTACCTGTTTTTATGTATCGACTAATTCAGTCTTTAACGAACCTATTCAATAAATATGCTTACATCTTTTTTTGTAAATCATTTATATATCATCAATCCCATCCTACATTTACATCGCGGCAACATCTAAGATCATATTAGCACTCCACAACGGTTGTTGTAACCACCCAACAGTAACACTTGCCGGATCGTCGTATGCGAGTTAGTTACACCTTCCTGGGATGTGTTGAAATGTTTGTGACGCGGGTCCCGCAGACTGCAAGGCCAGGTGGAGACTAAGCGTTATGTGGTGCCTTTGATGGATATTCAGGGCGGCCAAGGACTCGGCTTGCCTTACGCATCGTCAAATACGTCCTTGTTTGCGCCTTTGGTTGTGGAACTGAGCTACGGTGGTGGCCTGCCAAGCAGGCAGCAGGAAGTGGATAGTAAAGAGATGCTGTCTTCACCAAGACGGATGAATCCGTGATGAATGATTGGGTCCTTTTCAGCAACAAATTAGTTAAAGGGGCATTATCCAATGGGTTTGAGCTCATGCTATGTTTTTTTTAAAGATAAATATGTTAGGTTGGTGATTAACCAGGTTTACTACATTTCGAAGTAATTGATATTTTAAGTGGTTAACTAATCTTGGAACTCTTTTAAGTAAAATGTTGTCAATTGAATTTTTATGAACGGACACGGTGGCTGATTCAGTAGAGCGCAGGCCTCCCCGTACGGGACATCGGGAGTTCGATTCCCGATCGAGTCAAACCATTGACTTATAAAATTGATATCTGTCGCTTCCTAGCTTGGCACTCAGCATTAACAGGATGGGGCTACTACTGGCTTAACTCAGTGTCAGGATAATGTGACTTAGTGGGATAATGGGTCATGGTGCTGGCAGCCTCATTTCCCAGTGGGACAGCACTATAAAGTCGACATGAGTGCACACTGTCACAAGTTGGTACCCGTCCTAATATGACCTCAGATGTTGCGAGGACGTAAAACTCCAACAACCAACCAATCAACAATTGAATTGTGGTGTGCACACCAAAATGCCAGCATTATAGTGTTCAACTGTGACAGATTCTATTAAATTGACTTATTATTCCTGTCCCACAGTGATACATATTTAAATTTGTTTAAAGTTGCATGGTCCGATGGCATCTGAATTTTTATTTTATTTTTGAGAAAAATATATCAAATTGAGCGTTATAACTTACTAATCATTAGTCCGGAGTAATTTTAAGGGGAAAATGGTTTGTTTTGAAGCAATTGGAGTTGAAAGAACTCAAAATAGTTTCAACAAGCTTCCCAAAGGCCCTCTGGCTATGACTAGGTACTCCAAAGTGGGCGTATACGGTGTCCGCAGCGTGAAATTTGACATATTTTAACCCTTTTTAAAACACTTAAATCTCCACTAATTCTGCTTCATTTGAAATAAAAATTAATATGAAATTAAAGCTTGTTCTTTTGTCTTTTAGGGTATCTGATTTTTAGTTAGCATTATGAAATAAATTAGAGTCAATGGAAACTTGTTTGGGGGTACCATCGGCAGCTCTGTGCATGCTCGCCGAGTTTGTTTTCATTCAGTCTGAGCTACTCCCTTCCCTAAAATTGATACCTTGGTGAGCAAAGTGACCTGAGCTAAAAAGAACCACCAATGAAAGACAGAGAAGAAACTACGCTTCATTAGCATATCAAGCATTGCTGTTTTTAAGTGGGAAATTTGATTGAACTGAAGGAGTGAAAACAATAAGACATCAATCCTCCGTGAAAATTGATCAGGACCGTGCTGAAAATTATATCATCAGAAAGCTCAAGTCTTCCTCTGATGCGTATTGACGTCTCGCGATGACCACGTGATGTGGGATGACCTAATTCAAATGTAGCCTGGTCTCCTAGCAGCTTCTCCTGATGGCGCCATTGCACTATCATGTGATGTGATATTTGTATATATTTTATTTTATTTACACTAGCATTGTTTCATTAATTTTAGTGTGTTTATATTTTGGTGTATACTTTTAACCGTATACATTGGCTGTTTGGCAGTGGTGTAATATCATTCAATACATTATTCACTTATACATTTATACCATATATGGCAGTATGTTCGACATTACAAATAGTAGTATCCTTTGGTAATATATATATGTATATTTTTAATATAATACATATTTAATTGTATTTATTTAAAGTTGCATGGTCCGATGGTGCTTGAATGTTCGTCTTATTTTTTAGATAAATATATCAAATTGATCGTTATGAGAAGAGGATAATAATAATAATAATAATAATAACAATTGCATCAGTATTCAGTCAATATGTATTTGATAACATCTATGGCATGTAAGACAACTTTAACGAAGTATTTATAAAAAAGAAAATAATCCACTCAGCTAGCTTCATGTGTTGTTTCTTTATATTTGCATGTGTTGTGTTAATTCTTTGTTTGACCTTAAGTGTGTGTCTTTATTTTTGTACAACTATTCTACCATGTCACTTGCATGATCATCAAATGTATTGTTTCCGTATAATAATATACATAATTATTACATCACTCTTATTCAGATGTGTAATAATTATTTAATACAAAATTCCATACAACTTTATATCAACCCAGGCTATGGTGCCAGCAATACTACCACTGGACATCCTGGAACCTGACTAAGTACTTGGAATGAGGGCCATGAGATTGACCTAATTGATTAATGGCTTCCTTATGTGATGGGTTTCTCAAAGTAGGATGAGGTAGTAAATTCACTGATTATTCTATATATGCTGACCCAAATCACTTGTTAATGTACCAATCTCTAAGATGGATGTATATAATCAAATTAAGATACATGTTTTGGTTTTGAAAAATAAATATTTCATCGGACCATGCAACTTTAAGTATCAGTGTGTCAGTTGGATGTGTAGGATCAAGCTTTGATTGGCACAAGACGAGAAGAGGGGCGTGGGGGAGGGGGGGGGGGTGTCAGGCATATCTGGATGTGGGTACTTCAACTGGCAACCAGCGGACATGAACTGAAAATTCACACCTACTTACCGGGTGTGAACATAATCAAAAAGTGCAAATCAGGCCTGCTTAATTCCATCACGCCGACTAATTTCCTTTCAGACCGACTGTAAACGTTCCGTGGGTGATGGTGATGGTGGTTATTCATGTGGTTATTCGGAACCAACCTGAAGGCAGCCTTGTCAGATGCAGAGGAAGGTTTGACTAAGTCGGCATGGCATTTATCACTGAATATAGTTGATGTATGGTTGTAAACTGGTAGCAGAAATTGAACCAGCTACATAATTCAAGCTAACTTTTCGCGGGGATGGGGTTACATTCATTGTTTAAGCAGGGGAAATTTTAGCTACAGTAAAACCTCTCTAAATCGACTGACCATGGGAAGTAATTTAAATGGTCCATTTAGGGAGGTGGTCTGTGTAGGGAGGTTTTTAAAAATTGTTACAATGGTATTGTATGGGCGATCGTTTGGGACCCCAAAAAAGCGATCGATGTAGGGGAGCGGTCGGGCCGTGGAGGTGGTCGGTTAGAGAAGTTTGACTGTATAGACAATTGATCTTTCTCATTCCAATGCCCCATGCCAGATACTAGCAATGCCAAGTACCAGGCTAAGTAATGACAATTATCAATTTTGAAATGATCGATTTTACTGAGGGGTAGATAAAGCATTCACCCGTACTCGCAGTACACGGGTGAATACCAACCCTATATAAAAATGGTCGAAAAGCAGGTTAAGGAAATGAGAGCCTAATTTCACAATCTAAGAAGCAACATTTATTCTTTACATATGTCTTATTGATAGCCCGCTGCCTTTGAGTTGAAAAATATAATATAATATCTAGTTTAATCAGATTTAAAAGTGAAATCGACGGCGTTCTCTGGCCGCCATCTTGTCTTTTTTGCATTCTCGCCCATTTCACCAACTCTGTGCCTATATATGTAGCCATTTGATACTGGAGCCACAGTTTCTAGTTCAGGTTCCATACTAAAGCTATTTTCTCCCGTATTTACAGTATGTTGTCCTTCACCCGTGTACTACAAGTACACGGGTGAAGGGGTGAGGGGGTGCATACAACCCAGCGTTCGTTTGAATCCCACAACCTTCCACACAGGAAGCCGGTGCTCAAATCATTTCAACCAACTCATGTGAACTATATATGTAGAGTAGTCTGCACTGAACTCTCTGGTAAGGAGCCGCATAGACAGCTGGGCATGGATAGGGTCAGAGAGCTTAGGTGGTGAAATGGTTAGCACACTGGCCCGGAATGCACAAGATGTGTGGGTTCGAATCCTGCTCTAGACGCAATATTTCCCTTTTTCATCACCACCACGACATATGAAAATATTTGAAAAAGTACATTTGAAAAAGTCCAAATTATATTAGGTTTATTTTCAGTTAGTGCCATGAATTGCAGAATGAAATGCTATACTGATTGACATTGGTTGCAATCTGCTAACAACAACACATACACACTCCTAACATTAAAAAGAATTACATGGTAAATACCAAATGGTAAATACCAAATGGTAAATACCAAATTGTAAATATGGGGGATATCATTAGGCATTCGCGAAATGGATGACAGAAATTAACCGGAAAGCTTAGAGATTATGAGAATTTTTCATATTATCACGTATGCACAATGGTGGACTCCCCCGCTCCTCTCTTCCCCCACCCTCTCCCAACTTCGACCAAAGAAGAAAGAATAGAGCAACAGCTGGCATCGTAGTGAAAGTTCCCACGCCGGCCGCAAACAAGCTACAAACAGGACCCAGATTCAAAAGTAGTCCCATGTTGAACAAGCAACCTAAAGAAAGAAGGGGCGGGGCATTGTAACAGTTTGGTGTAAGAACACCAGGTTGTTATCTAACCTACAAAACAAAGTACATCATAGCAAGAACAAATGGAAAACCCAAGCATGATCATGTAACCAATCCTGGAATGCAAAAGTACTAATGCAAGCACTGACAGACAATGGCATTGCATGCTTAGATATACTTAATTTGTGGGAAGGCGCGATTTGGGGTGTGGAATTCGCTACTAAAGCACCCTGTGTAGAGGCTCTTGGATATGCATGTCCAGTTTGCGTCGGTTAGTATGTATCAGTTAGTATGGGAGGTGCTGTACCAACCCAACTCTACAAGAACCCGAGAGGAGGAGATCATGGTTGACGGAAACAAGCTGAACTCTGTTCCGGAATTCACCTACCTCGGAAGCACTATATCAAGTGATGGACGCATTGATGCTGAAATACAGAGCAGGATGGCCAAGGCTAGAGCATCTTTCGGCCGACTACGCCAGAGACTCTGGAACAACCACCATTTGTCCATTCGGTCAAAGGTAAGATCTACCATGCAATCGTGCTATCCACCTTACTATACGGATCGAGGCCTGGACAGTGTACAGACGACAGGTGAAAAAGCTGCATGCTTCATGATGCGACATCTGCATTCAATCATGAGTCTAAGCTGGAAGGACAAAGTGACAAATAAGGAAATACTCGAACGAACGGGGCTGCCCTCTATGGAAGATCTTCTGATCAAAAAGAATCTCCGGTGGACTGGACACCTCATGAGGATGTCATCAGACAGGCTACCAAAGCAGATCCTCTATTCTCAACTGTCTTCTGGCTACAGAAAGAGAGGGCGCCCTCGTCTCCGGTTCAAGGATACCATCAAGAGAAACCTGAAGCTGAGAGACATTAAGATCGACTCATGGATGCAACTCTCACAGCAGAGAGCTAAATGGAGAGCGGCAGTCAAGTATTGAAAGCAGTTTTTGTTGCATCGCGACCGACAGCATGATGATGATGATGAGTAAGTATCACATCCGGGTACATTATCAATACAATCTCCATTGCAGGCTGGTCTTCCCGTTGGTATTTCTGATGTTAGTGTTAGAACGCCTCGCCGATCAACATCCGGTGGAGGCGAGGTTGGCCGCAGGTGGCGACACCGGTACAGTGTGGTGTGTTACGGAGCATAACATTAATAAAAATAATAAGTAATATTCCGTCCTGTATCTATAGACTCGCATAATAAGTTATGTATCACATATATTGAATCGATTCAACACCCTTCATGTTTATGGAAATTTATATATATATACATATACATTATATACATATATTCACATATACACATATACATACATATATACATCATATATATATATATATATATCTAAGTTATTCTAACTGCATAGACAATATACATAGACACATAGACACATATACACATACACGTTTTCGTGTTCACATATAAACATATATGCTCCCTACATATATGTATCCACTGCCTATAAATTAGTATAATATATATAACATATATCGTCAGACATGTCACAGGTTATCACTGGTTATACTGTTATATAAGATTGACTAGATGGAATACAAGCGTCTGCTCAACTTCCTACTATATGAAATGGTCCTGCTGTAACACAGACCCATAATTCTGATATTGCCTGATTTAATGCTACAACTCTTTTTATTACAGCACCCATAAACATTTTGACACATATATGAATGATTAATCACATGTACTCGCTATACATTGCGGCCACAGTCAGCAGACTCATAAGGATTATGATACAGTAAGCTATCATATTCTCCCGTAAGCCCCTTCTGTAACCCTGCTCCCGCTCATCTTAGCAAAAGGACATTGCCGCGCCTACTTATAATCAACGAGCAGAGTAGCACAGGCGCACCACCGCAACGCAGAGAAACCGCGTTGTAAACAAGAGCTACACTGTTGCGGTGGGCGGGCTTCATCTGCCCCATGAGCTGCTCAGGGACATCAAGGACTAGGGATACACGATCAGAGACAGGTATGATTCTGTCACCTGTACACGTCCCCGGCAGACCACTTTCCCCGGCCGCCCACTCCCCCAGCCTACTCACCCAACCCACCCACTCACCGAGCCCGTCCACTCACCCAGTCCGCCCACTCACCGAGCCCGTCCACTCACCCAGCCCGTCCACTCACCCAGCTCGTCCACTCACCCAGCCCGTCCATTCACCCAGCCCTCCCACTCACCCAGCCCGTCCATTCACCCAGCCCGCGCACTAACCCAGCGCGGCCACTGACCCAGCCCATCCACTCACCCAGCCCGTCCACTCACCCAGCCCGTCCATTCACCCAGCCCACGCACTAACCCAGCATGGCCACTGACCCAGCCCATCCACTCACCCAGCCCATCCACTCACCCAGCCCATCCATTCCCCCAGCTCGCCCACTCACCCAGCCCATCCACGCACCCAGCCAGTCCAGTCACCCAGCCCGTCCACTCACCCAGCCCGTCCACTCACCCAGCCTGTCCACTCACCCAGCCCGTCCATTCACCCAGCTCGCCCAGGAACCCAGCCCACCCACTCCCCCAGTCCACCCAGTCACCCAGCCCTCCCACTTACACAGCCTTCCCACTCACCCATCCCCCACTCACTCAGCCCGCCCACTCACCCAGAGCGGCCACTCACCCAGCCTGCCACTCACCCAGCCTATCCACTCACCCAGCCTGTCCACTCACCCAGCCCGCCCACTCACCCAGCCCGTCCACTCACCCAGCCTGTCCACTCACCCATCCCCCACTCACTCAGCCCGTCCACTCACCCAGAGCGTCCACTCACCCAGCCCGCCCACTCACCCAACCCATCCACTCACCCATCCCGCCCACTCACCCAGCCCATCCACTCACCCAGCCCGTCCACTCACCCAGCCCGCCCACTCTACCAGCCCGCCCACTCACCCAGCCCGTCCACTCACCCAGCTTGCCCACTCACCCAGCCCATCCACTCACCAAGCCTGTCCACTCACCCAGCCCGCCCACTCAACCAGCCCGCCCACTCACCCAGCCCGCCCACTCATCCAGCCCGCCCACTCACCCATCCTATCCACTCGCCCAGCCATCCCACTCTCCCAGCCTTCCAACTCACCCAGCCCGCCCACTCACCCAGCCCGCCCACTCACCTCGGAGTCTCACCTCCGCCCCAGCGTAACGAAAACGGGGCAATGCTCTCCGCACCCGCAGCTCAGACAACAAAGAGGCCCACGCCGCGTTCTAACTAAGGAGAACAGCCAGTGAGTCGTGTCCAATGCAACCGGCCATGGCTGCAGCCGTGGTGTGTGTACGCAGGTTTAAGTCAACCTGTAGCGGCAGCATGGATGGAAGTGGCACGTGTGTGTGTGGGTGGGTGATGTCGGGTGCGAGTGGGGTGGGGTGGTGACTGAGTGGAGACTGGGGAGAAGAGGTGGGCGTGGTAACTTTATATATGTGGGTGGAGGTGAAGGTTGCGGGGATACTATTAAATATGTGGATGAGGTGGGGGTGATGAGGCTAGGGTGGGGATGTGGGTGGAGTGGTAGGTTTAGATGTGGGGTTGGAGGTGGAGAGGATGGTACAGTTTGAGATCAGCAGGTGAAGGTCGGGTGGGGTGTGGCGGGAGGAGCGGGAGAAGATATGTGGGTGGAGGGAGAGGAGGAGACAACTTTATATAAACAGGTTGGTGTGGGGTGGGGGGAAGCGGGAGGAAGAACCATTAGATATGTGGGTGGAGGTGTGGGTGTGGGGGGGGGGGCTTCCGATAATCATGTAGAGGTGGGGAGGTGTAGGTGGGGGGAGTGCGAGGGGGAACCTTTAGATATATGGGTGGAGGTGGAGGGGATGGGAAAGCTTCAGATAAGCAGGTTGGGGTGGGGGTGGATGTGGGGGAGCGGGAGCAGGAGCGGGAGCGGGAACCCTTAGATATGTGGGTGGAGGTGACCGGGATGGCAAAGCTTCAGATAAGCAGGTAGAGATGTGGTGTGGGCGGGGGGAGTGGGAGTGGGCAAACTTCAGATATGTGGGTGGAGGTGGAGAGGAATGGACAGCTTCAGATAAGTAGGTAGAGATGGGGGTGGGGGAGGGAGAGGGGGGACGCTTAGATATGTGGGTGGAGGTGAACGGGATGGCAACGCTTCAGATAAGCAGATAGAGATGTGGTGTGGGTGGGGGGAGTGGGAGGGGCAAACTTCAGATATGTGGGTGGAGGTGGAGAGGAATGGACAGCTTCAGATAAGTAGGTAGAGGTGGGGGTGGGGGAGGGAGAGGGGGGGACGCTTAGATATGTGGGTGGAGGTGGAGAGGATGGCAAAGCTTCAGATAAGCAGGTGGATGTCGGGTGTAGGCGGGGATAGTGGGAAGGGATATGTGGAGGTTGCAGCACCTCAGTAAGGACACGCGGTGGGAAACCTTGAACCAGCCAGTCACCAAACGCACACACAGTGCTCCCACCAAACTTGCCTACAGTCTACACAGTCACTAACTTAAGATTTTAGAGTAGGAGCGACATGGCAGACAGCAGTGTGCACAACACGAACAGATCCGCTGCGGTATGTACGGCACTGTATCCGCAGTTGGGAGTAGTAGCAAATCACGGATCACCATAGTTCCCCTGTAGATTCTAGTATACAGTAGGTCATAATTCGATAATCCCTTCTGTGCTCAGAATGATGCGGTACAGATCCTCCCATTTCCGGTCAGAGCAATCATAAGTCACTATTACCATCTGGTCTAGATACTTTTCAGTCCAGTTGGCACCATGCCTAATTTACTTGCAATCTTTTAACTCCACCCACTCACTTTCACCCTGGCTTTGTCTTGTGCTCTTCTTTCACCCCTATTCTCTTTCACTCTTCTTTCCTTTCTCCTTCCTCTTTGGTCTTTGCCTCTATTTCCATCTCCCTCTTTCCTCCTTTTTCTGGCAAGCAAGAAACACAATCGCATTAAAGTTATTAGAGTAAGACCTTTCATTCCCCTCCACTTGTTTTAAATGTAACGCTAGGTACACACCTACCGTTTTTCCGCACCCACCTACCGTATTCGATCTAAAATTGCCCAAAAGTCTTGAAGTGTGCACTCCCCTAGCACACCTACCGATTGCGATTCGCGACTTACAACTCAATTTTAGGGCTAAAAGTGCTTCCTTACGATTGCGATTCGCGATTCGAAAAATGAATCAGCCCATTTTCAGTTTTAAGCGGGTCGGGTCGGGTCGCGAGTTTTAGTGCGTGAGTCATAAATGGTAGGTGTGTACCTAGCATTACTCATCGCACATAATTTCAATAATAACCTACTTGCAGTGACTGGTCGCCTCATGGTGCTTTTAAAGGCTGCTGTACACCATACGCTATTTTTTTTAATGTAAAGACATTATTATTCGGTGATTTATACTTCCCAGATCTATTTCTTGGGAATGTGGCATGAGGTCAGGTGTAGGATATTGGAAACCAAACAAATCCCTAGCCATTAAAAATGTATGAGGTCAAAGCATGGGTTTGCTGACGTCACACAATTAGGGGATCGCAGAGAAATTCTCGATAATTCATCCAGGTAAACCATGTGGTGTATTGCTAGCCATGTCCTCATCCCACCCATGCATATGTTGGTGGGAGGGGACGTGGTAGTGGATTTGGTAAAGGGGAGCTAATTAATGGTTGAGATATTCGTCGTCCAATGGTAGAAACCCTGGATTGATGCACCTCTCCACGAACATTCACTAACAAGTGGATTTAAAAATAAAACAAATCTCATCCAGTGTTCTGACTTGGCATTATAAAATGTTTATAATATACTTTACACATTAAGGCATAAATGGGATTCATATGAAGTGAAATCGGGGATATATTGCTGTAACAAAGGCACTTAGGATGTCAAACAATTAAATATAATATGTGACCAGCTATGGCTTAACTATTAGGTTGCGGGGGCATTGTTGTTAGTAGATTGCATAGGATAGATGCAGCTATGCCAATGTCTGACACCAATGTACTATTTACATCTGCATATTGTACAGCCACTTGTTTTATTCAGTTCTATTTTGTTTGCATACATGTGTTCAAAAATTGACTTTGTAATATTTAACTACGCCTCTAGTTAAATATATATATATGATTAAAATGTAATAACCTATCCATGAGGTATGCGTAATGTGTGATTTCAATACAGTAATATTCACACACATGACCGCGCTGGAGTTTACAATAGCGACTGCTGCATAAATAGTGGTGTTTTTATTTTATAACTTTAATTTTAAATGAAGCAGACCACGCTTATGTTCAGGTTTGCCATGGAACCTTTGCACTGTGACAGAAATACTAATGGAATAAAAATTAACTTAGTTGGAAATAAGTAACCTTGTATAATGTGGTCAGATTTGTTAGTGCGGAATTAAAAAACCCAAACACTATCTCGTGTCTCTATCTTAATTATTGTTTTATGTCCAATACTTCTGCAGTAAAATTTCCTAGCAATCATTGAATGATGTGTTTTTTACCCGGATGAAAGGGAGTGTTGTAAAATATGCATGCTGCACAGGTTACGTGAGACTCTAAAGTACAAATAAGTACAAGTAAGTAGAATTTAATGAGTACTCATAGAAATACAATGTCAAAGAGCATGTGGCAACTACGTCATTGCTTTAAGAAAATAACTGCTTATACAGGCTTGATCCACTATTGATGAATATAAAAAGCAATATCGATCGTTATAAACAAGAGCGCCATTATTCAAAGTCTAACAGGTATTGCAGGGGAGCTATTACGAATAATTCAGGTGACTTGCAAGACAATAATTAAGGGAAAGATGGCCTCGAAATAGTGCCGGTTTGCTGTCAGCAGTGTGCATTTGCTGTCAGTAGTGAGGATTTGCTGTGAACAGTGTGTACAATTTTCTGATATACGGCAAAGGGGGAATGCAAATGTTCTATTACTGATCGGTGTACATGACCAGGCTGGTGGTGCCTGAGTGGGGTGTAAATAGACATAGTGGTGATGGCAGGTCTGGGTGTGAGTGCACTCAGGGCCTACCCCCTCTGCTGGGATAGTGATTACCACACTCAAAGGTCAAGGTTGGTGGTGGCAATGGGGGCCATACTGCTTGGCGGTGGTGGGCAGACCACTGGTATCCATGGGGACCAGGAATGCTGGATCTCTATTGGTAGGGCGAAGAATGCTTGTTTCCCATTGGGGGAAAGGGGTGGGGTGATACTCTACAATGAACCCATGTAAGCATATAAATAATAAACCAGAGGGCTTGACTCTCTCCTCTTCTTCTTTACATTTTATACTCTTCCTTTCTCTTTGTCTGTATTGATTTAACTATAGTCTGCCTACACAGCCACAGATTCGAGCATTAGCCTTTTTACAAAATTGGCGACACGATGAGTGGATTGGTTGAGTAGTGGATTCAATTTTTACAAAATTGGTGACCACGACGGTTATCTACACGATACGGTTAGTAATACATTGGTTATTTGACCATGACGGTTATTTGACACGATGGGTGGTGACTACGTTGGTTATTGACACGGTGTTGATTTAAAAGATTAGGAGCTTGTTGGCTACTACTTGTTTGGTGTGTTGTGTAGGTAGTATTTTTTCTGCTATTTTTCGACTGTGTGGGGGTTTGAAATTTATTCGGAATTGGGTTTGTCGACGAATATTTCTGACAATACTACTCTTTTAGAAGGTCTGCTAGACTTTATTGATGGTACGTCATATTGTTTGAAATATGTTATATTGTTTGAATTGCATAACTAAATACCTACGATACTTAGATACATGAAATAAAATAACTATGATATCTAGAGAATCTATTCTATATAAATATATGTATTACAAAACATAAAAATAAATATAAAAATATGAAATAATACTAATTAAGTTAACTTTTTAAAACACTTTCCTTTTCTATAAAGAATTATTCTATATATTGATATTACTTAATACATATAATAATAATATAATATATGTTTTAAAACTTATTTATTTAATAAAAATAAATATAAAAATAATAATAAAATAACATATATTTTTGAAGAATTTTACAGGTTAAACATAGGCAGAGAGTAGTACCAGTAGATCAAAGTAAAGCGAACGACAGTCTGTTGCCCTCTGATCCAGGCCAGTCACTGATCAGTCTGTTTCCCCATGATCCGGGCCAGACATTGGAGCGTAACGTAGTTGGATTGAAATGATTGAACGTATACGTACTCTTGTTGACGCCAGACCCGGATATAACATTTTCAAAAATACTCTTCCTTCTTTTTCCAAGGCGAAGGCAATAGATGATGCCTAGGGATGCATAGGTAATGACTAGGGCATGAAGAAGTCTTCATCATTTTTCCAAAAGCGAGTGTCTGTTGGGAGCTCAGCTGAAAGGATTAGAAGGATTTCTTATTTTTTTCCTAATCACTAAAAGGTGATGAGATTTGTTCTTGATATCCTTAATCACCTTACTGAGGCGAGTCTGTGGGCACAGCTCAGCTAAAAGGTGATGCCATTTATTCCTTCTTAAATTATTCATATTGAACAATTCATCTACAAACTGTTGTTCAACTACAAAGCTATATGAGACTTTACAAAACTATATTAGACTTTACAAATGAGTGAGGCAAAAAAAACTGTTGACTGGTAGTAATATACAGTAGAATGACAACTAGATTACTAATATTACTAAATTTGCATATAAATCTTTGCTTGGATCTGGGCAAGAAATACTATAAAATAACATTTGTATTTGAAAATTCATGGAGATAAAATTGTGTTGAATATTGCCATTTATTTATGAAAGGTTGGTGGTTCATTTGAAAATTCATGGACATGAAATGTGTTGAATATTGCCATGTATTCATGAAAGGTTGGTTCATTTAAAAATTCACGGACATAAAAAAATGTGTCGAATATTCCCATTTTGTCATGAAATGTTGGTTCATTTGAAAATTCATGGAGATAAAAATGTGTCGAATATTGCCATTTATTCATGAAAGGTTGGTTCATTTGAAAATTCATGGACATAAAAATGTCAGATTCGAGCATTAGCCTTTTTACAAGTGGATTTGCTGTCAATACTGTCATCGACAGTGCAGATTTGCTGTCCGTAGTATGGATTTGATGTCAGAGGTGTGGATTTGTTATCAATAGTGTGGGTATGCTGTTAATCGTGTGGATTTGATGTCAATGATGTGGATTTGCTGTCAACGGTGTGGGTTTGTTGTCAATAGTGTGGGTATGCTGTTAATCGTGTGGATTTGATGTCAATGGTGTGGATTTGCTGTCCACGGTGTGGATTTGTTGTCAATAGTGTGTGTATGCTGGTAATCGTGTGGATTTGATGTCAATGGTGTGGATTTGCTGTCAAAGGTGTGGATTTGTTGTCAATAGTGTGGGTATGCTGGTAATCGTGTCGATTTGATGTCAATCGTGTGGACTTTATGTCTGTTTGTTGTCTATTTGTTGCAGTGTTATGTCCTAGCAACAACTGAGATCACATGAGGACGGGTACCGACTTGTAAGAGTGTGCACTCGTGGCATTCATAGTGCTGTCCCACTGGGAGATTAGGCTGTTGTCACCATGACCTGATATCCAACTTAGTCACATTATCCTGATACTGCGATATCCAATCATTGCCCATTCCCATTCATTCCGTGTGACAGATTAGGTAGCAACAAGCATCAATGTATCAAAATATGAATGTAAGTGATTGGTTTGACTCGGTAGGGATTTGAACCCCCAACCTTCCGCGCTTATCGACTCGGTCATTGGGTCTCGTTGGATTTGATATAAATGATGAGATTTGCTGTCAATGATGTGGATTTGCTGTCGATTGTGTGGCTTTGCTATAAAATGTCTGAATCTTGTTATCAGTAGTGTGGAGTTGCTGTTAACGGTGTGGATTTGCTATCAATAGTCTGGAGTTGCTGTCTGAATCTGTTGTTAATAGTGTGGATATCCTGTCAATAATGACAATTTGCTGTCAAAGGTGTTGACCTGTTGACGACAGTTTGAATATATAAAGAATCGACCAGATATCTTTTACATATATCTCAAGGCATTATTCCTAAGTAACTAGCTGCTATAACATATTTAAATACATAGCTGACAATCTGAAAGCACTACAAATATGAAGTCTTTGAAAATCGAGCGATTCTAATAGCACACCTTTTGCATACAGGCCCCCATTTCTCTTCACGTTGATTATGTCACCAATATATCAACCTGTTATTTGTGTACACACCGTGCGATAATTAGGATGGAGTGAGACGAGAATGTAGAAGACAGCGCCGCCCATTGCGTCGCCTCCCTTATCTTAGTCTAATTCTCCCCGTGTACCAGTGACATTTCCTCGCACTGTGTTCCAGCAGATGAGACCATTTTTTTTCTCTTTTTCTTGAAGATTTATACTGCCTATCATGGATAAGCCTGAATAGGCTTGTTTTCACCATTAGACAGTTTGTCGATAGAAAGCCTGAGCCTACACTTTTACTGACCCAAGGGATTTTTAACCTCCTACACCACATAGACATGGTATGAGAGCAACTGGCCTTTGATGACACTGTAAGTTATACACAGCGGTGGAAATCAAAATTGGCAGAGGTGGGGGCACAGGGAATGGAACCACTGACCTTCAGATTAGGAGTCCGACCAGAAAAAAAGTCAGATACTCTAACCACTCTGCCACTGCCACGTCATATATATACAAGAAAACTACACAGTCTTCATTGTCTATTGTTTTTGTTGTCCTTTTGTTCGGTTAGTTTTATTCCTGTAAGGTGTTGGTACTTCCCCTAATTACAAATGCATGCCATATATATAATTATAAGAAAATTACCCCATCTTCGTTGACTATAAGGGAAGGTGTTTCCTTATTTGTGATGTACTTTTCTTCGGTTAGTTTTATTCCTCTGAATAACATGTTGAAAACACTAAGCCGCTGGTATTTTATCCTGAATTATAAATGCCATGCCATATATACAAGAAAACTACCGCTCCTTTGTTGTCTAAACAGGAAGTTTTTTTGTTGTTTTTTTGTTATCCGTTTATTCAGTTAGTTTTATTCCTCTGAAAAACAGGTTGAAAACACTAAAGGCCCGGTCACATACACGTTAGTGGACGTAGTTGAACATAGTGGAGGCTAACATAGTTGAACGTAGTTGAATGTAGTTGAACGTAGTTGAACATAGTTGAATGTACCTGCATTCATACTTCTCCGTAATGCTAACTTGGTAATAACGTGGGTGGGCCATGAGTTCCGATTTAATCTTTGGACATGTTCAAAAGAGCGCTACGTTAGAGGCTAACATACTGTGGCGAAGTCTCTGTACTCTTAATATACTCTAGCGTACTGTAGTATATTTAGCATACTTGGACATAGTTGAACATAGTTGACCATAGTGGAGGCTAACATATGTTGAACGTAGTTGAACATAGTTGAACATAGATGAACGTACTGGCATCCATGCCGTAATGTATTTATCTGTACCAAAACCTGCCGTACTTTAACATTCTTCACCGTAGTTTAATGTACTTATACCACGTTTGACCCCAGTTAATCTATCCTATGTTCAACTACGTTCAGTATGTGTATGTGACCAGGGCTTGTGGCTCTAGTATTTCATCTCTAATTCAAATGCCATGCCATATACACAAGAAAGCTACCCCGTCTTCTTTGTCTATACGGGAAGGTGTTTCTTTGTTTGTGCTGTCCTTTTGTTTGGGTAGTTTTATTCCTCTGAATAACATGTTGAAAACACTAAGGCGTTGGTATTTCATCTCTAATTACGAATGCCGCTACACGCGAAATAAGAGAATACAAAAGAAGTATTGGGATATGAATTGAATAGCAAAATGAGGTAAAAGAAAATAAATGTGGACGTGAGGTGTGTTTTATGTTCCTTTTATATTAATTATATACAGTGGAACCTCTCTAAATCGACCGACCTTGGGACCGAATTTAAGTGGTCTATTTAGGGAGGTGGTCGGTTTAGGGAGTTAAAATATGTTTACAATAGTATTGTTGGGACCCAAATAAAATGATCGATATAGGTCGAGTGGTCGATCTGTGGAGGTGGTCGATTAGAGAGGTTTTACTGTAGTTGGAAATAGCACACTTTCTGTTGACCAGGAAATGGAAATGCCATCAAATAAACCTTTTCCGACGATTATGATATAGTTAGCTGTTATTCACAACATTAGTTCTTCTAGTACCATCAGATGACGGAATAGTGCTAGAAATAATTTATTGTGGATGCCGAAAACAACTAACCACCCACTTATATTATACATGTACAGTAAAACCTCCCTAACCGACCATCTCCACAGACCGACCACTCCCCGATATGAAATGGAAATGCCATCAAATAAACCTTTTCCGACGATTATGATATAGTTAGCTGTTATTCACAACATTAGTTCTTCTAGTACCATCAGATGACGGAATAGTGCTAGAAATAATTTATTGTGGATGCCGAAAACAACTAACCACCCACTTATATTATACATGTACAGTAAAACCTCCCTAACCGACCATCTCCACAGACCGACCACTCCCCGATATCGATCGCTGTATTTGGGTCACAATAATACCATTGTAACCATATTCTAACTCCCTAAACCGACTACCTCCCTAAATCCACCATTTAAAGTCGGTCCCAAGGTCGGTAGATTTAGAGAGGTTTTACTGTATATTGAAACGTGAAGGTGAAAGGTAATTCTCTTTTCACTAAACGAGTTCACATGCTATCCTTTGTTTGCCTGCCTCGCACATTGACAGTATATCTCAGAACAGAAGTTTCTCCTGAGTGTAGAATGCAGGCGAGGGGGTCACCCGGCTACAATTCGCCGCGCCAGGGGGGCACTCCACCAGTGCGTTGGTCAGGAGGAATTCAGAAACATTGATTCCCCTTTCCCCTCCGAGCATTTATACTTGCATAATGCATCAGATATTTATAATATGTGTGTAAATATGTGTGTATATGTACATATTACAGAGACATATATATATATATATATATATATATATATATATATATATATATATATATATACATGACACACACATATGCGTAACACGGCGACAGGACAAGAATCATGCTCAGGTTGAGGACTACATGGAGAATGGCTAGATAAACCTTCACAACGCACATTGAAATAATATATATATATATATATATATATGTATATATATATATGTATATATATATATATATATATATATATATATATATATATATATATATATATATATACATAAAGCAGCGATAAGGCACGATCGTGCTCAGAGTGAGCACTACATGTAGAAGGGCCGGCTAAACCTACACGAAGCCGTCATGTGCACACCTGTTACCGGGCACAGGACGGGGGATGTGCGGTGGCGAGGCGTCCTCCAGACCGGCCGAGCTGCTCCTTCCCCGGCTCACCTCTGCCGTGTTGATCTGCTCTTGGGAATAAGGGCCTGCTGGAGTTGGCAGCTCGGCTAATCCAAAGCAGTCCAGCGCATTCCCATTCCCACTCCTATTCCTTTTCCCATTCCACTCTCAGCACCACACCATCACATTGTGACTGGCCGACAACACCACCCACGACTAACACCACCTCCCCAACAACACCACTAACACCACCAACACGTGCACTGTGGCTCGCTGAGCCATGCGCGCAACTGGCTGCTCAAAACCTACAATATCTCCTTAAGAGCCCACTCAAAGCCCCCCCCCCCCTACACACACCACCACACCGTCACCCCCTCACCACTCCGCACGCCTCACCACCACCACACCTTCACTTCCCACGCCCACCCCCACGCCCACCCCCACGCCCCTGCCGTACGCCCCATGCACCACGCCCCACGCCCCATGCCCCATGCACCACGCCCCATGCACCACGCACCACGCCCCATGCACCACGCCCCATGCCCTACGCCTCACGCCCCACGCCCCACGCCCCACGCCCCACGCCCCATGCCCCACGCCCCACTCCCCATACCCCATTCGGCCCACGCCCTCCTTCCCACCACTCGCCACACTGGAGACGTATACAAATGACGGTCGGGTGGCGTCACGTGCCGGGAATACACACGTCAGGTCCGGCTGGTACCCGGCCGTGACGAGGCAAGGCAACCCGGCCATCACGGCCGCCCGTTGAATAATTCCACTCACCTTCCCGGCGGCGGGCCCGGGCCTGAACTTTGCGCCGAAAGGTCAATTGATAGGTGCGAGGGTAATTAGGGTCCGTATGAAGGATTGGCCTGCGGTTGTCGTCTGCTTTTCCCGCGCGTTCCCGCGTCTCCCACTACCGTGACGTCGTCTGCTTGGTGCACGTGATCTGCGCCCGTTCATGGGGCCCCCTCGCGCCTGCGCATCCGCCACGTGAGATACGAAAGCGAGGCTGCGCGTTGTAGAAGAGGAAGCTAAATATCAACACACCCGGCCACGTGCTTTTCGCCAGGTTCTAGGTATCCTGAGGTAGCAAGATGATGGTGATGGCGTTCCTATTATCCATAAAGTACACCGATGCACTTAGCTCCGAGCCGGGAAGTCGGATATGGAGCGCAGCAAAGGCACGGCTGGGGACTGCACCCGGGAGTACTAAATATGTAGATATAGTTCGCACCTAGTCGGTAGCAAGTTAATGCATACAGCCAATCTCATCGATCGGCGACTACCGTCAGAAGGCGTACAGCACCCGAACCTGCCGGGCGGGCCGGGGCAGTTAGCCGTGATTGTGGCGCCGTCTAACCAGATTCCTCACACTCTATTCCTCAGATAGAACCACTTCCCTCCCCGGGCACTCGAACACCCTCCCACCGACCGGCTCGGCCCTATGAGGGTGCGTGCG
Source organism: Branchipolynoe longqiensis (assembly GCA_030323885.1). Taxonomy (NCBI): domain Eukaryota; kingdom Metazoa; phylum Annelida; class Polychaeta; order Phyllodocida; family Polynoidae; genus Branchipolynoe; species Branchipolynoe longqiensis. The sequence continues at coordinate 78,671,276 of CM059186.1, read as the reverse complement.
GTGATTGTGTCGGAGCCCTCCCTGTCGACTGCGGGTAAGCACGGGAGGAGCGGGCATACAAAGCGGAGAGTGGTGAAAGCTGGGTAGCGGGGGCGGAGGGGGGGGGGGGTAACGCCTGCCTGCCTGCCTGCCGGGCTGCTCCGTCACCGCTCCCTACTCCACGGTGTATCCGCGTGACTGCCCAACCCAACACGCCCGGTGCCCTGCTCCCCTGTCCTCCTCCGGGCCGCCTCCGTGCATACAAGCCGCCCGCCCCCGCCACCAGTCAGCTCCGAGCCACACCGCTCCAGGGTGCGAGGTCGCTGTATGCCCGTCTCCCCGTCATGTGGACAGACAGACTCACTCTCGCCGCACGCACATATGCACAATGTGACGCGCAGATGTGAATGTGTGTGAGGGAGTGTGACTTAATGGGTCAGTGAGTGAGTGAGTGAGTATGTGGGAGTGATTGAGTGAATGAGTGAGAGTGTAAATGTGAGTGAGTGGGTGAGTGAGTAGGTAAGTGAGCAAGTTAGTGAGTGAGTGAATGAATGTAAATGTGAGTGAGTGGGTGAGTGAGTAGATAAGTAAGTGAGTGAGTGGGAGTGTAAATGTGAGTGAGTGGGTGAGTGAGTAGGTAAGTGAGTAAGTAAGTAAGTGAGTGAGTGAGAGTGTAAATGTTAGTGAGTGGGTGAGTGAGTAGGTAAGTGAGTGGGTGAGTGAGTGAGTATGTGGAAGTGAATGAGTGAGAGTGTAAATTTGAGTGAGTGCATGAGTGAGTAGGTAAGTGAGTGGGTGAGAGAGGAAGTGAGTGAGTGAGAGTGTCAATTTTGCAAGTGAGTGAGTGTGTGAGTGAATAAATGAATGAGTGAGAGTGCGAATGTGAGTGAGTGAATGTGTGAGTGAGTGGGTGAGTGAGCGAGTGAGTGGGTGAGTGAGTGAGTGAGTGAGTGAGTGAGTGAGTGAGTGAGTGAGTGAGTGAGTGAGATATGTGAGTCAGTCAGTGAGTCAGTCAGCCAGTGTGAATATGTGTGAGTGAGTGGGTGAGTCAGTCAGTCAGTCAGGTAGTCAAGGAATCAGTCAGTCAGGGAGTCAGTCAGTCAGTCAGTGAGGGCAGTTTAACCAACAGTGGCAGCCGCCTAGAGCCCTCCCTTAATTAGATCACAGTGAAGCCGGGGCACACCGGGTTAATACGTCACATGCGGTGGACGGGAAGGCCCTCTCCACGACCGTTGTGTTGTTCCCATGCACCGGTCCAGGCAAAGGGGCGACGCACTGCAGTTGACCCTGAACACCCCGCGGCCGGCTGAAGAACTGGCTTAAAGTAGGGGTATTCGAGTGGCGGACAAGTGTGGGTGTCGAGGCTGGTGGTTATGTGTGAAGGTCACACTGAGGTGCCGGCCTCCCATATGGCGGCTGGTGGCCTGCGCAGAAGGGCCATGTGTCTATACTACTAGGTCCTCCACCTCCCTACCCCACGGATGGTGGAAAGGCCACGTGTGGCGAAGAAGCAGACAGGCTGGCAGGTATCCCCCCCAGAGAAGCTGGGGGGGGGGGGGGGGGGGGGAACAAGCAGAGGAGAGAAAACAGACCACTGAAGGGCGGGGGGGGGGGGGGGTGCCGGGGGGGGGGGGGGGGGGGGGGGGGGTTAGGAGGTAGGTAGAGAGTGAGCAGTAGGAGGTGGGAACTAGATGGGCTGTCGCCGGACGCGTACGTCGAATAGGTAGAGCGCAGGCTTCCCCTGTGGAAGGTTTGGAGTTTGCTCCCCAGTCGAGTCAAACCAATGACTTACAAAATTGATACTTGTCACCAGCCTAGGATAGGGTTATGACTGGTTAGCTCAGTATCAGGATAATGTGACTGAGTGGGAAATTGGGTCATGGTGCTGGCAACCTGGTCCCGAAGTGGGGCAGCACTATCAAGTCGCTAATGAGTGACACTGTCATATGTCGGTACCCGACCTGATATGACCTTAGGTTTTGCGAGGACATAAAACTCCAACAAACGAACAAACAGGTGGACGGTGAGTTGTGGGAGCTAGGTGGGAGGTGGGAGGTGGAGGGTGAAAGGTGAGAGTTACGTGCGCGGTTGGCGGTGGGAGGTGGGAGCTATGTTGGCGGTGGGCGGAGGGGATGGGCAATGGACGGAGGGTGGTGGGCGGTGAGCTGTGGGCGGTGGGCGGTGAGCTGTGGGCGGTGGGCGGTGGGAGATAGGAGCTAGGTGGGCTGAGATACATGATGGATTTGACGTGCACATAGGTGTGTCAATAAACGAGCCCATCTCAGACATGACAAGTAAGGGTCAGTAGAGACCCTACAACGACCAGCCTATCTTAGGGCAGCCCCATTAACTAGGCCGGAAGTAACATAAAGCAGGCCGGGCCGATCGGCGCGCTCATACGGCATTATACACAGGCCGAGGCCCCCGGTGATGGATACCACCGGCTAACAATAGCCACTGCCTTCAACCATGTGTTATAGCTCGCATAAGCACAAGCCGATCCATTCAAGCTGCTACAACAGAGATGCCAACATTGTGTGATCAAAAATAAGAAGATTTTAACATTTTATTGGGAAGATAAGTTTTTGTGTGGAAACATGCGAGATGACAATCGGCCATATATCATGACATACATCATGGACTATATTTCCATATTATGTTGCTTGTTAGCAGCTCGATCCATACCTGCTTAATACCTAAACTATGTCACCGGCATTTCCGAGAACCCTCATCCCAGGTGTTTCCCCAACCTGAGAACTGCATCTGAACATCCATCCCCCATTCACCTTCCCTTCAACACCCCGGTTCTCGGAAATGCGCATGGAAGGTGCATATATGTGAGACTACAATATAAAACTACAACTGTGTGGTGACCAATGTTTATATACATTGAAAGCATCAAGTATCTAAGCACCAGTATCTAAGTTATATATGTAGAATCAAATTTAGATACCATATTCTCGCGGATTAACGCCCATGTGTGGGTTATATACCTGTTCATACAAGTCCCACCAGGTATCCCACCATGTGTCTATGTGTCATTTTCTAGGCTCTGCTTGCCACCTTGAGCTGCTGATGTCTTTAAGCTGCTGTAAGTAGCCATTTTTGCCTTTTGTATTAGTTGATTTTCTTTAGGTGGGTGAAAGTGAAAATCGGTAGATTTGCACATGGAATCGTAATATCAGAAGCGAGTAGCCAAAATCGGAAGTCTTCCTACAAAATCGGAGCAGATGGCATCTATGTTTCTCACATAAGTACGAGCCGCTCCATTCAAGCTGCTACAGTATTAAATAAAGATAATTAATAGATGTGCAATAGATGGGACCGGAGAACTAACACAGGAGTGCACTGGTATATATATACCGAGGTATATCACCATTATTACAAGCGCGCGTTACAGGAGTTGCTCCCTTTGTGTTAACCAGTTAACCCCCCTCCACTACCCCCCTAGCCACCACACTCCATTTAATAACCAGCAGTCAAGTCACGGGAGCAATAAGGCACGCCAACAACCAGCGACACGCGGCCGGAAGTGACGTCAGAGCGCGAGTTAACTCCGGTGGAGTCCCTTGTTTTTGTCTGCCCCTGTGGCGTAGCTCCCCTGTTGCGTCTAAGAACCCGTGTGGGAGACGCGGGGAGCCGTATCGGAATCACGCCCAATCACGCACCACACACAGCATGCCGTCACCGCCTCCTTAAAACCAGCCTCCTTTTTCTCCTCTCTTTTTTTATATTTGTATATCCTTTTAAAGTTGCATAGTCCGATGGTTTTGAGCTTCTGAAATTTTCTGAGATAAATACATTATATTTATCGTTATAATCTAGTTTACTTTAGTTGGAAGTAGCTTTTATCTTAAACGGCTAACTTTGGAGATATTTGAATGTAAAATTAATTTCGGCAAGCATGCCAAAACTCTGACCCCCATAGGTTTCTGCAATAACAGGTTGTATTCAGTCGCCTCAATATTCAACTGTGTGGCGACCAATGTTTATATACATTGAAAGAATCAAGTATCTAAGCATCAGTAGCTAAGTTAGTTATGTAGAATCAAATTTAGATACCATATTCTCGCTTGTTAACGCCCATGTGTGGGTTAACACCCACCCCCCACTTGGCCAGTATTTCATAGACGCCCACCCCATAAATGCCCATGTGTTAGTAAACACCCATCCCCCACTTCAGTGATTTCCCAATTTAAACACGAGAATACGGTCATTGTTTTGCTTTTGAAAATTTGACGTTTTCATCGGACGATGCAGCTTTAATATTAGGCAGGCGGACAAAGCGCATGGAAGGTGCATATATGTGCATTTCTGCGCATGCCCATGTCGCCCTTGGTTACAGGAGCAGATGCAGTGGCAGAGGAGACACGTGGAACTTACAAGAACTGCACACACGCGACCAACTGCCGGTGGCTGGAGAGTTCCAAGGGTGTTCGCCTTAGATATAGAGGCAGGAAGTACACGTGACGTGTATGTATGTAGACACGCATGTAATATCGCCCTGTCCTATGCGCATGCGCGACAGTGGGTGAACGGGGTGAGGGTGAGTGTGAGTGAGCGAGGGATGGGCGAGGGGTGTTGAAGGGAGGGTGAATGGGGGATGGAGGTTCAGATGTAGTTCTCAGGTTGGGGAAACACCTGAGATGAGGGTTCTCGGAAATGCCGGTGACATAGTTTAGGTATTAAGCAGGTATGGATCGAGCTGCTAACAAGCAACATAATATGGAAATATAGTCCATGATGTATTTTTGAGAGTGTGATTTTCTTTTTTATCGTGACAGTGTCCTTGTCTGTTAAAATACAACCCTTTGATGATGAGACAAAGCAAAAAATAGCAAAGGCAGATTGGCGGTGATTTTACGCTGTGTAGGCAACAAAGACCATGTTCTCCGTGGAACTAGGCAAAGCGTGTATAGGAAGTTTATTAAGTTTTCCTCCCTGTCATGTTATATGGGGTATATAGCGTGTTGCACAGAGCTGTTCGTGCCAGGGCCATCTTTGTTTTAGAACTAATATAGTTCTTTGACTTTTGGATCTAAACCATCTCCAGATACCTTTCATGAACGAACAAAAACGTACCTATGTGCGTTTTAGCTCTTAAAGTACACCTGCGTTTAGTGAATCGTATATGCCTTATTTTAACATATGATCTATACATATATATATATACATATATAGACATATGGACAGATGCAATACAGAGAGTGAGGGGAAGACAACTAAGGAGACAGAACTTTGATATGTTTGTTCAAAAATGCATGTTGATATTCACTTCTCCTTTAGTATTTTCTACTTAAACAGGGTGAAAGTGGTCTCCGGGAAAAAAAGCGGAAATGCTGATATTCTCCCATAGGTTTAACACTGTCACTGTGTCAGGGAATCGCGGAAAATTTCCGGAAGTTGTGTTTCATATATATTGGTATACGTTGATAGCGCTGCGCCGTTTGAAGCATGTATAGTAGGAGTATATGCTGATAGTGCTGCAGCGTTTGGAGCATTTATTAGTGGTATACGCTGCTAGTGCTGCGGCGTCTGCACCACGTATTAGTATAGATCTACGCTGATGGTGCTGTGGAATTAAAAAATCCCGGAAATCCGAGCAAATGCGGAGATCTTTCATCCCTGTTAAAGTTCTACAAACAAATTTGTTTAAATCGAACTCCTACCCACCGAGCTGTTATAATAACGACTTAACATAATCACTGCATATGCAACTGTGGAGCATGAATACTTCATTCAAATATTGTGGATGGGCTGCGAAACGAGTCATCTTTTATTACTAAATCTTCTAGTTTCCCTCTTCCATCGCGCCAATACCATTAACCCTCATCCGTGCGTCCGTCAATTTTCATTATCTTGCGTAGATAAATATGGCCAGTCGGCCTTTAAAAAAAAAAAAAAAATCGGCATTGTATCACTTTATATATATATATATATAGGAGGTGGTGTGGAGAATGCAATCTTTATTTTCACATTAATCAATAATCAATAAATCAAGGACCTGGCTGGACATAGAAGTGCCCTACTGGAACACAAGATTTTAAATTAAAAGTAGAATGGTCGTATGGCGTTTCTGGCGAATTAGAGAGTGGCCAGCCGGCCCGCGCCCAGTAGTGTATACGCAAGCCGTCGCGCCGCCTGGTGGAATAGCCAGCTACCCCCCACCTGGTTCATTGAACCCGCGGGGGGGGGGGGGGGGGGGGAGCAGCATGGGTTACTTACATCTGCATATACGTAGTATATATGTTGGTGTAAGATACACATTGAGACGGAGGCAGTGTGGAGGATACAATCTTTATTTTTCACATTAATCAATAATCAAGCAATCAAGTACCTGGCTGGGCCTAGAAGTGCCAGGACCAGAGGACCCATCCAGACAGAATTCTAACACCCACATCAGCGACAATCTGCTCCGACAGCGAGCGGGAGATGTATTTATGAACAGCGTCTGATGACCAATCGTCACTTGCTACCCGGACCGCACTCTGTCCACACCTCTCTCTATCACCTCTCCGCCGGCCATGCTCCTCCTCGATATGTCTGAAAAGAGTTCCAGGAGGGGGAGCCCGGCGGCATTTCACTTTCTACTCTTACTCCATCCATGTCTATGGCTCGCTGGATGGTCACCATAGAGCAAATAGACATGGTCCTTTGACTCAACTCTCCTCATTTCTCTTTCCTAGATTCTGCCCATTTCGATTTCTCCCAGGCACACTTCTTCCCCTGACCAGGATAGTTATGTTCTTGGGTGGGGACCTTCACCTTTACGATTTCTCTGTCTTGTTCTTGTTGCTGGAATGACCGCTGCTCCCGCCTTTGCCCGCCTTCCTCAAACCCTTGCTGCTGACCGGATTCAAGTGCTACATACACTACACTACACCTACAGCTCAACTACACGCCGGACTGAAGAGATTCGCTGCCACCCCAATGCCTCGCTGTTACAATGTTGTGAAGATGTCCCCAGCTTCTACAACACTCCCTACTGAAGTGAAGTCTTCAACCACAGATTGGGCCGATTTATCGGAGCCTCTCTACCCAATGTTGCAGTTCTGCAACCGGTAACCGTCGTAAGGTTACAAACACCCCCAATCGTCGACCAATCGTCCCTGGTCTTAATTTTGTCGATCGCGACCCCCTGGAGTGCCGAATAAGTGCAGCCGCCACGATGGAGTGAGTGGCAGGAGAAACTGTCTTTAGTAAAACCCGCCAATGAGGCAAAATACTTAATGCTGGACTGGAGTGTCACGTAGTCAAGTGGGTCATAACCGCCCGCCTGAGAAGGAACTTGGAATGCAGCTTCCGACGGGCCACTTTGACCTTGGAAAAATGTTTCTTTACCCAGAAAACCACACACAATTGCGTGTTTGGCACACATGCAAACAGAATGAGGAGCTCGCGCTCCGCAAACTGGATAGTTTTTGAGCGGAGAACCATCACTACCATACCCCAATTGTAAAAGGCAAAGTCTGAACGCAGGAGGACAGACTTCGAAGAGGTAATCTGGCACTTGCGCATCAGAGCTCTGAAGCCAACCAAAACGGCCATCCGTGTGCAGACGTGGCCCTCACTTCCCGACATGAAAGAGAATATCTTAATTAACTCAGCAGGCAATAACGGTGCCGCGCACTTAACAGCGCAACCCAAGGTTCGCTTAGCCCCTCCCAAAATTGTACGTATCTGATGTGATAAAAAATCGATCGGGTCACTCCCCTCGGATTTCAGAAAATAATTGAGGGCACTCAGAACTGAGCATCTAGTATAAGCTTATAATAAGGGTTCCTTAAGTGGCGAATAGCATCATACACCCTGGTGGAGAAGGAGTGCCCGCCTCGGACACACGTAGAGCAGTGGGCCAGGCGTCCGCCTAGCCGTTCCAGTTCCTTGCGATTTGCCTTCCTGCGGCCCAAGAACATAAACAAAACATGTTTTAGCTTAGCAATCTTGTCAACAGGCAGTCTGAGTTGCAACTTTACACTATCTATGCCTATGCCCAAGAACCTAGCGCATTGGGCAGGAGCAGGGAGTTTAAAGTAACTTAAGTAGAAGCCTAAACGACGTAAAGTTTTCATTATCACGAGTTGGCTATGGAGGCATTCCTTATAATCAGTGCCCAAAACAGCAAAATAATCGAGATATTTCATGGTGCGCAGCACCCCATCGCTACGTGCACAGAGCACAAAAAAGTTGGAAATTCTATTGAAAATATAAGGGCTGGAGGAGAGGCCCATACACAGACGATTATCGAAAAAGATTTGAGTTCCATCCCCAAAATTCCAGCATAAAGCCTGGTGAGGACGGTCGCTGGGGTGAATAGGAATAGCCCTATAGGCATCTTTTATATCATCTTTCCCAAGTTGTCCAATACCTGATAAGAGAATTGTTTGGTAATGTCCGACACAAAGCTATTTACTGACAGGTGTGATTTACTCCTGCAGCGGCAGCACCAGTGCCCAAAGTTGCAAGTCTTGTCATCATTCCCGCACCCTTCTTCTTTATTATAGGCGAAGCACGGCTTCTTCCCATCCTTGGAGTACAATTGCCTATTAGCCCCTTGATCCCCCTTACTAATAGTAGATAAGATTCCCTTAACCAGTTGACTACGCATGGACTCAAAAGCATAATATTTCAATCCTAGCTCCGGATTTCCTGCGCAGAATGCGTCATACCCGTCACTCACTGCCAACTTTCGTATCGCTAAATCATAGCTAGCATGGGCCTGATCTTTAAATTTACCCATCTTGGCCTTACCTGCTATGTACTTAAGGTGCTTAACAAAGTGGCGCAAGTCTTGTAAATCTAGGTCCTTTTTATCTGGGATCCAGGCGCAGGAAGCTTCAACAATTTTAAAAGGAGACAGGTTTTTAAGGTCCTTTCGGTCCTCTAGGTAACGTTTAATGGACCACTTACTCTGTTGTTTCCTATCTCGACTGGTCATCCTGCCTGTCGACGAACTCAAACTGGGAGACCGCTGGTGCTGCCGATGGTGCCGCCGCTATCGGGAACTGCTCTGCCTCTTGCTCGAGCTATGCCCCCTCTTTCGCCTGGCCGTCAAGTCCGCCCATTCTTGCACCGCTCCAGTGCTCGTTCCTTCTCCACTATGGCGCACTCCCGTTCGTCCAGCTCCTCATCACTGGGCACCCCCGAGGGCTCCGATGACACACAAGGCGCCAGTGCCTCCTTCTTTATGAATTCGCAATTGTCATCCGACATGGTGCCCGTTTTTTCACTTGTTCACGTAGCGCGCCTCATCTGCGATACGACAAGTGTCATTCACTGGGCCTCGGTGTAGACAACCACAAGGGCCACAGTACATAGCAAGTAGACCATGCGTTACTTACATCTGCATATACGTAGTATATAAGTTGTTATATATATATAGGGCCTACATATTTGAGTGTATATATACATATATAAGTATATATGAATAAATATTATATATGTGCATAGATACATATATGTATATATATGTATATATGTGCATATGTATATATGCGTATTTATATGTATATATATGTACATATGTACATATATGTATACCTGGCATACATTAAATTATGTACTCATATATACGTATTAAGTTTGCCTCCATGTCATGTTGGAAGTGAATTAATGCTGGACTGGAGCATTAATGCTGGACTGGACCACTTACTCTTGATAGTCCACCTTACGAGAGTGTCTCTCGAGATAGCTTCATGTGGTCTTATAAAGCTGATTAGTAGTTGTCTGGAATTCCTAATTCCGCATGACTTGGATATATAATCCCTGATGGCTGAAACTACACATATCCGTTTATCCTCCGGAAAACTATTTACATGTACTGTGGACAGTGGGTCCCCTGTGCGATTTGATTTGAGCAATATCTCTAAATAAAATGTCACTTCATCCTTATCTATTTCTAGTCCATCTAGTGAGAGTGCCACAATAGTTTGGCCTCTGTGTCCTGTAATTAGCAGTAATAAAACTGATAATTTAAATCCTAGGTCCTTCATTGAGAAATGTCTGTTGCTAGGCCATGACTTGAATAACTTGAATACTATTGACACATCCCAAAACCTATTGTATTTTTGTTTGGGTGGGTTTCTTTCATACACCGATCTAATGAACCAGTGTACCAACTGATGTTTTCCAATCATTTGTCCATCTATTCTTGGTAGAATAATAGATAATGCACATCTCGCTGCGTTAATTGCACTGAATCCTAATCCTTCATCTTCTAAAATCTGAGTCAAGTGGGACCTTAGTCCGGTTCTTCTTAGAGGAAGCCCCTCTCGATGGTAACATTTGCTCCATCTTCTGTTGTACCAGCCTGGCAACCTGCTCATCTAGGTCAGCTGGGCCGGGGCCGGTGTCGTACCCCCCACACCCGCCTCCTCAGAATCATGTTGTTCTGGCGATGGCGACCTTTGTACCCATGCTGGCGGTGTGGTGTCTTCATCAGCACTACGTGCATGAATTGCCTCTGCCTTAATCTGCTTCTTAGCCATGGCTCCGAGACTGTGAGTAAAACCGAAAAACAATGATTAGGCATTGTCTTAGGCTGAATAGCACACTGATAATTAGAATATAATTATACTAGGTGTGTATTTATGGTGTTAAAAAGGTTGTTAATGCAGGTGTATGGCTAATAGACAATTGTAGGATGACAGTATGGGTAACCAACTGATCCAAGTGAGCACCAGTGTAGGGGTGCCCTCCCACACTCTAAGTACCTATAAACTTCTCTCACCTGTGGCGTTCTTTGCCAACAAGTTGAAGAAAATACTATAGGACTCAGAGGTACGCCTTGTCAAGAATCACAAATGGGGAATCTAATGAAACCCAGTGAAAAAATCCCTAATGATGTACGTGGCTCCTGCCAAACATCTCTCCGTTCATCAAAGGGCAGCTAAATTAATAACCGAATAATGGAGGCATTGTTCTATCGATCATGCCAAAACAGATCAAAACTAAGCTGTAAAACAGGAATAACTTATCGAAAAGTTTTTAAAAACTTTGTACATGAATGCTAACATGAACTGACCAACATATCGAGTTTGAAAGATACTAACCGGTTTGGTTTTGTAGTCAATGTAGAAAAACTGCTGGAGCTTCTCACAAGACATCCTCTTGCTGTGAGCTGATTATGCTAATTGCCTGACCCAGATGTGCTTCCTTCTCCCTGGGCTACGAGTAGCCAGAGGCATAGTACCGAGGTAAAATATATATATATGTATATATATGTGTGTGTGTGAATACACATCTTGAAACGCATGCAAAGTTACACACCTCGGATTAACTATGATTATGTTTAAAAGATTTCTGATTACGTAAAACTTAAAAGCACAATCATTCATATTATTGACATAGATCGCAACACAAAACAAAACAATATGTTTGAGCTCCTTAAGGAATAGCCATTGCATACGCAAATATATATATATATATATATATATATATACCCCATATGTTTCCATCTATATATATATATAGATATATAATTTCTATAAAGGTTGTAATAATGTACCTACTGTGTAATGCACCCAGTATAAAATCAATCTGTTTTTGTTCAATATAACGGGTCTGAACTTTGGCGCTGTTCAGACGAACAAAGATACTAGATTTTATTTTTAAAGAATTCAACTAAACAACCTGGTAGTGCCCTGATGGTGCTACTCTTATTATCAGCAAGTGTCTGAATGCTTCATTGTCTGAGAGATGCATTATCACCAAAGACGTGGGTAGGCTGCCATCAACGATGCCTGCCTTGCACCCCCTTTGCACGGTCGACCCTGCCCATAATACCCCACCTCCCCACACACACTGTGTTGTCACCACACACACAGCACCACACACACATCATCACATATACAGCATCACACACACAGCACCACACACACATCACCACACATACAGCACCACACACACATCACCACACACACATCACCACACACACATCACCACACACAGCAGCACACACACAACACCACACACACAGCACCACACACATCACCATACACACAGCACCACACACACAAGACCACACACACATCACCACACACACAGCACCACACACACATCACCACACACATCACCACACACACAACACCACACACAGCACCACACACACAACACCACACACACAACACCACACACACAACACCATACACAGCATCACACACACATCATCACACACAGAGCACCACACCCACATCACCACACACACATCATCACACACACAGCACCACACACACAGCACCACACACACATCATCACACACACAGCATCACACACACAGCACAACACACACATCACCACACATACAGCACCACACACATCACCACACACCCATCATCACACACACATCACCACACACACAGCACCACACACAACACCACACACAGCACCACACACACAGCACCACACACAGCACCACACACACAACACCACACCCACATCACCACACACACATCACCACACAGAGCACCACACACACAACACCACACACAACACCACACACACAACACCACACACACATCACCACACACACATCACCACACACACAGCACCACACACACATCATCACACACACAGCACCAAACACAGAGCACCACACACACATCATCACACACACAGCCCCACACACACATCACAACACACACAGCACCACCCACATCACCACACACACATCACCACACACATCACCACACACAACACCACACACACCACCACCCACACAGCACCACACACACAGCACCACACACACAGCACCACACACAGCACCACACACATATCATCACACACAGCACCACACACACATCATCACACACAGCACCATCCACACATCACCACACACATCATCACACACACATCACCACACACACAGCACCACACACAGCACCACACACACAGCACCACACACACAGCACCACACACACAACACCACACACACAGCACCACACACACAGCACCACACACACATCACCACACACACAGCACCACACACACAACACCACACACCCAGCATCACACATAGCACCACACACACAGCACCACACACACAGCACCACACACACATCATCACACACACAGCACCACACACAGCACCACACACACATCATCACACACACAACACCACACACACAGCACCACACACACAGCACCACACACACATCATCACACACACAGCACCACACACACAGCACCACACATACAGCACCACACACACATCATCACACACACAGCACCACACACACAGCACCACACACGCATCACCACACACACAGCACCACACACGCATCACCACACACACAGCACCACACACACATCTCCACACACACAGCACCACACACACAGCACCACACACACAGCACCACACACAGCACCACACACACACCATCACACACACAGCACCACACACAGATCACCACACACGCACAGATCAGGCGCGGGTTACCACGCCCAGGTGTGCCTCAGGTCGGGCTGTGTACAGGCGGTGCATCTATATGTGAGTGCATCACCTTGAGCAGCTCGGCACCCACATCAGTGAGAAGCTCTCCAGTGTGTCTTATTAGTGGTTGAGCAGGCGCGCCTACTCTACACAACAGACTATATTCAATACGCCGATAACAGAGGGCGGCCACAAAGAGTAAGGTACACCATCTCCTATGGACCCCCCTCCCCCCACCTCACCCTCACCCCTCCTACACACACACACCCCTACCCACGAGGGAGACAATCGTCCAACCTCCTTCCCCCGCAGCTACCCACAATGCCCTGCGCCCCCCCCCCTCCCCCGGGCGCTCTTGCTCATGACGTCACTTTGCGCGACAGGAAGATGTTTCAATGCATAGCTTCTCTATGTCTCTTGCAGTGCGTTGATGGTATCGAATAACTGCGGCTCTGGTGCACTTAGTTTGCCTGGGGTAGATGGGTGGGTTGCTGTGTGTATGTTTGAGGGGTGCGGGTGGGTGGGTTGTGAGTGTGGGTGGAGACTAGGTTCATCCTAAATATAGGATTTTTCCTATTGTGCAAAGAAACTTGAGAAGGTTAGTTCAATAATAACGTCGTACCTTGCCGGGGTTCTTTGGTGAAACCCAACCGGGTGCATTGCTGAGGCAACCACCAGAACTGAATATTCGATCATAAGATTTTTGGTCTTTTCTTTTCTAAAAGCAAGTGAATGACTGATAATTCTACCGCGCCAGAATACACCCACCTCCATCCGCCTCCTCCATTTGTACCCTGAAAATCCCACAGCATGTAATTTAGACTGACAGCCAGGAGAAGTGTGAGAAGACTCTTTCTTATTTCTTTCTTTCCAGATAGCAGAATGCTGAATTAGCATTTGACGAATCTGAAGTCATCGTATACATAATAACCAAGTCCCAGTTGTCACGGATCTGCAATTCTTAGCATTCGTATCATTTTGTTCTCACCTGATTCGTTGGAGCAATAAATAAGTGTATAGTATGACATGTCCGTGAACAGAAACCAACAAGGTGAGATAATGACTTCTTTGCAAAACCTCAATTCTAAGGATGCCAATAATGTAGGCTGACTTGTGCTTAGTGTGAAAGTACAACGCATATGAGCCTGTCTCAAAAGGTGATCACTCTTTTTTTTTTGTCCATTGTAACTATTGACACAAAACAGCATAGAAACAGTTACACTGAAAACACAAGGACATTTGCTTCAAATCAAGATGTATTCTATTACGATTATGAAACACCATGTAAAAGACAAATCAGTTTATCCTGAGCAACTGCATAAGCAGATAGTATGTTGATCGTTACAATGGACAAAGTTTTGTCCCATATTGCTTAGCACCTTTTGAGACAGTCTCATATATTACACTTAGCACCTGCATTGTAACTGACATCGGACGTACGATTACAGTTGCTATAAATAGTATAATGTGTGAACTTGTATGAATTAACTATATTAAATATGATTCATAAAGACTTCCATGTAATATAGAAGCGATTATAATACAAGGTGTTTTGAATTGAACACGATTCACATTTGCTGGTAAATCCGGTTTGCCTGGGAAATGATTGTTGTTGTTGTTGTTTGTTGTTGTTTTATGTCCTAGCAACATCTAAGGTCATATCAGGACGGGTACCGACTTGTGACAGTGCGCACTCATGGCGACTTTATAGTGCTGTCCCACTGGGAAACCAGGCCACCGGCACCATGACCTGGTATCCCACTCAGTCACATTATCCTGACACTGAGCACACCAGTCCTTGCCCTATCCTGATAATGCTGAGCGCCAGGCTAGGAAGCGACAAGTATCAATTTTAAAGTCATTGGTTTGACTCGAACAGGACTCGAACCCACGACCCCACGATCTACCAGCACGGGAGACGGACGCTCTAACTCATTCGGCCATCCCGTCTGGTCTGCCTGGGAAATGAGCCGTGATTTTAATACTAAATGCACGCTCCACCACGTACTAAGTCCGTGTGCACATATTTCGCATAGAACTCAGCACATGTGACAATGATAAATAACATCATAAGTGAACAACGCCAACTGGAAATGAGAGTGAAAGATGCAATGTATAGTCTATCACTCTGACAGTTTCCGATCTATGTGTGCTAAGCATGATCAGAATGTACTGTGGCGGAGTGGTTAGAGTGTCTGCCTTTTTTCTAGGTCAGACTGCTAATCTGAAGGTCGGTGGTTCGATTTCCCGTTCCATCACCTCTGCCAATTTGGATGTCCACCGCTGTGTATAACTTACACTGTCAAAGGCTAGTTGCTCTCATACCATATCTATGTGGTGTGGGAGGTTAAAAATCCCTTTGGTCGGTAAAAGTGTAGGCTCAGGCTTTATATTAATCAATTCTCCAATGGTAAATACAAGAATATTCAGACTTACCCATGATAGGCAGTATAAATCTTCAATCTTCAAGAAAATGTGAATGTCAATATTCCCGATCCAAACAAAGTTATATTTCTGGTGGCTTATCTTGAATAAACCAGTAGTTTAATTAAATATAGATAGCATCAGAATGATTGATGTCCAGCTACAGAGATTAGCACCTGTTCCGTGCTCGAACACCTGATTATATGTGCAATCATTGCACAAGGCCATAGATCTCTCCTCTATGCCTACCAGCTCCCACCACACACCTGCTCAGTCAGCCCCAACCCCCGCAGATATGTGCTCACCTGTCCGGCAACAATAGTTATTTATTGGTGCCCTGAAAACCCCTCATGAAATATGTGTGGCAACATGGCCAGTCAAAGCGCCCCCTGGTACGTGCGGCATGAATTAATAAGCACACAACATTCACCCCTCACATAAGGGATTTACTAAATAATCACCTCTAAAAGTCACAAAATCAACCCACACGCACAATCGAAGTAGGTAGATTTAGCACAACCATGTTTAGTGGCCTATATAACATCTGTATAAATTACACTTCATAGGCGATTCTTTTTGTTAAGATATTTGTTAATGATTTACCAGTGTAATGCATGATGCTATTTTGTTATGGGGTATTCAATTTATTATAGGTTAGTGCAAATTCTTTGCAAAGCATGTTCGGAATCTCAAATGGCCCTGTGGCATGTCTCGCTCCTTCTCCCCACCATAGCAACAGGGTGGGCCTACCGCATGTTAATATGACTTTTTAAGTTGGAAAGCTTTGGCTTCAGGCCTTGGTTTTTCCCTGATGGTTTTAATCTTATCTGATAACGTAGTAAGGGCTTCCCCACTCGATGTGATTGCGTGTCTAATGAATATATTCGGGTCAGAAAGCGTCAGTGGCATTTGAATTCTAATATGGCGTCCGCTTTTATGTTTATTTAAATTTAATTAATTACCCCCCACCGTCCGTTTGGCGTATAATCCTTATTCAATATTTATACCATAGATGCATTTAATGGTCATAGTCCCTGCTAAGCAATCACTGACATATTAAATACGCAGTGAAGTAAATAACCATGGCTAGTTTGCAGGTGTTTTTCCTTTTTAAAAGTAAGAATCCTATTCCAGTTATATTGATTTTAACGAGCATTTCTTATGGCGGCCAATATGTTTCCCACTCCATATCAATAATAAGCTTCCTGTCTTAAGCCTTGTGCTCCTTGCATGTGATCGCCCATTGCTTCTGGGAATGACCATGTTATAATGCTACATAAAATACTGTCGAGGGGCTGATGAAAATTGGAAATATAGCTCTTGCATTACGGGCTAGTGTGCTAACCAATTCACCACCTAGGCTCCCTGACGTCATCACCCTATCCACACCCACATGTATATGTGGCTCCTTGCCTAAAAGACACGTAAAAGTTCAGTGCAGACTATTATTAGAATTACGCTCGTCCCGCTGGAATTGTACGTCTTTTTTTTTAATTGGTCATTGTCCATACGTCCATTTAATGTTTAGAATTACATACACGCCATACAGTATGTAGCTTGTACATGATCTTGACCCAGGCCCAGTGTAAATAGGGTAATGAAAATGGGAAATATTGTGCTTAGAGCAGGACTCAAACCCACACCTCCTGCATTCCCGGCTAGTATGCTAACCATTACACCACCTAGGCTCCCTGATGTAATCATCGTATCCACACCCACCTATATATGTGGCTCCTTGCTTAAGGCCCTGTCACACTACGACGTTTCCCCCGGCGCGCCGCCAACGCGCAAGATATTTGCTAGGGCTCGAGACACGTCCAACTTTTCGGCATTGTGGGAGAAAGTTTGACAGGTTGCAGCGTGCTAGTGGCGTGTTGGTGGCGCGTCTGTAACACCCCCTCCAACCCGTCGGCGCGCGTCGGGGCGCGCCGAAAGTTTTGTGCAAGCACAAAACGATCAGCGCGACCCGACGCGCGCCGACTCGCGCCGACGTGTCCATTCACATGTTGCTATCACTCAACGTGTACCGACGTGTACCGACGCGCCGTTAACGCACCGGTAACGCGCGCGTAACGCTTCCCGACCCATGCCGATGTTTCGCCCAAAAAGGCAACACGTCGGCACGCATTGGTGAGAAACGTCATAATGTGACAGGGCCTTAAAGAGGTCACTGACTAGTACTACACTACACTTTTCAGCCATACCCACAGACGCTAAGAAAGACCATTGTGGAACCCTCCCCGGCCATACAGTATCCCCATACGTATATATATTAAAGGTGCATAGTCTTATGATTTTGGGTTTCTGCCATATTTCTTTTAGATAAAGATCGGCTGATCGTTGTAATCTGCTGGATATCATAGGCTTTAGTGATAACAGGTTTGATTAAATCGACCTATTATTCCCTTCTTTGCGGTAACGAATGCCTATTAAGTACACAAGTATTTAAATTGGATATGTAGAATCAAATCTAGGTGTGTGTTTTGGTTGAGAAAATGTGCTGCTTTCCCAGGACAATGCGGCCTTAAGTTTAACGAGAGAAGTAAGATAAGTTGCCACTTTCCGAGGACAATGCTGCTTTAAGTTTAACGAGAGAAGTTAGATAATTAAAGTTGCATAGTCCGATCGTTTAACATTTCTGTATTTGTTCTGATATAAATATATTAGATCGATCACTAGTATCTTCTTTACATCAGTTCAAAGTTACTTTTATTTTAAATGGTAAACTTTTGAGATATTTTGAGTGCAAACATGGAAAATTAGTTTTGGCAAGCTTGCCAAAACTCTGACACGATAGACTTCTGCAGTAACAGGTTCTGTTAAATTGACTCAGTACTGCATTCTATGCAGAAACAAATGCTTAATAAGTGTATCAGTATCTAAGTTAAATATGTCAAATCAAATCTAGATAATTGGTTTGGTTTTGAAAAATTGATATTTCATCGGACTATGCAGCTTTAAGCTGTGTGCGTAAGCAGAGCTCGGCGTATCGCTACCCTTACAGATTGTTAGGTAACCCGATACAGCCATGGCAACAGTTTGTGATGATATTAACTCCTCCTATTTTCCTGACATTCATCAATATTTGTGGCTTACCCTTCGTGTATTCCTCCTCTACATACACACCGCACCCTCAATACTGAGCATTTCAATGTGTACGGTCCGCTTCTCCATTGCTCTGAGTTCTTTATCTATTTCTTAATTTAATCCCCCTCCCGACAATTTTTATGTTAACCCCCCTCCCCACACACACACAGACTAATAATATAAGCAATTGATTCTTAAAGTCTCCTTCACCATTGCTCTGATTTCTTGATTTGTTTATCTATTCCTGATCTAGGGTCATGACGTTAGTTCACTTACAAGTCCTCTGATACAACCATCCTATCCACACCTGTTTGTCTGTAATTGTGCCTGTTTGCATGTGAATGGGAACATTGCATAATTTATGAGGTTTAAAATGATTGCTATTTCCAATTGAAGGCGACACTATTTTGATCATAGCTCTAAATATGGCTAATAGCTCCATCTGTTCCCATCCCCTGGCGGCCAAAAATTGATATTGCACCAAAACGAGGCAACACGGCAATTGCTGTGCGCCAGGATTGGGAACGAGACAATCTGGGCATCATTTGTCTGTGTGTATGGGCCCGGTGTGTGTGGACTGGGTGTGGAGTGGGTGTGGAGTGGGTGTGTGTGGGTGTGTGGGTGTATGGGGTGCTGCTACCTTCGGAACCGCCGCCTATTGCCCCAGGGGTAGGCAGATGAAGGGGAGGGACGTGTAGATCCTGGACCAGATGTGGATTAAGCCGCATAGGGGGCGCTGTGCAACTCTGGCTCACAATCGCCCCCTGGTGTGCACTGTCATCAAACCACAATCTCGCCAGTTGCCATAAAAGTCATGTCCTCCTTTACTCCGATGCCAATTCCCAGATTGATACTAAAGTCGACATTTGAATAGACTAAGCTTCCTTCAGTGGATTCTAGTTGCAGTAGCTACGTATAAAGTAGGAGGGGAGTGCGCCGCGTGTGTGTGGTTGGTGGAATGGCTAGCTCTATCTTGTTTTGCACTGTCAATGCAAGGAGAACACAGCAGAGTCCTTGCTAACGTAACATGTCGAAAGATTAATGCTGTTCTATCACGGGAACTGGCTTATTAAAGACGATTTTCAAAAAGATATTTTGCCCCAAAACAAATGCCTACTCAGATAGCATACTGCATTGTTGGTTGGTTGGTGGAATTTTACGTCCTGGCAACATCGAAGGTCATATCAGGATGGGTACCGACTTGTGACAGTGCACACTCATGGTGACTTTATAGTGCTGCCCCACTGGGAGATCAGGCTGCTGGAACCGTGGCTTGAAATCCCACTCAGTCACATTATCCTGACACTGAGCTAATCAATCCTTGCCTGAGCTAATCAGTCCTTCACTGAGCTAATCAGTCCAAATAATACCGAGCGGCTAGCTATAGGAAGTGACACATATCGATTTTGTAAGTCATTGGTTTGACTCGACCAGGAATTGAACTCCCAACCTACCATAAGGGAAGCCTACGACACAGCATGGTGTCTGACTATTTAATAGAAATAAAACCAAACATATCACTTCGGAACTATCCAGTAAATGCACTGACGCTGTTTCATTAGGGAGGTAAGCCATGAATGGTCTGTTCTACATCGCTGTATATCGTATAGTAATCCTTCCTTATGGTTCTTACAAACCTAAATCACCCGTTTTACATAACGCGCCGTAAGACATGCTCCCTTAGAGCACGGTGACTACAAAATTAGGGACGCGAAAAGATTTTCCAAACTTTTCTCTCCAGAAAAAAGTCAAGGCGCCGCCTATCTGATACTGTTGGTGATGGTTTGTGTTTTTTTTTGTATTATCCGCCAACAGAGTGAGTTTCGTATTCCAATGCTGCCAACAGAAAACACGAGACGGTAAACGCTGTTTAAATTGGCTCCTGCTGTTGTTTTGCAAGACAGGAACGACTGCGCATAGATTTGGAGTTTGCAAAGATGGCACTTATTCTAATGGCGGCGCAATTTTGTGCGGTGTTGTATGTCTATAATCCCGGGGCCTAGGGATGTCTTTTAGTCAGTGGTGTATTTATGTTGAATGGCAAATACCCTGATAGCACCAAGGGACAGTTGTTGATTCGTGACTGGCGGGAAGTCTGTAAAGGGCAGTAGCTACAACCGGATGTGGATTAGAATTGGAGATGTAGATGGCACTGCTCCATGCAGAAACTAGGAAATCATGGACTGTGCACACAGGGCACAGTTACAGGTAGTGCATAGAGAGTACACAGAGAGTGCACAGTCAGATAGTGCATATACAGTGCAAATAGTGCACAGAGAGTGCAAAGACAATTCACAGAGAGTACACAGAGTGCACAGAGAGTACACAGACAGTGTGAAGAGAGTACACAGAGAGTGCACAGTCAGAGATAGTGCATATAGTACACAGAAAGTGCAGTCACAGACAGTGCACAGACATCGCACATAAGTACAAAGAGAGTACACAGACGGTGTACACGCAGTGCAGATAGTGTACAGAGAGTACATAGACAGTGCACAGTCACAGACAGTCACAGATAGTGCAAATAATGCACAGAAAGTACAAAGACAATTCACAGAGAGTACACAGAGTGTACAGAGAGTACACAGACAGTGCACAGACAGTGTGAAGAGAGTGCACAGAGCATGCACAGAGTTAGAAATAGTTCAGAAAGGCACAGTGAACAGACAGTAAACAGAGAGTGAACAGAGAGTGCATAGAGTGCACAGAGAACGCAGAATGCACAGAGTCCAGTGTACAGAGAGCGCAGAAAGACTGAACGAAAACCATAGAAAGCTATGTAAAGGGCATCAGCTATGACTAGATAGATATAGGTCAGAATATGTCACTTCCGAGATACCTATGTTGGTGACCAGTCAAGTCCCAGACCACGTAGGATTAGGTGAGAGTGAAGCATGTTGCAACACTACTTCTTGTTACACATACATACAGGAAGTGGTATTTTATTTAATGTAGAATAGTTGTTAGCCTAATTTCACTGAAATTCAATTTATTACGAAATGTAGGGTAAGAATCCGACCAAAGATTGGTTATCAGAAACGAAATGGTTCTGGATTTAAAGGGATATTAAATTACACGGTCTGTAGTGAAAGATAGGGTTGGGAGGGACAACCACCCCACTTCGGGCATGCAATAATGTTGGGTTGCAGCTTTAGTTCTGCCTTAGAAACCAGCGGGCAGTAACTCATCCACACTGCAGACACACTGCTACACGCGAAATAGTGTTACACGCAGAACCGAAGCTTGCATAGAATATTCCCACAAAGAGTATACTGAGAGCGTAGGGAGAGAGTTGATAGAGCTTTTGGGGCAAGGCGCACAGCACACCATAGAAAGTGTTTAAAGAGTTACACTTATTAGCGGATTATCGTTGGAGTGGAATAAGAATGGTTACTACCCCAGTCAGAAGGTAAGAGCGCATCGAACTCACATGCGAGAGCATATTTTGGTCAGAGTGTATAAGAAGTGTCACCATAACCACACAGAGTGTTGTACAATCGGCTAAATATAACCACGGGGGCAGATATGGTTGGAATAAAACGGGAATGGACTGCCACGAGCAGAAGGTAAGATCGTACAGGCCGAGTACAAAGTGTTCACCAGAGTGTGCACAAAGAGTGTACACAGAACGCACAAAGAAGCTGCACAACAGACGCAGGCCGTGTAATCTGCGCCGCCGGCAGAGATCTACTTACGGGGCCTTGTTTCGGCGTGTTTGTCCAGCCGACACGCGCGCAAAAAGCCAGCGTCCTGCTTGTGAACACAGCATCAGTTGTCGTCTGCTCCGCCACTGCACTCCCAGCGTCTCCCCGTGGGCGTTCTGTGTTCCCCCTATAGTGGCTGTTGGGTGGTGCTACTACTGATTCAGCAAGGCAATCATTCAATAACTACCGCTATGAGTAATATGAGTGCTCCTTTCCAAATGCAGCATTTGGCCTTCCGTACACTCTCTACAAATGCATCCCAATTATGTCTGTTGATTTCCATCCTACAGAGGGTGTCGGTATAAATATGTTAGCATTGCTCTCCTTTTGGTGTAATTTGGTTTAAAATTGTGCCCTATATATCTTGAATCTTCCCATGAAGGTGTCTGAAAGTTTGTGTGTGCTCTGCAGGCCTGCCGGTGGCTGATGCTTGTGGAGTAATGGGATGAAATGTGGTGTGAATATCAATGAAGCTAACACAGAGGGCTTTACAACCAGAAAGATTGAACTGTTATGCATATATATACATATATATGTATATATATATTAACTAAAGCTGAGCAATATATATGCCTATATATAACCAATGAACTGAGCAATATATATAATGCTCAGCTCTTAATTATATATACATAGACATATGTGCATATAAATAAAGAGCTGAACACTGAATGTCGGTTAAATATCAGGATAATGTGACTGGGTGAGATATTGCGTCATGGTGCCGATGGCATGTAACCCAATTAGAGAGCACTTTAATATCACCTCTCCCAAAGTTGGTGCCACACTCATATGACCTGACATGTTGCTAGGACGTCAACTTACAAGCAAGCAATATGAGGGTGGAGCGAAAGGCGTCGACCACACGCTCATGCTCCATTCCAGACTAGTATGCAACCATACTTCCCCTTGGGTATGCTCTATCTACATTATGAACCCAAAACAATTATTATAAGATTGTATTTTAGCTAAATAAATAAATAAATTTTATAATTTAAGATTTAAACACCGATTCGGATGAAAACCAAGATGGCGGGTTTTTACTTAGCAGCACAGCAGAGTGCCTTGTGGTCGAATATATCAGTTTACACGACAATTTGAAACGCCAAGTGGCTCAGCCGTTTTATAACTAATGTATACGGTGCGATACGACCTCCTGCCTTTGATTTAATTTAAACACGCGATCTCTGTGTACAATATGCAACCAAAGACCCTATAATACTAAGACGGCTCACTCAGCATGTACTGTGTAATCAAAATGATCAAACCCACCACTTGATGCGCTGGCTGTTCTCTTGGTTAAACAGGTGCTATATTATATGTATAAATGTATATATGAATGTGAAAGATGTGTGATGATGGCAATGCTGATGATGATGTGTATTTGTTCATAGCAATTTCATATTGATGTGTATTCATACTTATCTCATGTATAATATAATTGTATGTGTTTACATGTGAAACACCAACCAGCAGCTGGGCTGATCAAACCCACCACAAGGTGGCACTGCAAAATTTACATTACCATGGGAGAGATAGGGAGTGAGCCATCTTAGTATTATATGGTCTTTGATGCAACGTAAACATGGGCAGCCATAAGCACCCCTATTACTCTTAGTCACAGTTCGCCATGTGGAAAATTTGTTTGGTTGTTTGTTTGTTGTTTTAGGTCCTCGCAACATCTAAAGTCATATCAGGACGGGCACCTACTTGTGACGGTGCGCACTCATGGTGACTTTATAGTACTGCCCCACTGGGATACCATGCAACGAGCACCATGACCTGATATCCCACTCTGACACTGAGCCAATCAGTCCTTGCCCTATCCAAATAATGCCGAGCGCCTGGAGAGGAAGCTACAAGCACAGCTGTGTATGTCATTGGTATGACTCGACATGGGTTCGAACCCACAAACCCATGAGTTCGGATTCCCTGATCTCCCAAAACAGGAGACGGACGCTCAACTCATTCGGCCATCCCGTCTGGGGCGTGGAGAGTGATGCTGCTTAAAGGGGAAGTCACGTGACCAACACAACATTACTTATTCACAATAATGGTGATTGAATATGACTAGTCATCGTTTGGGTATCCTGAAACGATGTACTCTCTTGGATTTATTTAGGACCTAATGAAGGCTGATGACCACTGCGGTCAAGCTGTGACTATTAGCATCATTCAGTCCAAAAACCGGGCGAGGTGGCCGAATCGGTAGAGCGCGGGCCTCACGTGCGGGAGATTGGAAGTTTGGTTCCCGATCGAGTAAAAACAATGTCTCATAAAATTTATACTTGTCACTTCCTAGCCTGGCGTTCGGCATTAATAGGATAGGGCAAGGACTAGTTAGCTCAGTGTCCTGATAATGTGACTGAGTGGGATATCGGATCATGGTGCCAGCAGCCTGATTTCCCAGTGGGGCAGCACTATAAAGTTGCCATGAGTGTGCACTGTCAGAAGTTGGTAATCGTTCTGATATGACCTTAGATGTTGCCAGGACGTACAACTCCAAAACCAACTTCAGCCCTAATGACCTACCTCTGCTGCCACAGTGATATAAGGCAGGCAATACTTATCCAGTTTGGTAAGCTTTCTTTATGAAATCGTTCCATTTGTGGGGAAGCCACCACAGACCGATGTGGGGGGTCGACGGGACCTTAACCGCTGCCACATTGGTCATTCATGGCTTACACTCTTTCCTACTCAAGGGGGACCCTCCTCCATAATATATTGGATGTCAGTCCCCACTGTTACTCAAACATATATTATTAAACTGTTGATTTTATGATCTTTCACCGACAATTTTACAACGCAAACAGTATGCATGGTCTATTTATTAATATAAAATAAGAAGAACTGTTACGTTTCTTGAGGGCAGCAGGACTCTACCACTTCATATAGTTTATTACATCGATGTTTACCAATTTACTAAGAATTACTTTACCTGGAATTGTATTTTCCTTAACTACAATTTTATAATTGTGAGCTTATTAACTTCATATGTGTCTTTTTGACAAATATTTGATTGTGTCCTTTTACACTGTGCGTAAAAGTGATTGGTAAACGAAAGTAGACAATATACAAGTTAAGCACTTGCCCTATTATGTCTTATAACATATGAAATTCTACCAATCCCAGAATTCTAATTTAATGAGTGTCTATTGGCACATAATTGATTGTCTGCTTTTACATGTAAAAGCGATGGTTTGAACAACAAAAAAACATTTCTCGTCATGAATATGGCCTATGCTGCCGAGATGGCGTAAAGCAACCACCAATCAATCAATCAATCAACCAACCCCAGAAATGGTTATTGGAGTTCCAACCTGGTAGATACGGACTGATCTGTAAATAACCAGTAGATAGTGTCCCATGGATTGGTAGTAGTTCTTAGTGAATTCTGATTAAATATTAGATCTATCCAATTAGCCGTGGCGTCACTCGGCACCTGAATTTCACACGTTGGTAGGTAGGTTAGAAATCAGTGACACACCCCGTGCCTATATGCATACAGTATTTTGGGGGTTTTAATTTCCATTAAATAGATCATTGCTTCAAGGTCTGTACGGATTAAAAGATGATTATGTATATTTCCACCTATCCAAAAAAACTCATCAATTCGGCCAAGGGTAAGTGAGTAACTAAGTTGGCTGGTTCTTGGAGTTGTACGCCCTGGTAACATCTACGGTCATATCAGGACAGGTACCGACTTGTGACAATGTGCACTCATGGCGTCTTTATAGTGCTGTCCCAGTGGGAGACCAGGCCACCAGCGCCATGACCTGATATCCGTGCACATGGCGTCTTTATAGTGCTGTCCCAGTGGGAGACCAGGCCACCAGCGCCATGACCTGATATCCCACTCAGTCACATTGTCCATGTTGCACACGCAACATGGGTAATTCTGGCGCGGAAGGAGCGCTACCTATCGTTTTAACTAAGAACTAAACCCCCTCGTGGCGGACTAACGAACTAAGACACACGCGCCGACAGCCGAGTCAACTGCCAACGGCACTTATAGTCAAGACGCCGCTCCGACAACACTAGCTGACCTCATAGTCCTGGCCGATGCCCTGAACCGACGCGCATTCGACATCACTGCAGCACGGAGGGCGGACACCATGTACCGCGAGCTCGGAATCCAGAGAATACGAACGACTCACGACTTCAGATACCTACGACTAACGACTTCAGATTGACTAGTGGTACCCCGGGACAACACCCACGCCGACCAATCTGGGAAGAGCGATTCAACTTTGCCTCTCTCTTCCCAGGGCCCCGAGACGAACGCCACGACGAAATAATGACCCTATTCAAGGCGGGGTTGGCAGATGGGAAATGGAAAGACAAGACAGTACAGGTGATCGCATACCTGAATTACGCCAGGGCACACAAGATCCACCCCGTAAAGTCGATGCCCTACAACAGGCACACGTCGCCCGCCTGGCCACCAAACTATGGTCGCCCGGTGCGGTGAATAACTATCTGAGCGTTGCACGCGCCTGGGTGGCACTCATGGGAGGAAGAACATATGGATTCGATGCATACCCCATGACGATAATCAAACGTGGGGTGGCTAGATCATCAATGCATGCCCCGCGACAGGCACCCCCACTCACCATCGACACCTTAAAAGATGCAATCAACTACCTGCTGTCGGCCGGGCCCAACGCCCGAGTGCTGACGGCTGCTCTCCTGCTTGGCTACTTCACCATGATCTGGCAAGGAAATCTACTAGTCACCAGTCCTTGAAACAACTCGACCCACACCATCACTAGATGGGACATCAACTACAGCGGGAACACAGATTTGATTGATTTGATTGGTGGTTGCTTTACGCCGTGTCGGCAGCATAGGCCATATTCACGGCGAGGCGGGAACACAGTGATCATCAACATCCGACTCGCTACAAAGACCTCCAGGACACGTCAGGACGGATACGCTGTCACCCTGCCAACAATACCGAACTCCAAGTACTGTCCCATCACCGCCTGGAGGTGATACAAGGAAACCACCAAAGGCCCGACGACGGCCTCACCTTTCTAATCGTCAACGGAGAATCGCTCCATGCCAGGACCCTGACGGCAGCATTGAGGATAGCCCTCACTCATGCTGGACACCGCTGTCCCGAGAGCTTCACCCTGCACAGCCTCCGGAGAGGTGCAGCACAGGCCTGTGCCGCTGCGGGGGTGGGCCTCGTGGACATCTGTGACCTTGGAAACTGGAGGTCTGGCGCGGTCCATGCCTACGTGCCAAGGAAGGCCTTCACCATGGCTCCCCAGGCACTCTCTTCACTTCTTGGTTGAGTGCCTGGTCCATTATCGATTATCGATTCAAACTATCGACCTATTACCGACTTACTCTAACTGTTACGATTCGAACTTGATACTTAGATCATTGCCCTCATTGACTAGACCTCTATTACATTTGACCTTATACTTAGCTCTACTTAGCCATTAGCCTGAACTTGATCACTTTGTATTACACTAGAATAAAGGCCCAGTTTATAGTAGTCCATCTCCGCATCGTGAATTATCCTAACACTGCTCCAACCAGTCCTTGCCCTATCGTAATAAAGCCGAGCACCTGTCAAAGAAACGACAAGCATAAATTTTTAAGTCATTGGTTTGACTTGACTAGGATTCCAACCTGTGGGCTCGAATCCAAAGATCTACCAAAACAGGAGGCTGATGCTTAACTCATTTGGCCATCACGTCTGGAGTATCGTGGAAATAAGAGTAGGTGGGTTGCCATCTCAAATTGTTATGCATTGGTTCATTTAGCCTCCCCCCCCACCGCCCCCACCTACCTTTGTGTCCCGATCCTTTATATTAACCCAGTCTCCATGATGTCGGTCAAGGCTTTGTTTCGCTAAATATCCTCTATGGACAAAGAAGGTCAGCATCCTTAGCTCTCTAATGGGGGTAATTTCTTCTTGCATAAGCCCCAGCAGAGGTAAAGGCCAGGCCATCCGGGCGATAATGGGGGAAACCTGTCAGCTGGCCGAAATGGGTTAACAAACCTGCACTGAACACGGCTAACTGGGTTTTATGCTTTCTGGGGGTTGCTCAATTTAACAGACAATAATTGTGTGTGGCATCACGTGATTGAATCATTGAATGTTAATTGAAATGAAGTGTTGAGAGAACAATGCTTACTTCGTCAGTGAAATTGTTGTGGGGGAACAAGATTCTAACAATGACGTTAGCACATGGCAATGTAGATGTAG
The DNA here is from genome assembly GCA_030323885.1 of Branchipolynoe longqiensis. Taxonomy (NCBI): domain Eukaryota; kingdom Metazoa; phylum Annelida; class Polychaeta; order Phyllodocida; family Polynoidae; genus Branchipolynoe; species Branchipolynoe longqiensis. The sequence continues at coordinate 78,642,430 of CM059186.1, read as the reverse complement.
TACCTTGCGCATTCACCAAGAACATTATTCATCCAGCATAAATATGATTTATGGTTAACTCAATAGGCTTGCACTGTAGTCTTTTGTTCTCTGAGCAGTATTTGTTTCTATTAAAAGATCAATACACACCCAAGACATCTGCCATGCGCTAGAAAATACTAAATAGAAGTAAGTCAACGTGTGCGGATGTATATATGTATATATATATATACATGTGTATACACATATGCATATACGTATACATATATATACTTTATGCGCTGTTGAATGCGTTATATCAATATAAACAAAACCATTATTCTATCCTAGTTCCTCCCTGCTAGATATTGTTAAATACTATATCGCATGTAACACTCTACATAGATTATATATTATATTTGACACAGTGGCGCCACCTAACATTAAAACAGTCATCAAGACATTGTACTTTTATAATATTGGTGCGCTTATAACTATATTAAACTATATATGCATGCCAGAGTATATATATATTTATATATATATACTCAATATATATGCTGTATAAGAATTATACGAGTATAATAACCCGGAATATCCCTCCTGTCCCTCATCACTCACTCAGCATAGTCCCATGGTAGTTGAGTATATACATATATATGTATATGGGGAGTATATATGTGTATATATACATATATATACTCCCAATGGGAATATTTGTGATGTATAAGACTTATGCGAGTATAAATTTGTGAAAGAGAATGTTCATTTTATGATCACCCAGATGCCCTGTACTACTTTATTGGTGACCCCTTTTCACAGTTGGGACAGGTGGCGCCACCACCCCAACTCTCCCAGTGCTGCAAATACTGTCACTCGTGCACTGGAAGTCTTTTAGGCCATCACCTCTGAATGGAATTGTGTTAGGCCTATATGGGAGTTTATATAGGTATACTCCCATTGGCTTAGCTTTACTTATATCCTGTGTTATATATAACTTTAACCACATAGATTGTGGCGTCTATATAGCAATGAAGTAGGCTTTGAAATCTTCATAAGACACTGCAATATAAACCACATATATTCTGACGTCTACATAGTAGTGACAATAGCCTTTGAAATGTTGATAAGACAATGAAACATATAGAATGTGTCGTTTATACAGTAGTGAGGGAAGCCTTTGAAATGTTGATAACATGACACAAAAATAAGCCATACACTGATACAGATAGTGTGTGTATATAAAAATCAAAATAGCCATGTGGATAAGACAACGCAGAGCAACACCTGTACAGGTAAGATCTCTGTGACACCTGAGCTGGCGTGTGAGGATGTGTTGGCAGCACCAGCACGCCACGTATGTGACGCCACAGGCCACTGGGCGGGTGCTTCTTCTGCTGTCACCCGAGACACATAATAGCTACTGCCCTTTACAACCCGCCACTGAAAGAGATACCATTTTTCTTCATATTACACAGATGGGAAGGAATGATTACACCAATATGTAGTCCTCCCTTATCATTGGCGTGTGTGTATATATGTGCTGTATAAGCAATTATATGAGTATAATTATCCGGAAATCGAGTATCTATTAACCGTGTCCTCGGTTCATATCAACCTCACTCTACACCAACTAATGACACTCCTCCATTCAACAACTGGTCAGGCCTTCTGCCTGGCCTGGTGCTGCCACCTGGCTTCTTCCTCCTCACCTGGCTCTGCCTCACGCCTGTACCACTCGCTCCAAAGTTATGCATATATATATATATATATATATATATATATATATATATATATATACATATATATAATTTTAAATCCACCCGTAAGTAACTGCGGAGAAGTGGGCCTGACCAATCACCGGTGGCACCGTGGCTAGGCAAGGAACCACATCTGTACATTCTCAGTCCGCACCCTCTAATATATGATGCCAGTGTTGCGGATTCCGAGGCACACCGGTTTGCCAGGGACACATCCGTTCAAATGCATTGTTAATGGCCGTGAGCAAATCTTCATACAGAAAAAGTCAAATATCTCTCAAATTACACCATCTAGAAACAAATCGCTTCGTACACATATAGAAAACATATTTACCATAAAGACTATATTAAATTTATAAGGTTAGGGTTCTTGATTTCTATTATCTTTGAATAAAACGAACGTTTTGGACTGCGCATACCGTCAAACTCAAGGCATTGTCAATGGTCGTGAGCAATGTTCATACAGAAAATACAGAAGAAGTCAAATATCTCTCAAATTACACCATCTAGAAACAAATCGTTTGGTACACATATAGAAAACATCTTTACCAAAAACATTATATTAAATTTATAAGGTTAGTGACGATGCTGTTCGATTTTGACGCATGTGCAGAAGCGACATGTCCCTGGCAAACTGGTGTCCCTGGGAAACCGCAACACCGGGAAACAACTACAACCATTCTTAGTTCCATACCTACAAGTACTGCAACTGGGAGGGGTAGTGTCCTAGTTTTTATATTCTCATAACGGGTTATATAGCACATATATATTCTACTTGACCAATGGATATAAGGGAGTGGGTGGATAAGATCATCAAAGGGACTGTACATAGTGGCAAGGTTTATTTATTTGTTGGGGATTTAAATCCTAGTAACATCTGAGGGGAAAACCAGGACGCATGCCGATCTGCGATAGTGTGCACTCATGGCAACTTATAGTGCTGCCCCAGTAGGAGACCAGGCCATCGGCACCATGATCCGCTATACCACTCAGTCATATTACCCTGATATTGAACTAACCAGTCCTTGAACTATCCTAGTAATGGCGAGCACCAGGCTAGGCTGCAACAAGCATAATTTGTGTACCTCATTGGTTTGACTCAGCCGGAGTTCAAGCCCACGATTATCAAGAAAGGAAGCCAGCCAACATTCGTACCAATGTTGGATACCAGGTCCAAACGTGGATAGGTAGATTTATAAGCTAGTTGGCCGAATCATGGTCAGTAAACTGGGCAATGTCGTGATTTGTGTTTATAGATATTATTATATATTATTATCTATTACATTTTATTATTATATATTATTTATTATATATATTTTTTTTTTTTTTATTATTTAATCAACTCTTAACATCATTTATTGGCAGTAGAAATGACTGACAAAATGTGACGTACGATTCTGCAAACATTACATCATACTGGTTATCATAAACCATTCCTGGAACCCCTACCACCACCAACATAGCACCAACTACCCTATCCATACCCATACTGGTTGTCTTCGTGCCAGCCTATTTGGACTGTGTAGGATGCGCATCATGATGCTGGTGGCATATACAGTAAAACCTCTCTAACCAACGACCTCCATAGATCGACAATTCCCTTATATCGTTCGCTTTATTTGGGTTCCAAACGATCGCCCATACAACAAATACGATTGTAATGATTTTTAACAAACTCCCTAAACCGACCACCTCCCTAAATGGACCATTTAAAGTCGGTCCCAAGGTTGGTGGATTTAGAGAGGTTTGACTGTACTGATATAATACATCAGTGGCTTGCCATTAAAAAGCCTGACAAACAGCGTACAAAGGAGTATTATATAACGGCGTAACAGTACAGCAGTCACCAGTTAAACTAGAACTATGTGTTCTTTGGGAATACGGATAAAGTAAATGACTCCCTCTTGGTCTATTCCCATTTCTACTTTGAGCTCGCTAATAGTTGCCATGCTTGACACACACTACATGAAAGCAGTGGGTTTGCGAGTGATTGAGTCTCTTTTAAAGATGTGTCTAATCCTTTTCTTCATGCGCATAGACAACTGCAGGAGAGTTTGAAAATGTTTTTATTTTCTTGCGTGGGGCTTCATTTCGCATACATCAAAGCAGTGGTGATTAGTTCTCAGTCTAAAGAATTGGCTGCAGCTCTGTTAAACACCGATTCTATTAGTAAGCCGCCAAACGAAAGCTTCCACCGGATGTGCTTATCCGACTACTGCTGGGTGATCCCCGGGGTGTACAGCATCAAACACACGAGCGACTGCCTCCTGCTTAGGAGCATGTGATTTATGGCACGAATTCTTCTCAGAATAACCCTGATCGTGCGCGGGGTGAAGGAGGGGGGGGAGGGTGAAGTCAGGGGAGGAACAGGAGCGGCAGCAGTAGCAGACCTGCCTACCAATACGATTTTTGCGTATTTTGTACCCACTTGGAATGAATACCATTTTTTTCAGTAGAGTGCCCATAGAGGAAATTTGGGGTAGCCAGGTAGTAGAAGAAGAAGAAGAAGAAGAAGAAGGAGGAGGAGGAGGAGAAGGAGGAAGAGCAGACAGAAGGAGCAGAACAAGGAGCAGGAGCAGAACAGAACAGGAGCAGGAGCAGAACAGAAGGAACAGGAGAGTAAGTGGCAGGAACAGAATGAGCAGAAGCAGAAAAGAAGGAGCGGGAGAAGAAGGAGCAGGAGCAGAAGGAGCAGGAGAAGAGCAGAAACGGCAGGAGCAGAATATCAGGGGCAGGAGGAGAAGGAGCACGAGTAGGAGAAGAAGGGGCTGGTGCAGGGACAGAATGAGCAGGGGCAAAATGACCACGCGCAGGAGGAGAAGGATCAGGAGGAGAATGAGCAGTAACAGGAGAAGCAGGAGCAGGAGCAGGAACAGAAGGATAACAAGAATAAAACAAGAAGGGATGGATAGAAAGAAACCTACAGGAGCAGGTAGCGGGGGGGCGAGTCCGAAATGAGAGAGCAAAAAGAGAAGAGGGGAGGAGTAGGGCTAGAAAAGGCGGAGGTAGGGAGATGGAGATTGCGGGGGATGAGCCAGAGGAGCTGGAAATGAGACATGATGTGTGGAATAGATTAGATGCAGGAGGAGATACGGGGAGGGAATGCGGAGAATGGCAAGGAATGGAAGGACGTGCAGGAGCAGGCCGAGATGGGAAAGTGGCAGAGAATAGGTGATCAGAATAGCTGCCCTAGTTGCCTGAAGCAGTGGCAACAACAAGAACGATGGAGAGAGAAACAAGGCACTTTGCCAGAGTAGCAGTGAGAGAATCAACGGTAGAGCATGGTAATGAGTAGGAATAGGGGGCGTAGGTGTTGGAGGAGAAATAAGAGCAGCAGGATGCAGCCGGTTCCCCGCCGCACAGGTGATTGCGCCCTGAGCTGGAGATGGGGGGCTCGGCGGGGGGTGGCGCATACATGCCCCTGACGCAAACCGGCTGTGACCTACTGCTTAGGTCGACACTTGCCTGATAATGCAGCCAGGCAAATCAGGTCCAGCCACGTGTGTATGTGCGGCCTCCCCCTAGAGGTGGGATGGGGGATGGGCGGCGGCGGCCAGGTATCAAACAAGTGTTATCAGTCCATAGGAATGATACGGTGGGCACTTCCGTTAGATGGCGCTCATTGAATGAATCATTTCCGGAATAGTGCGCATTCTGTATATATATATATATATATATATATATATATATATATTCATATATATACATATATATAGGTACATATATATCTATATATTCATATATATAGGTATATACATATATATATTTGTATATATAATAATTCTTACGTAGTGGTTGAGACAAACGATATATAAAACAGTAAAACTAAGATAGACACTCCAGGTCTTATTACATGCGATAACTGGCTTATCACTATCTATATATATACCCGTCGCGGTGGCCGAATGGGTAGAGTGCGGGCCACGTGTGTCAGAGATCGGGAGTTTGGTTCCCAGTTGAGTCAAACCAATGACTTATCAAATTGATATTTGTCGCTTCCTAGCCTGGAGCTCGGCATTAATATGATAGAACAAGGACTGGTTAACTCAGCATCAGGATAATGTGACTGAGTGGGATATCGAGTCATGGTGCCGACGGCCTGATTTCCCAGTGGAGCAGCACTATAAAATCACCATGACTGCGCACTCTCACAAGTCGGTACCCATCCTGGTATGACCAGGACGTAAATCTCCAATAACCAACTATATATGTATATATATATATATGTATATATATATATATATATATATATATATATATATTTATATATATATATATATGTATGTATTTATACTTGATATTTAGGTACTTAAGATATTTATATAATAAGAGCCAGAGTGTCCTAATGAGTTGAGCGGCCACTTCCCACGGGGCAGGTCGTGGGAATCGAACCCTCGTTAACACCCTGGCGAAGTCCAACCAATAACTTAAATATTGATACACGTTACTACCTGGTCTGGCACTCAGCATCACTATTATAGGGCACGGAGTAGAGCACTAAGGAAGACCAATTATCGACGGTTGAAATTTCCCTACTCTATATACATGGCCTAACAGAGATTTTTCTTTTTAATAAATAAATAAAAATATTTTAAAAATAAAAGCTCTTTCAGGTGGGCAGGTTGAAACACATATTTAACAGGAGGCAAACAATTAGGTTCTCCTTAATAATAATAGCTCATGATCCTGTTCCAGTAGGGGCGATCGAAGTCAGGTAAACTCGTCAGCAGGAAGGTAATGAAGAGAAAACAGTGTAAGCTCTAACTCTTTTTTTGTTCCTCTCCATGAAATATCATGAACAAGTAATAGCCAACCTTTTTTCCCCCCCAGTCGGGTGGAGTTTTATTCCTCTTGGAGTTTCTCGCCGTGTAATCCTCAGACAACCAATAATGAGCAGTCTTTAGTATCGGAGGGTGGGGGGGAGGAGGGAGTTTGGGCGTCGATATAATGTGCTCACTGAGTGCATCTAAGGGCAGACACTTCAAAGGCCATTTGCATATAGATGAGAAGAAAGGGCATGTAGCTGTTTCTAATGCCCTATCTTCAAACTGCCACCGACAGGCGGCTTACATCCTGGCATTAATTACATTCCGGGGCGGGCTTTTAATTCACCGAGCGTCGTTTTGGGGGGCATTTATATTCATAAATTAGACTGCTAACAGTGTGTTGTAATATGTGGGATCAGTTATGACACGTACATTATTAATATATATGGTATGTGTTATTTGCTATGTGATATGTGTTATGTGTTATGTGTTGTGTGCTATGTGATATTAGCCATGTGGTATGTGGTATGTGGTGTGTGGTATGTGTTATGTGCTACGTTATATGTGCTATGTGTTATGTGCTATGTTATATGTGCTATGTGTTATGTGCTATGTTATTTGTGCTATGTGTTATGTGCTATGTGTTATGTCATATGTCCTATGTGTTAACTGTTATGTGTTATGTGCTATGTATTATGTATTATATTATATGTTATATGTTATATGTTATATGTTACATCTCCCGACCAGCCACTGCAGGGACAAATAGTGTTGCACCTGTCTGGACATGTTCTTGCCGGTGTGAGACCTCTATTTGCTCCCCAAGAGAGTGCCGCCAGTAACTTGCAAAAGCCAGCAGCACTTCAACACTTTTGCAGGCAGCTTTCATGAAATATGATCAAAAAGAATCTCCGGTGGACTGGACACCTCATGAGGATGTCATCAGACAGGCTACCAAAGCAGGTCCTCTACTCTCAACTGTCTTCTGGTTACAGAAAGAGAGGGCGCCCTCATCTCCGGTTCAAGGATACCATCAAGAGAAACCTGAAGCTGAGAGACATTAAGACCGACTCATGGACATCACTCTCACAGCAGAGAGCTAAATGGAGAGCGACAGTCAAGTAATGCAAGCAGTCTTTGTCGCATCGCGACCGAAAGCATGATGATGATGATATATGTTACATGTTATATCTTATATGTTATACATTGTACATTATGTATTATACATTACGTATTATATATTATATATCATATATTATATATGACATCTTACATACTATGTATTATCTATTATGTTGTATGTACTTTGTACTATGTGCGATATAATATAAACTATATTGGTACATTATGTATTATACATTACATACTATATATTATATATCATATATTATATATAATATATTATTATATATGACATATTACATATTACTATTATCTATTATGTAGTATGTACTTTGTACTATGTGCTATAAAATATAAACTATATATTATATAAGGAGAGAGGCAGAGAGAGAACGAAAAACTGAGATACCGACAGAGGCAGAGGTGGCGGGGAGCCACGGTTCCTCCAGGTAAATGATGGAAACATAGACTAACCTGATTGGCGGATAGCATAATAATATTTTAACCTTCTAATTTGTTATATTGGCATACTTATTACACGGCACATACTGGCGTATATGTTATATTGAATTGGCACGCATCGATTTAGGAAGCGTGTGTTTTGAAGCTCTCCTCACACAAAAGATATCGTGAACACATTTTCTACTCTTCCATCTCACACATTCCCACACCATTACAACATGTCCCCACCACTATTCACTTAGGTGGAGAAGAATAACGACAATAAAGCCAACCCTTTCCCTGGCGTTTCATAGCACCGAGCACTATCATCCCTAAGTAGCGTTTTCTGTGGCGGAGTGGTTAGAGTGTCTAACTTTTTTCTAGGTCAGACTCCTAATCTGAGGGTCGGCGGTTCGATTCCCCGTGCCCCCAGCTCTGCCAATTTGGATTTGCACCGCTGTGTATAACTTACAGCGTCATCAAAGGCCGGTTGCTCTCATACCATGTCTATGTGGTGTGGGAGGTTAAAAATCCCTTGGGTCGGTAAAAGTGTAGGCTCGGGCTTTCTATCGACCAGCAGTGGAATGAGGAAGACCAGTCGTCTATGACTGAAATTTCCCCTGCTTAAACAACTAATGGACCAAAAAACAACAAAAAAAGTAGCTGTTAATCGGCCGTGCTCGGTTCTAAGATGCCCTTTACATGTGCACTCTGCATCGGTTCGTATTTCACTAACCTTGAGCAGCTCTAATTTCCGTTGAACATCAGAAAGGTAGCTTATAATCATGTAGACACTGCACTAAGCATGGTTGGGAAGTGATTTAACTTTAAGAGGGAAAGGTTGGTTGGTTGTTGGAGTTTTAGGTCCTGGCAACATCTAAGGTCATATCAGGATGGATACTGACTTGGGACAGTGCGCACTCATGGCCACTTGATAGTGCTGCCCCACTGGGAAATCAGACTGTCAGCATCATGACCTGATATCCCACTCAGTCACATTATCCTGACACTGAGCCAACTAATCCTTGCCCTATCCTAATAACACCTGGGTAGGAAGTGACAAGTATCAATTTTGTACGTCATTGGTTTGACTCGATCAAGAATTGAACTCCCGACCTTCCGCACGGGAGGCCTGCACTTTACCGATTCGGCCACCGCATCTGATCCCCCTAGTAATAATAACATAATTATTTCAAAGCTGGCAGAAATGGACATTTCTGTGCTTCCAAAAGATTAGCCATATTCCCTGCGACAAAGCACACGTACACTGTCCATGCACTTCCGGTTTGAGGACATGCGTCCGCTTGATGATTGGGCGACGCTAGATGTCGTCTGCCAAAGCTACCGTTCAAACTGAACCAATGGCGCATTCCCGCTGAATTTGAGTGAAATTTAATTTAGCCTGAGCAGACACAAACTGGTGGCCACAGAGAATGGTTCCAATGTGATCACGAGGCGGAAACTGGTCTATTTACAAACCGCTGGTTTGTTTGTTTAGTCATCATTCCGCGATCATCACAAGATATTAAATCTGGAAGAGCTCACCCCCCTATTCACACATGTGCCCACCCGGGCACCGGGTGCGGTGGCCGAATCGATAGAGCACGGGCCTCGCGTGCGTGAGGTCGGGAATTCGGTTCCCGGTCGAGTCAAACCAATGCCTTATCAAATTGATACTTGTCACTTCCTAGCCTGGCACTCAGCATTAATAGGATAGGGCAAGGACTGGTTAGCTCAGGGTAAGGATAATGTGACTGAGTGGGATATCAAGTCATGGTGCTGGGGGCCTGATTTCCCAGTGGGGCAGCACTATAAAGTTGCAATGAGTGTGCACTGTCACAAGTCAGTACCCATCCTGATATGACCTTAGATGTTGCCAGGATGTAAAACTACCAATCAACAACCAATCAACCGAACGTGCACACACCGACCCCCCCTCCACCCCCGACCCCCGACCCCGCCCCTCCCCCCCCCCCCCCCCCACCCAACACACACACAGTTTCCCTCTACGCGCACTTCTCATTTCCTACACCGATGACGCCTGCAATTACCGGCAGTAATTATTACAATGCACTAAAAATGCAGTGACATCTTGTCAGTCTGCCGAGTCGCTGAATCCAAAACCGTGCGAGACAGTCACTGCAAATTTCAGGACATGTCGCTCATCAATTGTTCAATAATAATTGGCTGCATTCTCAGTCCTGGATAAAACGAGCCCGATTCTGAAGCTTTCTTCTCCCCCCCCCCCCCCCCCCCCCCCCCCCCCACACACAGACACCCCTATCCCGACTCCTAGCTCCACCCCCGCCCCGCCCACCCAATCCCACCCCATACTTCCTCTGCCACCTAACCCCTCACCCCCACCCACCTCCACCTCCACTCCTAGTTCCACCCCCGCCCACCCAATCCCACCCCATACTTCCTCTGCCACCTCATCCCTCACCCCCACCCACCTCCACCTCCACTCCTAGCTCCACCCCCGCCCACCCAATCCCACCCCATACTTCCTCAGCCACCTCACCCCTTTCCCCACCCACCTCCACCTCCACTCCTAGTTCCATCCCCGCCCCGCCCACCCAATCCCACCCCATACTTCCTCTGCCACCTCATCCCTCACCCCCACCCACCTCCACCTCCACTCCTAGCTCCACCCCCGCCCACCCAATCCCACCCCATACTTCCTCTGCCACCTCATCCCTCACCCCCCACCCACCTCCACCTACACTCCTAGTTCCATCCCCACCCGCCCACCCAAACTCACCCCATACTTCCTACCCTATCACCCCATCACCCCTCTCCACCTCCTCGCCTATCTCCTCCGGTGTTTACTATTAACACATTGCTACAATATTGATCAGCCAACAATACCAAGAACAAAATGACAGTCATCGCAATTTTCTTTCCTCCGCATGTTGCTGTGATATTTCCCATCCACCTTGTCTCAACTGCCGCCAACTGGTGGTATGTTTTGATCCCTCCCACCTGCACCTCCCCATCACCATCCCTCCTAGTCCTAGGTCCCTTTCTTGGGGCGGTTTCTTTGATTCGTTTTCCTCTCAGTGAGTCAATGATTAATTAGGTACCGAACAGTGATGACCCAGCTAGATGTTGACATTATTATAACACTCAATGCTGAGCAAGCCGATTTTTGTTTTACCTGTTCTGATTGGTAGTTAACTAAAAAAGACACAGCTTTAAAGAATGTAAATTAGCTGATCACCTTTGAGAGTGATTTGGCTTATCAAGTAGACGGTGGGAACTGTTTGTGCGGGTTGCTGTATGGATTTACAGAAAAGCACTTAATTGACATATATTCCAAAGTTTGTAGCACAATTAATGATGCCCTAATAGTTTAAAGCTGCAAATTGTCTATTCAACAGGTATTGTACACCTTATTCTATATACCTTTTGTGTAAATAACCCTGAATTGAAAAATGGCTGGAAGACCTGTGCTTCGGCACTGACAAAAGACTTATTCAGCAGAATAAACATATTTACCAAAAGAAATAGTCCGATAAAGGTATCAGATCTTCAAAGCCAAAACAATTATCTAGATTTGATCCTACCTATCTAACTTAGATACTGGTGCACTTATTAGGCATTCGTTGCTGGTTAGAAGGGGATACGAAGGCAATTTAATAGAATCTGATACTGCTGAAGCCTATGGGGTCAGAGTTTTGGCAAGCTTGCCAAAATTATTTTTGCATGTTTGCACTTCAAATATCTACTAAAGTTAGTCATTTAAATTAAAAGTTGCTTTAAATATAAGTATGGTAGGCTATAACCATCAACCTAATATATTTACCTCACGAAATGACCGAAACTCAAAATCAACGGACTTTAATCTTTGCTGGATAAGGCAAGATAGGTGGCGCATGTTGAGAAGACAGTAATCATAACTAGGCAGATGCTAAGCATCAAGCCAATGGAGTCTATGACAAATTTGCCATGTTTATGCTCGAAAATATGGGCTTTCAATTTTGGCTCTTTTTTGTGTGTGGAAAATTCCGACCAAATTCATTCCATAATAGGCTTTAATGAAAGGGGAGTGCTAAATTAACCGATGCCGGCTCACTGCCATTGAAAGTGAGCTCTTAGGAACTGGGAAAACTGCGTGACATTTTCCACCACCTGCCTCTGTCTGTGTGTTGTGGCCTGTTGTCTGTAAGTTGTTTCCGGACTGGTGTGATGCACCTGAAATGGGCAGACTGAACAAGTCCCACCCGTGAAAGGAAGATGTTGTTTATGGGTGTTCTGATCGAGGGAATTCAGCAGAAAACACAGGGTTAGATGGTGGAACCAGCAATCAGCAATCTGTTATCACAAAACTAACAACAATAAGATGTAAAGAAATATGGTCTTAGACACTCAGCTTATGCTTTACAGACGGCCTACACCTGTATTGTATGTTAACGGTTTACGATTTGACTATAAGAACCTTGGCAGAGGAGAAGGGGTTTGCTGCCTTAGTCTACACTACGAAGGCCCGGCGGGCACTCCACTTATGGACGTCCACAACAATGTTCAAGGGAACACCAGAGACGCGGACGTTCACACAGCAGCGCATCAAGTAGAAGCCAGTCACGTATGTAAGTGGAGCTTGAAGCGGATCACTGTGCCTGGGAAACACGTTAAAAAAGTATTAAAGAGCTCTCCCGTGTCGACTATCAAGCTCTCATTGAACACTGGAATTTCCGAGCAACCATGGCATGTACAATGACTATATGGATTGTGCACATGCGAATTACGATTTGGCTATAAGAACCTTGGCGGAGGAGAAGGGGTCTGATGCCTTTACGGCGGCTTACCAAGGGAACAGCGTCATGCACTATGCCTCCCACAGGATACGTGCCTGAGGGAAGGCGTCAACACCATCTGGAAGTCAGAAGACGACCGGGGCTAATGGGAAGCGGGCATGTTATGCCTGGAATGGTGAGGAGGGATGCAAGAAGACGGAAAGGGAATGTCGTTTCGAACACGTCTGTTCGAAATGTTGAACGGCAGGGCATACACACCCAAAGAGCAAGGAGTGATGGTGTGCATGCTCTGAGCATATGGCATCAAATGCATGGAATCAGCTGAGAGTAGGTGAACCGGTGCCAGGAATGTGTGTTGGATTAATTGTCGAGCCAATTAGCGGGAGGGAAGCGAGTGGCAATTGTGCGACAGCTCAAGAGGTGATAATCGAGCAAGTGGGCGTGCCAGGCGAAGAGTGTGAACCACCCGGGGCAGTTTGTGATCAGTTTGGTAATGGTGTTGTGATTGAGGAGTCAGGAATGAAGCCAACTCTCGGGAATGTTGGTGACTCCTGCAATGAGGATGGGAGAACTGACAGTCACAGTAGTGCAACAGCTGAGCAAGCGGCTGCCGGATCGAGCCTCACCTGGTTGAACTATGTGAACGACAGTGAGTCAGACTTAATGAGTGTGCACAATGCGGGTGAACTTGGACTAAAGGTTACAATTAGTGAGCGAGTTGGCTCTGCCCCTGTGTATTTCTATGTAATGCAAAGTTGTATTGCAGGCAATTGTTTGTGTGTGCATGAATTAGGAGGTGTAAAACTGTCAATTAAAACCATGTCAGTTTTTTTCGGAGTGTTTTTTCCATGGTGACACTGACCCGGACTGGGTTTTTATTCTCAGAGGTATAACCTTTGGTTTTAAGGTAATAGACCAGGGGTTTAATAACACTTACGATAGTTGCAATGGCAGGAAGCATTCAGCATGGGAGTCTGGAATAATAGCAACAGGAGGGATCTCAAGAGTAGATTTTGTACCAGATTGTGTGCACAGTATTTTTATTGTACCCAAAGATGGTGGGGGTGGTAGAGCAGTAGTGGATTTCAGTAGGCTGCATGATCTATCATTAAATGGTTTTACTGCATCAGTCGCATCTAAGTTTAAATATAGTGGTTTGGACGATGTGATTAATGTATTGGAGGAGAGAGATTTTCTTGCCTCAATTGACATTAAGGATGCATATCGGACCGTGAGCATCCACCCTGATGATCGCTGGAAACAGGGACTCAAATGGATTTGGAAATGATTGCTGTGACTCCTATATGGTGGATAACCGCCTGTGTATGGGTTTGTGTGGGTGTGGGAATTGATGACACTGTGGGTTCCGCGGAGCCGGTGCAAGGTGGTGTTGGGCGTGGCAGGAAGCAAGAGAACTCTGTTATAGACATTACTTTGCAGAACTGTGTTGAAAAATCTGATACTTGCACTGTTTCACCTTTATTGTTCAATGATATTTTGGTTGAATCTCCTATTGTTTCTGTTTCACCGCTCCGTTTCAGTAAACTGCATGTCGTTACTAACACTTTTGCAGCCAGTAGGTCGAATGTGTCAAATGTGGGGCGGCTAAACAGCTGTGTGAGGCGTGGGAGGCGCCGGTGCTCGGTCAGCCATTATCCAGCGGGCAATCAGGGCGCCGATGGCCAGCCGCCACTATGGGTGGATATTCATTGTGATTGGTTGACAGTTGATAATGTGGTTGGCTCATTGCTCGTCACAGCCATGTACCAGTATGCAAATAACCTTTGTGCTGTCACTTTTTCTGTTTCACAATTCTGTGTGGACGATAGTGCAACTGTGTGCACCGGGTGGGGGGCATCATTATGCAGTTTAAACCATGTCGGGTATTTTCAGAATGCTTCTATTGGGGCGATATGGGTCCAGACTGGGAGTATGTGCTACGGGGCTCAATTTTTGGGTTCAGGGTAATTAACCTGGAGTGTCTATGACGCGCCGCATAAGCCAATGAATGAATTAGACTGAGTCAAGTTCATGTCGAAAAGACTAGCGGGAGAATTGTCTAGTGAATATATAAGTTGGGTCTCTTCGAAGACATTGTGTATACATAATGTTTTCGCTGTGCCGAAGCCTTCGGGCGAGGGCTGGCGGGGTATAATCGACTGCAGTAGTGGAAGGGTCATTAGAGAAGTGTGGTAGTAGCCACAGGGTTATTATGGCAATGCTGAGGCATCTTGGGTTTTATATTAGTTTCCCGAAATTGGCTGCGCCTACGCAGTGCACTCGTTTTCTGGGGATAGAAATTGACTCAGTTAGATTACAACTCAGATTACCACCTGATAAAATTGTAAAGTTCAAGAACCAGCTGCTGCAGTTTGTGGATAGGAAGAAAGCTACACGCAAGGAGTTGGACAGGTTAGGTGGAAGGCTGTCACATTGTTTGACCATCGTCTGTGGTGGCCGCTCATTTAGTTCCCGCATTTATGAAGCGATACGCAAATTGAGGAAGCCATATTACAAAATTTGGCTTAATAGTGAGTTTCGGGAGGAAATCCTTTGGTGGGTGAATTTCTCGGAAAAAGTGAATGTCTATGCAAAAATTGTATGGCACCATGGTCCTCATGTCGCTGTTTATTAAGATGCTTCAAGTCAACGTTTTGGGGCGGTCCACGCAGGCGACTGATGCATGGAGAGGGAGGTGGGCCATCACTTCATGGTGTCACACGAGCATTGTACCAAGGGGCACATTAATGTCCGCGAGATGTGGGCTGTTGTGGGGGCAGCTTATCGGTGGCGGACACTTCGGTCACATTTGTGACCGATAATAACACTGGGCGGTCGGCAAACAAAGTGATCATGTCCTTGGTGAAAGAGTTGTTTTGGCTTTCATGCCATTATAATTTTTCTCTTAGTTCTGTATACATCCTGAGCAGGAATAATGTATTATCGGAACCTCTCAGTAGATGGGGTGTGGCGGGTAGCAAGGAGTGTATTGCATGTGTGGACCTGGCAGGAGCACTGTGTTGTGACCATTTATTCCCTGATTGATTGTTATTCTTCATTTTAGGTTTCACGGTGCTGAGGGCGGAGACCAGCATGCTGAGGGCGCAATATTATGCGACAAATTCAAAAGTGACATGGTCTATGCAGATCAGATGCCATTCTAAATTTATTGATTCATTTAGTGGACTGTTTGTTCCTATTCCATGCCCCTATGACCAGATGGCTCTTTATGGGACATGGCTGTCGCATAAGCTGAAGTTCAGCTCGATAAGGAATTATTTGAGTGCCTTACATTTTTTCTTAAAGTCTGAGGGAGTTGAGCCAATAAATTATTACGCTTATCAGGTAAAGATGGTTTTGGGGGGCCCAAAGTGCATACTCAGTTGTGTGGTTAAGCGGGCGGCTCCCCTCTTACCGAGAGATCTATTGAGAATGTTTTCCTTCTTGTCAGGTAGTGAGGGCCATACTTGTGTTAGGGCCGCGTTGTTAACAGGGTTCCGGGGGTTGCTGCATAAGTGTCAGCTTACGGCATCTGATTCGTTGTTGTTGAGATCCAACTTTGTATTTTACACTTGGGGCATGGTGGTGTACGTGCATCGTTCAAAGACTATTCAATTTTCGGAAAGAGAGCTAATAATACCTATAGCCTCAGTTAATAGCCCCAGGCTATGCGCGGTTCATTGGGTGCGGAAGCACTTTTCTGAGATGAGGGTGTAAGGGGCCACGGGCTCCTCCTTCATTTTAATCATATGTAATAGTATGTTATCACTTATATTATCCTTACTACTATTCGGTGGTTTCATTGTTACTCGGTACTGGGAGTGTCAATTCCCACAAAGACTTCCCGATAGTCAGCGCTGTTAGTGTCCATTCTTACTTGTTCCGACCCGCCAGGTGACACTTGGGTCGTATTACACAGACTCTTGCGTGTGCCGAGACCTCACTCTTACTCAAGCGTGCGGTAGTTGCCCCGCGAAAGAATTGTGTGCATACATATATATATATTTCATTGCATATATATACATTATATACTACATATATTTTATATTATATATATATTATATATGTGTCATATACGTATATACATATATATACATATATATACATATATATACATATATATACATATATATACATATATATAATGAATCAAAGAACAGTAGTGCTAGTGCAATGTTTGTCTCATGGCGAATTCTTTTTTTAGTTGTACTATGTGCATAGCTAAATCCAGCAATTCATTATTGCAATCTATTATGAATAGTGACACATTGGTCATAATGCTTGCATTGCGTTTGATTCGTGGTGAAGGAAGCCCCACCCCTCTTCTCTCCCCCCCCCCTTTCCCTCCTAACCGCCACCTACCCCTGCGGTGCCCTCTCCCCCTTATAACGTGGCATACCCCTGCCCATGGCCACTCCGCCTCCTTCCCCCTCCAGCTGCACACTCAATTTTGGGGGGGCTTTTCTCTCCCAGCCAACCCACGCTCCATGCCGCACCCAGGACCCAACTCCCCAACTCGCTGGCCTACTATGCCCACACTACTCCCTCAACATGCCATCCATAGCCCGAAGCTGTGGCCGCCCTACCGGCCGGCCCACCGTGAGGAGGACCATAGAATCACCGGTGCCCGACTCCACCTCCGCGACCTCTTCCGCCTCACACCGCCCATCCAACGATGCCCACTGGATCGCAACCCCCCAGTCCACCATCGACGACAACGCCCAGATGATGGTGCACCTCACCGGCATTGTCAAGGCGATGGCCATCGGGGTGAGAGCGGGGATGGAGTTGGGTGGGGGGGGAGGCTGTCTGTTACGTGACAAAGAACCGTGAGCGCCGCCCAGACCGCAGACACCCTCACCATCGCCCCAGCCGTGAAGACAAGCTCAGCCACCACGATTCCAGCACCCCTGCGGCAGCCCGCGATCAAGGCTGCCCCCGAGATACCGCTGCTCCCCCTGTCGGCACCAGCCCAAATCTGGTTAGCCCTTGGCGCAGCTCCATCGCCGCCGCCCCCCCCCCCCCAGAGTGCTTCCGACAGTGCCGCTGGCAGGCCCGCCTATCGTGGCCCCGGTGCCGACCCCCAGGCCATCCCCGGAGGCCCCCAGTCAACCCTGAAGCTGCCTGTGATGCCGGTTGCCACCGGCCCGTCCGAGGTTGCGTCACACCCCCCCGTCGGCCGTCTCGCCGGCTCACATCTCGCCGCCTCCTCTGGTGTCGCTGGCCCATCAGAAGTCGCCGCCACCCCCCGGCACACTTCCAACAGCGCCACCAGCGGGCCCACCCACTGTGGTCCCGGTTCCGCCCCTCCGGGCCCTCCCCGGACCCCCCAGCGGCCTTCTCGCCATCTCACACCTCACCACCTCTCTCCCGGCCGCCCGCGATCATGGCTGCCCCCGAGATACCGCTGGTCGCCATGTCGGTGCCGGCCCTGATGTGGTTAGCCTGTGGAGCTGCTCCATCGCCACCGCCCCCCGGGGCGCTTTCAACAGCACCGCAGGCAGGCCTGCCCACAGTGGCCCCGGCGCCACCCCACCCCCCCGGCACCACCCCCCCCCCCCCGGCTCTTTCACCATTGGCATCCTCCACGGGCTCGGTGCCTCCCTTGTCCTCGCCGACGCCCTCACCCGGCCCCACTCCTCATGCCTTCATCGGCCTGGCAGCTGCCCTCGGGCTCGACGTCGCCCCCGAGAAATGCCACCCTCCGGCGGTCACCTAGTTCGGCTTCGCCCTCGACAGCGAGGCCAGACTACCTCTATGGTCCCTGAGAAGGTCGAGGCCTTCGTGACCGAATGCGAGGCCCGGGTTAAGCACTATCCTCGGATGCCGGGACCTCCAAGTATCCTGGGTCACCTCCCGGCCAGAAAATTCATGGCCCGCCTACTTGCCCGCCTACTTGCCACCCTCCGGTGTGCCTATGACGCCACCTCCATCACCCTCGGGGAAGAGGCCTGCCACGACCCTCGGGACTTCCCCCCCCCCCCCCCCCCCCCGGAGCTCTGGCTCTTGGCCACCCCCAGCTCTTTCATCATTGCCGTCCTCTCTCCGCGGGCCCGGTGCCTCTCTTGTCCTCGCTGACACCCTCACCAGGGCCCACCTCCTTGGCCCCTGGACCGAGGTGGCCCGGGATCAGGTCGCTCGCCTCGGCCTACCCTGTGATTCCCCCTGAAATGATGACTTCCCCTACAACCCCGGCCTGATTGCAGGTTGCACCTCACAGGAGATCGCCACAGTCGATACCGTACGGTTCGCCGCCCTCGCACCCCTTAAGCCCTCTCCTCTCTTTTGGTGGAATGCTTTTCGGGCACTCTCAATCTCGCAGACTCTCCTCCCATTGACCTTGCCCTCGGGCTGGTCTTGACAATTTTATCACCCTCGCCATTATTGACTTGTACATTGACATTTAACATTACCCTTATCTTCTACATTGACATTTAACCTTACCATTGTCCTCATTATCTTACCTTAAACATTAGCATTTTATTGATATATACTTCTGAAATAAAATGTTTATTTCCTACCTTCGCCTTCCTCGTGCTTCCTTCGCCATGTATCATACGCAACACCATGGAATGACCAGTGGGGAAATATGTTACATACTTATCGTTTCAAAGCCATCAAGTTCAATGGATATAATACTATAGGATAAAAATAAATGATTATTTATTATGTAGTTGGTTGGTTGTTGGAGTGTTACGTCCTGGCAACATATAATGTCAGTTTATTTATGTATATCAATCAATCAATAGTTCCATCCTCTAGTCGAGGGCTGGATGCAATGGTTCTCCACTTGTCCCGATGTTGTGCTGTTCTGATAGACTGTGAATAATTCAAGCCTGTCCACTGTGAAATATTTGTAAACCATGATGTTCTTGGTCTCCCTCTCCCTCTGCTGCCATTCACCTTCCCTTCCAACAATGTACGGTATATTGAACTCTGACGAATGATGTGGCCAAAATAAATAAGTTTCTTGTCTGTATAGTGGCAAACAAGCTTTTCTTATTTTTAATTTTTCTGAGAACTTCTTTGTTGGTGATCTTCTTTGTCCATGATATTTTCATAATCCTTCGATAAGTCCACATCTCAAATGCTGCTAAACGTTTGTACATTTTCTTAGAGATTGTCCATGTCTCTGCCCCATACATTAGAGTAGACCACACATTTATGTATATACCATCCATGATTATCAATGATCTACTAGAAATCGCTGCACATCCCTCAGATCAGCATTATAATGTACACTAGACAGGTGCGCAGGTGTGCGAGGAGAGTACCCAGCTGCAGTGTACCTGGTGTAATTGCCCTCTGCAGTCTCCAGGGCATTCCCCGACCAGCCGAACTTGCTGCGACATAGATTACCCATGAGCCCACTGTGACACCCGTCTTAAGTGTCGGAACATAAATAATCGGCCACAAGTGTTCAGATATGGTCGAGAGTACCCCCTTCTGGGCAATTTTATTAACATGGCACTATTAATAGCTGTTGTTCCAATGTTTACTATGCATAACAACAGGCGCATACATATACAGTAAACCCTCTCTAAATCGACCGATCTTCAGACCGACTTTAAGTGGTCCATTTAGGGAGGTGGTCGGTGTTGGGAGTTAGAATATGGTTACAATGGTATTGTTGGGACCCAAATAAAGCGATCGATATAGGGGAGTGGTCGATCTGTGGAGGTGGTTGGTATGGGAGGTTTTACTATATATATATATATATATATATGTATACATATATATATACATATATATATATATATATAATGCCAGCAATAGAATACTATATTTTAGCTTTCCATTTTAAAGAAATGATAGCTGTTAATAGATTATTCATCTTCATGTTATTTATTTTTCTCATCAACTGACACTAGTATTTAGAGGCGGTTAGTGACGCGCAGAGCCGAATGGGGGTGCCACCGGTTGCATCCAGGCATGGACAGAAGAGGTTAATAATAATACTAGTATGCCACCATATTGAACGATTATAGCAACAATACAACGTTTAGATTATTCACATTTGCACAATTCTTATACATCACATTATAACATAAATCTATATAAATATATGTATGAGTATGTATATATATGCCTATATGTATGTGTGTGTTTGCGCATGTGCTAAAATCGTGGTTGATTCTTTTCCGTTTATTTTTCAAAACGTAGACATCGTCTAAGCAGTTTAATGTACACACATTTCTTAGTTATTTTGTGATATTTTATCATTCCTTACCAATACCAGTAGTGCTCAAACAATACTGGAAAGTTGGAAGACAGTGTTATCAAAGGGGCAACTTTCTGTCTGCTCGGTCCCTAGGCAACGCCGACGCTACTTCAGTTCTGTGACCAGCCCGTCTTGTGACCTCACCCGCGAGAGATCTATTTTTAAATGCCCTTTCCGTGGTAGAAAGGCTCTGTTAAATGCGCATGTGTCGCTCTCCTGTGTCGCTGTCAAAGTGGTGGCCGTGTCTGTAACCAGACCTGCCCTGGGTGTCAAAGCCAGGTCGCCTTCCACGTGTAACAGGCTGGTGGCTGATAATGAGACCATATGTGTCTGTCGCACAGAACATCCTTATCAGACACATTGTCAGGCAACACACACTCCCACAGCCAACCCAGTCCCCATCTTAAGGCGCCTTGATTGTCATGGCAACGGATCTACCCCGGTAATTGGCGCCGCATCCCACGCAGCGGAACACTCACTACACACGGTGGTCACGGGATTTCGCGAGGTTACCAAGAATTCTTTGGCCTGGGGAGACTGTAATTGGGTCGGCCTGGAAACCACAAATTTGAACTTTTTAAATGAGCCCGTCGGCAAGAAATTAAGCGAATTTCTTTCTACCGGGTGCCAACCGAAATGTCTCCTCACTGTGAGCGCAGCAAAGCAGTCTGGCGTGAATGATTTCCAATTAGCTAAACTTAGTTAACTAAGCAGCTTTAAATGGAGACCTCCCGCATGGCCCGATACTAAATGTGGAGGCCTTGCTAGAGATACTTACAGGTAATAGTGGTACTGCGGTTCCCGTCAATTAGGCTTGGCGCCCTCACAGTTCCGCCCATTGCCTTGCCAGGCCTTGCAATTACCGTCAATTAGTATTGAACTGTGTCAAAACGCTGATTATCGCTCACATGAATGCCATTGATGCGCGTCTCCACACATGGACAAGTCGATAGGGCGACGAGAGCCAGGGACTAGGATGGTGTTGGTTGGTTGTTGGAGTTTTACGTCCTGGCAACATTTAAGCTCATACCAGGATGGGTACAAACTTGTGACAGTGCACACTCATTGTGACTTTATAGTGCTCCCCCACTGAGAAATCAGGCCACTGGCACCATGACCCGATATCCCACTCAGTCACATTATCCTGAAACAGATCTAACCAGTCCTTGCCCTATCCTATTAATGCCGAGTGCCAGGGTAGGAACCGACAAGTATCAATTTTATAAGTCATTGGTTTAACTCAACCGGGAACCGGATTCCCGATCTCCCACACGCGAGGCCCATGCTCTACCGATTTGGCCATTGCGTCTGGTCGGAGGACTAGGAGGTGCACAAAGAAACAGAACTGTTCTCTGCCTTTTTGTCATGAGCATTTTTAGGGGGGAGGGGGTAAATATTTATTCTTCTGAATGATTTTGTGTTACCACCATGGTACTGGATTTCCAGCCATACATGATCACAGTTATTTACTGTTTTTACATAACAAGATGCACTGCAATGATAATTCAATAATTATGAAGTGAAGTGTACAGTTAACGTGAAATATATTGTTGGTGGAATGACAACTGAATAATTGTGCATGTTGGCCCGAGGCTAACATGGGTAATTTGCTCATGAGGTTGGCTATTTTTAGCCTTCTTCGGACCTTCTCATCTGGCTTCCTTCACTCTGCCCACGCGGCTGCTACTATTCACTTTGCTTTCCACCTTCTCCGCTGAGTCGGACTATATGGGTATGCCACCCACTAGGAAAAGGCGAGGCCGCTGGCTGCTAGCACAACAGCATCAGCCGTACAGACAAGCGAGATCCTCATGTGATCCACACCGGCACCGGGATTCGAGGACTCAACTTCCCCAGATAATTCCAGTCCCTCACCTCCACCGTCCACCTCCTCCCATACTGAGTCGGATGCGAACATTATTAAGAACCTCAGATGTGAGAACAGGAGGGTCAATACTGCGCTTCAGGATAGGACTCCCTGGTCCTCGACGTTGGTGTCCTGCTCGGCTGCCTCCCTGCCCCACCCCTTTCTGTCACCGGTCCTACACCTCCCCCGCCACCCTCCCTCAATGTCCTGGCCTCGCCTGCCCCATACTCTGCCCCCTCGATGTGTCGCTGCCCCACACCCTCCCCCAACCGCCGGTCCCCGTCTCCCTCCCCCCAGCTACGCCCGAGACAAGACCTTCTCGCCGAAATGACTCCGGGACTCAAAAAAGTGAAAGGTACGCCCCTGCTTCCACATAATTATATTACGAGGGGAGACCGATTTAAGAAGATTTTGTTTGGGGAGGCAGCGTGGTCAGAGTACTTCTCTGCCCTCAGACAACTATCTGCTCATTCAGACTTTCCTGATGCCTGGTGCCCCCCCCCCCCCCCCCGCCCCCCTTTGCTGAAGCACGAGTAGGAACTGGCTGATATGGCGGTTGTGTGGGATTGGCCGACGTGTCGCCGTTGGTCAGAGCGTGTCTTCCAAATGGTGGCTGACAGCCGATTGAGGCATGGCTGGTTGGACCACCATGCTATTACGGGCATTCAGCGTGATGTTTGCGCAGAGGCGAACTGCCTGGTTGCAGCTAGGCCATTGTATGCACTGCTAGACTCTCGTACCCATGCAGTGACCTCAGTTGCCCCCCTTCCAAAACCTCTCAGCCAATTAACACCAGGGATGAGTATAGCAAGGAAGTGGAAGGCAAGGCGTGCTTCAATTGGAACTGGGGCCGCCCCTGTGGTTTCACTGCTTCCCACGGCACCCTGCCTGAGAGATTCACCCATATCTGTGCCTTCTGCCCCTACCGCTAGAAGAGTTCCCTGCCTCACAAGGAGCAGGATTGCCTAAAAAAGAGAAAGTCAACGGACAAAAAGGCATCGGAGGCAAATCAATCTCAGCAAGAAGGAAGTCACTGCGAGCTGTCAACACTCGCTCACTGCCTCTGCCACCTCCCATCCCCCCTCCAGCCCAACCCCCTACCTCCCACCCCCCATACTCCCACCTGCATAACAAACAAAGAGAACAGCTGCTGCCTGCTCCCGTGCACCAATCCCATATGGTTGTCATGGACGCCCCCGAACCGCCGATACATGCCTATACGGCCGCAACACCTCGGTCCCACACTTGGCAGGTAGCCCACACCTCCCATCCCCCCACACCCCTCCCCCAGCCCATGACCGCCCACCAACATTCCTTTCCCCCACCACCCCCCAGTCCCCCAGCCCATGCCTGCCTGCCAGCATTCCGTTCCCCTTCACCCTTCCCCCCTCCCACCCCCACTACAACATACAAATTCTACCGACATCAATCGTACACTACCAGACTTAGTGTTTGATTGGTTTGATACGCCTGTAGCTGAGGTGTTAGACTTGTTCCCTGACTATCGACCTTGTGCAGTTCCTCCCCCTCCCTCCCCGAGGTTATTTAGCGAGACGTTGGCTTCATTCTGGCCGTTTACACGGCCTTCTCTATGGAAAGATTTTGATCAGTACTTGTCTATTTATGATGCAGTGTGGGTGACTGCACTTCATGGTGGCCCGCCTTCCAGTTCTCTCAGCATTAATTATCCCTAATTGGAGGGCCCTGTTGTATGACTTCCCTGATTCACTTCCCTTGATTCACATATTCATTCTTTCATAACAAAAGAGGTCGCTCATGGCGCAATCCTGGGTCCATTCTTAGAGCGGCCCTTTGAGCCTTGGTTTCAAACAAGCCTAATGATGACCCGCCCTAAAAAGAACTCTCAGTCAAGGCGGGTCATCATAGACCTAAGTTTCCCTCCCAGGAAAGGAGTAAAGATTTCTACATTGGTAACTCCTATAAATTTACCTTACCCTCAGTGTCCACCCTTACAGATAGGCTAACACTCCTGGGTCCCAATGCTTGGCTTTGGTCAGCTGACCTGGCCCATGCCTATCGTCAGCTGCGAGTATGTCCTCTTACCGCCCCGCTTCTAGGAATTACTTTGAATAATAGATACTTTGTAGATATTGCACCTCCATTTGGGATGTAGGACATCAGCATTGGCATGCACAAGGACTACAAGAGTATTAGTGTGGCTACTTCGTAGAGAAGGTTTCTTCTCGCTTTGTTATCTTGACGATTTCGTTGGCTTCGAATCTTCTTTTGATTGTGCCCTTAAGGCCTACACTAGGCTTCATCAGCTAGAATGTGGGTTAGGTTTAGAACTCGCACAAAATAAATGTTTCCCTCCCACTACCTACCTAACCTGGTTAGAATTTAAGATAGATACAGTCTCGATGATCGTCTCCCTTCCCACTGAAAAAGTAACAGAAATCCTTCAAGAATGCTTACAGTGGCAACACAAATCTCATGCAACCAGGAAGCAACTGCAGAGTATAGCAGGGAAGGTGAATCACTTAGCAAAATGTGTTAAGCCGCCGGCTAGATTTACTAATCGAATACTGACAGCGCTCCATGCTGCACCTCACACGGGTTCATTCCCTTTCAATCCTGAAGTCCTGAAGGACCTGGATTGGTTTAACAAGTTTGCAGCCACATTTAATGCAACCCTACCAATTCCCTCAAAGCCGCGAGTCCAGAGGGTAATAGAATGTGACTGCGTGCTGACACCAGCTGGAGCGTTCTCCACTACTAACTACTATGCAGCAGAGTTTCCCCCTGCCCTTCTGGCTCAAATTAACTCATTGCACAGCTAGAAGCATTCAACTTGGTTCAAGAAGTTTCCTCCCTTCTCCCACCCAACCCAGTAAACTTTGTTGTCATTGTCAATACAGACAACCAAGCTTCCGAACAGGTCCTCTATTCCAGCAAGGGTAGAGATGCTATACTATGGGCATGTGTCCATCAGCTGTGGCTTCTCTCAGCCCAAAACAACTTTGACCTCAAAATAAACTATAAACCAGGTTCCGAGCTTGTACTAGTTGACACACTAAACCAATCATTCTCTGATCCTATCCTTAAGAAGAGAGCCTCTGAGCTATGTATCTCACTTAACCTAGAAGTCCCTGTCAACTTCGCATTAACACTGTTAGACTTTAATCTGTAAATAAACTGCAATGTCATTCATTACCCTGGAAGATAGTACGATGCTTGCCTCTATCTTCCATGGTACTCGCTAACCACCATCTCAGCCTAATCAGGATGTACCGTGCTGCTTGACACCCCAAACCTGGAAGAATAAAGCGTCTAAACTGAAGTGCTATATGACCTTCTCCTCTGCCCCTTCCTTCCCACCCTTTTCCCCCGCCTCTATGGCCTCCTTTCCTTTCTCCTCCACTTCGCCTCCTCCCTCCACTCCCCGGGTGCAGTTCTGAATTATTACAGCTCGGTCAAGATATGGGTCTGCTCTGGCCCAGGTGATCATTCAGTTTTTCAAGGTCATGAGTTGTCTGTGATGAAAAGGGCAATCCTCCATTCCTCTAATCATGTACCTGTCCAAACCCCTTCCCTCTCCCCAGCACAACTCCGGAACATTGTAAGGTCTCTGCTTGTTCGAACCTCCCCTCCATATGCCTGTATTGTAATAGGTTATATCTGTCTTCTACACCAAAGCAATCTAGTAGTCACTGCTTGCTGGAGCCCTCATGTCCTTAGGTTCAAGCATATCGCCTTGATGGAAGAAGGCCTTCAAGTCAAAGTTTCTTCCACTAAAACCAGAGCGACTTCCTCATGCCCAATATTGTTCTGTCTTCTGCCACTTCCCGCCTCCCCATGGTGCCCTGTAAGGGCATGGAAATATCACCACAGTGAGCCCAAACCCCGATGACTCTGCCTTCCTCCTTCCCTCAGCATACCCCTTGACTGCCAAGTTCCTGACCCACACCCTCCGCTCCACTGCTGAAAACCTTGTACGGACCTCCCGTCCACTGACTCTGTATAGCCTCCGCTGAGGCACCGCCCAGGCATGTCCTGCATTGATGTCTGCTGGAACCTGGAACAGTCAGGCCTTCCAAGTGTACCTCGCCCACCTCGAAGTCAAGGATGCCCCATCAGCGCTCGCTCATATGTTGGGTGAGCGCTGATCCTTCTGAACTGCTTACCATCTCCTCATCTCCAAGAACTTTCATATCTGGTCGCGCATTCCAGTCAGCGCATGATTAATTGGCCCTGGTCACCACCTGATTCATGATTGATAGACCTACATAGGTCCCTGACTTGTTTCTTATTAAATTTTCTATTAAACTATATCTGTCTCGGTCTTTCATCTGAACATAGTGATTTGTGCATGATGGCCTGAATCTAACATGGGTAATTTGCTCACGAGGTTGACTATTTTTAGCCTTCTTCAGACCTTCTCATCCGGCTTCCTTCACGGCTGCTATTATTCACTTTCCTTTCCCCACCCTCCCACCGACTTACTGGGGGGTGAGCGCTGATCCATCTGAACTGTCTTCCATCTCCTCATCTCCAAGAACTTTCATATCTGGTCACGCATTCCAGTCAGCACATGATTAATTGGCCCTGGTCGCCGCCTGATTCATGATTGATAGACCTACATAGGTCCCTGACTTGTTTCTTATTAAATTTCTATTAAACTATATCTGTCTTTGTCTTTCATCCGAGTGTAGCGAATTATTAAGTGATGTATACAAGAGTAATTGGAATGACAATTCAACAATTATTAAATGGTGTATCCAAGCATTATGGAATGATAGTTGAACAATTAGTATGTGATGCATACAAGAGGTTTTGGAATAACAATTGAACAATTCTTAAATTATGTATACTTGAGTTTTGCAATGACAATTGAACAAGTATTAACTGATTTTATACAAGAATTATTGGAATAACAATTGAACAATTATTACGTGATGTATACAAGAGTTATTGGTATGATAGTTGAACAATTAAGTAATGTATACAAGGATTATTACAATGACAATTGAATAATTATTAAATGATTGCTTTGCTAGACTTCCTTTTTATTCTAGCGCCGAAGGATTAGTCTTCTAACCATATGACATTATCGACACAAATATTTACATATAGACTATATTGAGGCAATACAATTAGGTGAAAGATTAAGCGAGGGTATGCACAGTGGGATGGGACGTGGTAATATAAATGTTACTGAAATTCTTGTTCAGTTGGTATTGTCTTTACAACTGAAAGTGATAAAACAAGGGGAACTACAACTTCCAAGTCTACCGGTGAAAACAAGTCATTAGACTTAAGCGTTATGGGCAGCATAAATACGCCCATCACAAAACACACACACACACAAAACAGACATAGCCATCATTGTTTAGCTATCTTAGTATCTATATTATATTATTTGGTATTGATTTTTCATTGTTGGAATTTGTTTGTGAGTGTAACGGTTGTGGGTTTTAGTTTTGGTTTTAATTTAGCATTGTCCTATTATCTTAAGGGTGGATGGACCCCTGTGTTATTGGCAATATATACGGGGCGTGGTGAGGGCCCGCTGTTGGGTGCAGTGGGGGGGAGGTGTTATGCCCCGGTCACATACTCATTACTCGGCGTAGTTGAACGTAGGTGAACGTAGTGGAGGCTAATGTGGGTGAAAAGTGGTGTAAGTATGTTAAACTACGTTGAAATACATTAAGGTATGGCAGGCTTTGGTATGGATAAATACCTTACGGCATGGATAAATACGTTACGGTATGGATAAATATGTCATGGTACGGATGCCCGTACGTCGAACTACGTTCAACTATGTAAGCCTCCACTACGTTCACCTATATCCACTAACAGCTATGTGACCAGGGCTTCGTCCAAGTATGCTAGAGTATGCTAGAGCATGGTAGAGTATGCTAGAGTATGCTAGAGTATGCTGGAGTACACTAGAGTATGTTAGCATCACAGATGCAAATTCAGCCCCTAACGTAGCGTTCTTTTGAACATGTCCAAAGATTAAATCGGAACTCACAGCCCACCCACATTATTACCAAGTTAGCATGACAGAGAAGTATGAATGCTAGTACGTTCAACTACGTTCAATTACTTTCAACTACATTAGCCTCCACTACGTTCAACTACGTCCATGAACGTGTATGTGACCGAGCCTTCAGAGTTACTGTGGGAAGACGTACTATGTACAGGAAGGAGAGTTGGGTATTCAGGAAATGCTCGGTCTCTTACCCTCTATGTTTCCCTTTCTTATATAATTTACAGGTGATGGGTGATGTACTGACTCCCTAAGTGGTTCTTTACCGCGAACCTAGTTAATTGACTCTTGTTCCTTTATAGTTGTTGTTCGATATTTGACTCCCTTTAAATGCACGCCAACCTGACTAATACGACGTGACGCACCCACAGGCATCACAGTCGCATTTAGAGCTTGTAGATCTTGTAACTCTTCTTTTGGAGTTATTTATAACCTAGTCTGGAAAGCTGCTCGGATAAAGCTATAGCTATCAGGCTCAGTCAGTCCTACTGACCCCTAACCCCGTCAATAAAACGAGCTGGTAGAATGACATCGGGTCCAGGGAACTCGCCGAAAGATTTATAGGGCTCTTCTATAAAAATGGCACTGAAACAAGGTTAGGTTCATTGGTCGCTACCGATGGAAAAATATTATAATTACAAACATGTAGTCTACTCTAATAGAATAGAATTATGAAGCTTGGAGGCAAGTAACACGGGCCTCCTTTCAATAATAGTGAAGGTGTAGCCCTCCTACCTGTTCCTGACACCCCATGTCCATCTGCTCCTTCCCTGATTCATGTTACAGAAGAGAAATCATATGTTAGCTCAAACCCATTACATAATATGTTTTCTGGGGTCTTACGTCCTAGAAACATTTATGGTTATATCAGGATTTGGGGCAGTGCACACGCATGGAGATTTTATAGTGCTACTCTATTCGGAGACCGTGTCCCCGGCAACATAACACAATATTTAATTGAGTCATATTATCTTGATATTGATCAAGTTCGTCCTTGCCCTATCCTAGTAATATTGAGCGCCAAGCTAGGTAGGGACAAGATAACTAAACGTGTACGTCAATGGTTTAACACGGCCAGGGTTCGAGCCCATGACCTGCCACACAGGAAGTGGGTGCTCATCTCATTTGGACCTCCCGGCTGGTTTCCATTGGTCGTGGGATATAAGTAGTTTGCGTCAGGAATGTGATTACATGACTAGAACCTTAAAATGCAGCAATCTACTTAATTTATTTATAAAACTGCACTATGGTAACCTGAAAAGCCTGAGCTGTATACATTATACTCCAATAAACGAAAACTAATTATAATGATATGGATTATTGCTACAAATAATTATATTTGAAAATGATTCAATAATTTGTTCTGTATAAAAAACGGTATCGACCCTTAATATGGAAGAGCTCAGTATAAAGATATGTGTATTATAATGTATTATAATAATATAAAGGAACGGAGCAATGCCAATATTGATATCATATTTCATTGTACGATTATTTGCGTGTATTCGGATTCGCGCACCCACCCCTTTACGGGCGCGCGATTGGGGCGCCAAATGTTTGGTGCGGAAATGATTCAAACCACTGTCACTTCGCTCGCATTTTTCTGTAGCACTCTTCAGCACCCAGCACTCTTCAGTTAAAGCAGAGCAAGCCTTGGCACGCCGAATATATTAGCACTGGTCTGTGGAGGGGGGAGATGGAGGGGGTGGTGGGGGGGAGGTGGCATAGGTTTGATATTTATCATTAGCCCACCCAGCTGCTATCGGTCACACAAGCTTGTTTGGACATTGTGACCCTAACCGGAAGTTGGCCTCGCAGTGATAAAGTAGAGCAGGCAGCCGGAAGGAAGGTGGCGACATCTCGCAGGAGAAAAGAAGTGCACCAGGGTCCCGGGGTTATTGGAAATAATAGGAACTGTCGGATAGGCAGGGGTAACGTCGTCATACATGAACCATGCCAGTGTTAACCGAACATAGGACCCCGGCATGGTAATTAATGTGAACTGTGTAACATTGAGTGAACAGCGTCAATTTGTTTATTCAGTAGTGTTTTAGTAGAGTGGTAGCAATGGGCGGGGTGGGGGGGGGGGGTAATTATAGGTAGGACATATTCGCAGTGTCTAGAGTGACATGAAAGGATGGCAGGATCTGGAGTACAGAAGATAGGAGTGAAAATATGGAAGCCATCTTAATGTGGAAGTCACATGAATAGATGAAGCAACAGACTCTTTGGACCGCGCTTACATGTCGCGGAAATCGATGATGTCAATCCGGACAAATGAGTCAAGTAGGATTACATCTCAGCGTGGATCGTCGATGGATGTAGCGGACAGTAGGACAGTGAGAAGGGTTATAATTAGAGGTTTCAAAGAAATATGAGTAATATGGGTGAAGGTTAACTGGGAGTCCTCCATGTAGTGACAACTGCATGGAAAAGAGAAGCCCATAGAAACAGGTTCTACGTAGAAATAGAAGCTGAGTGGAAGCAAATTCTATACACACAAAAACACACACACATATATATATATATATATATATATATATTTATATATACATAGATATATACATAGATATATACATAGATATATACATATATATATGGAAGCAGATTTCATATATACTGGTATCTCGAAAGAAACGGAAGCCACACAAGGCACATCGACATAGAAACCACATCACAACATAAGCCACGTCGAAACATAAGCCAGTTTGAAATAGAAACCCCATTGAAGCAGAATCTACCAGCAAAGGGAGACCACATAAAATCAGAACCCATATGGAAACAGAAGTCACATCGAAATAGAAGCCACATCAAAGTACAATTCATATAGAAACGGAGGCTACATAGAAACAAAAGCTACATACAAACGGAAGCCACATCGAAACAGAAGCCACATCAAAATAGAAACTGCATCGAAGTAGAATCCACATATAAACGGAAGGCACATAGAGAGAGAAGCCACACTGAAACAGACACCACATAGGAACAGAAGCCACATAAGAACAGAAGCCACATAGAGATAGATTCTACACTGAAACAGAAGCCACATCGTATCTAAATCTGCATGTCAAAATCGGGTTATTATAGAAACACAATCCAGATCAAAGCAAAGGCCAGATTGGGTTAAAAAGAGAAGGAAAACCACACATGTAGTTTCAAACATAAGGGTGGCTGCTCAGTAGGGACCCATTCAGTGAACTCAGAATCGGGGAAGCCACCTGACGGAAGAATGGAGCATATACTGCTGCCAACATTTGTCTTCATAACGATGAACCTGATTTGGGCCAGACTTTTTGCTTTTTAGAAAACCACACCGATGTTTTAGTCTGGTACCCAACAAGTCATGCATCATACATAGTTCCTCTCCCATGCTACGCATAAACAATCATTAGAATTAGGGGGTGAAGGGAAAAAAGGCAAACACCAATAAATCTCCATCAAAAGGAACGCTGCTTTATTTGTGGTTGCCATCTGAAAGCCGGATGGATATACAGTAAAACCTCTAATACCAACCACCTCCACAGATCGACCACTCCCCTATATCGATCGCTTTATTTGAATCCCAAATGATCGCCCATACAATACCATTATAACGATTTTTTTAAAGTCCCTAAACCACCTCTCTAATTGGACCATTTAAAGTCAGTCCCATGGTCGGTCGATTCATAGAGATTTTACTGTATAGCTTCCTGTACACGGTGTCTTCCTATGCACGGTGCCACGGTATAAATATATATATAAGGTGTATATATAGCTCTCTATATAGGTCGAGTTGTTGTAAAAAAAACACACAGAGGAAGTCAAACTGCTAATTCAGACTCTAAATTAGAGAAGCAAATTGGGGGGAGTGTCGGAACTATGCAAACACGACAGTGGCCACGAGCTGGTCGGTGAGGTCACGTGCAGTCCTTGGTGGGTGGTTAACTGCCGTCTTTATGGAAAACAGACGGCTGTTTATTCGTGATGAAGACATTACGAGTCAGCCAGTCAGTCTGTGCACATTCAGAGAGCGCACCCACTCTCCCCACCCACACCCACTCACCCATACCACCCACACCCATCTCCACATCCCACAAACACCCTTACCCTGTCCCACCCACCCACTCACCCCACCCCGACCCACACTCACACCCCACACCAACCCACACCCCATTCACCCACACCCACACCCACACCACACACCCACATACCCTCCCACACACCCACACCCCACCCCACCCCCAATCATACCCACACCCACCCACACAACCCACACAACCCACACAACCCACACCCCACACCCCACACCCCACACCCCACACCCCACACCCTACACCCACCCGCGCCATTGGGCCACGCGGCAGGCCCTGTGAGGATTTACCCTGGAGGACATCCATCACCCCCACGTCTGGGCAGGAGGGTTTTCGGCGGGAAGCGGGAAGGGGGAAGGGGAGGAGAACGAGGGGAGGAGGGAAAAGGGGGCGGGGAGGGGGCTGGGTTCCTAAGTCGAAACACTAAACCCAACCAAGTAATGCTTCGATTTATTTTCCAATAGCTATTCAATGGTTGTATGAACTTATGCACGGAATGAATCAATATCGTAAGCTATTGCTGGTATATATCACGCTAATAAAGTGTATGGGACATTGTCAGTTTTCTAGTGAAATGTCACTATTTGTAAACCATGCCCCGCCCTACCTCTAGTCCCCTTACAGCGCCCGGCCCGGCCCACGCCAGGCACTAAAGCACCGCCTAGTGCCCTATGGCGCGGTGGCGACTTTTAATATATGAGGCATCAGAGGCATGTTGCCCTATATTGAGTATGGCTCTAGATAATAGAATGTTTCCTTTTTCGGTACAAGTGTGTGAACTCGCAATCTACTCTCAGGAACTCTGAGTCAATAAATGAATGATATATAATATATTTTAGTTCATGTGTATGATGCATAATTTATGTTTCATATATATATATATATATATATATATTTATATATTATATATATATATATATATATATATATATATATATATATATATATACATATATATATGAAATATATATCATTTTGATAATTTATACAAATCTAAGCGATTATTCTGTAAAAGGTTCTTGCTTTACTTGCATGTGAATTATAGTTTGGTTGATATATATGATATATAATGCATAATTTGTTATGCTAATATTAGTAATAAACACGCCAATCATGTAATAGTAAAACCTTGATACTCTCGGTAATGTGTAACCTACTGAATCAAACATTTCTTATTAAAGTTGCATTGTCCGATGATTTTGAGTTTATGCCATGTTTTCTAATATATTAGGTTAACCGTTGTAATCTTCAAAGTAAGTTTTATTATAATGCCTAAGTTTGGAGCTATTTGAAAAGAAAGCATATAAGAATGAATTCTTTTTTAGCACATCAACATCCATGAACTTCATCAGGAGCAAGATGGATATTAAAATGATTTAGTATTCCCTCTTTTTTTTTTTTTGGTACATTAGTTGTTTAAGCAGTGGAAATTTCAGTCGCAGATGACTGGTCTTCCTCATTCCACTGCTCCTTGCCCTATCCTAGTAATGCCAAGTGCCTGGCTAGGAAGCGACAAGTATCCACTTTTAAGTCATTGGTTTGACTCGACCAGGAATTGAACCACGATCTACCAACATGGGAGACGGACGCTCTAACTCATTCGGCCATCCCGTCTGGTTAATGCAGTAACAATATTAATGTTGAATAAGTGCTCTAGTAGCTGAGGTTGGATCAAATCTAGGCCGGCGTTGAGTCTCGAAAATGCTATGCTTTCATCGAATATTTTATATTCATTCTTTGAACAGGGGAAATTTCAAATAAGGATTATTGATCTTTGTCAGCTAAATTATTCCTAGTTGGCTTCAAACTTATATCAGGGTAGCGGCGTAGACAAATAATAATATTAATGTTCGCTATACCACACTTGGAATTTACAAGTGTAGTGCATATTTGCATGATTAACTTACACAATGCGTGGAGTAATTACCACGTTGTCTGGCCTTTCGCTGTCTAAAAGAAAACACGGTTCACAATATATGAACAGGGTCGCCCTTTTCAAAGCCTGACAGTAAACATGGCAGCCAATCAAATCAATCATGAAAGGAAATGTCAACCGGCATGTAGCAGAAGAGCCACATATGTATTATGTTCTAGACGCCGTCGTAAATAATAAGTATGTATTTCATTTCTCTGCAGGTAACTGGCGTCACAAGGAAGATTTAGGTAAAGATTGTATGCCTTCCTTCCTCGCACTCTATGAAGGTAATGTCCTTTGCTACACAAACACACCAGTCATATATATTATGTATAATATATATTTTATATATTTTTATATAGTACATGTATATATGATACATATTATATATATATTATATATATTATATATTATATATATTATATATATTATACATATTATATATATTATATATATTATATATATTTTTTTGTGATGGGTGATGGGTGTATTTATGCTGCCCATACCGGTTAAGTCTAATAACTTGTTTTCGCCGCTAGACAGTAATAGTCTTGTGACTCCCCTTCTTTTTATCACTTTCAGTTGTTGTATAGCTAACTACTGCATGCATTCTTTCTCTGTTTGTAAGCATCCTCCCACATCCCCCAAATCTCTGTGAGTTTGTTCGTTCTACAATCGGATAATTGTTTGGTTACCAATAGTTAATTTCTCTGAATGTCTTCACCTTGCTGTGTTAGTGGTCAATAGGTTTTGATTTTAAGTTTTAAGTTTACCTTTTGTATGTAAAACTTTGCTTGAATTATCAGTGTATTTTCTATTTATTTATTTATCTATCTTTCTTTTTCTTTTTTAATTCATTTGATTTTTTGTTGTCATTAGTCTAGCAGTGCATTTAGCTCTCTTTTGATTAATGTTTTATATTTTTCTATTGTCCCTGTACTTCTTTATTCTACTCCCAGTGTATTAAATTCCCTTGCCTTCATGTACTCAGTACTCCTCTCATATGATCTGTTTTTGGCTCTGTTTCTTATCAGTCTGGGACCATCACTACCTCTTGCTGCCTTTTTTGTTACCTGCACCCTCCCAGGCTTCCTTGTCTCCCTGAATGCTGCTATTTTGAGATGTCCTTTTCTCCTGTCATTTAGTGTGTTGACTCTTGCTTTCCTATGGAGATCATCAGTTGGGTGTCTATGTTCCACCTTCAGACATATCTTAAGTGCTATATTTTGTAGTCTTTGTAGTTTATCCAACGTATTTTTGTTACCCCCCATATATATTACATCACCATAGTCGAAGTATGGTAGTATTTTAATAGCCATATTTGTAGTTAGGTATTTTCTGGTATTCGCTAATATCCAGATTTTGTGGTTTGCCTTCTTGATAACTTCTTTATGTTATCATTGTAGTTTAGTTTCCTATCAAGATTTATCCCTAGAAATCGGTAGTTGGTCTGATAATCAAGAACTTTTCCTCCCAAAATTATTTGCTCCTCATTGCCATAGTTGATTTTCCCCCTGCCAAACACTAAGACCTTTGACTTCTTGTGGTTTATGGAAATTTTGTTGGAGTTACACCAGTTGTCTAAAGCTACTAGTTTCTCATTTAGCTTATCTCTGTTCTTTTCTGCTATTGCTTGTTGTGTATATCACGGTATATTGTTGGAATTTGATTCCCTCTAAGGACTACTCTAGATCATTGATGTAAATGATGAAGAGGAGTGGGCAAAATACTGAACCTTGGGGGACTCCACAGGTTACCTGTATACTTTCTGATGTTTTGCCATTTACTTTTGTTCTCTGACTTCTCTCACTGATGTAATTCCTTATCCAGTCTAGTGTTCTTCCTCTTATTCCTACTCTTTCTAGCTTTTTTATCAGTATTTCATGATTCACTGTATCGAATGCCTTGCTAAAATCTATGAATGTGACAGTTGTCTGTTCACCTTCATTCATACCTCTCAGTATGTCATTTGTTAGATTGGATATAGTTTTTGTTGTGGAGAATCCCTTTCTGTACCCTCCCTGTTTGTCATTTAGTATTTTCTCACTATCTAGATGTTTCATGATGTGCTCGTACATTAATTTCTCTATCAGCTTGCCTGGCAGAGGTAGGAGTGATATGGGGCGGTAGTTTCCCATGTCCCCTTTGTCTCCACCCTTGTGTATTGATACCACCATAGCCTGCTTCCAAGCCATGGGGAAAATACCCATCTCAAATGAATTATTGATTAAGTCACATATAAGATTTGGTATGGCTAGCATAGGATCTTTAATTATTCTGGCTTGTAGGTTCTGTATTCCTGATGACTTTCCTAGATCTATTCTCTTAACGAGTCTAATCACTTCATTCTCTCTTACTCTTGCTGTCTCTGTACTATTTTCAGCTACATCACCTGTGTATTCCCACGTTCCTCTGAATTGTTCTGCTAACTTTGTTCCTATCTCTGTGAAGTGTTTATTTAGTCTCTCTGGTTCTCTCTCAAATTGATATGGTGTTCCCTGCTCCATCTGTTAGTGCTATTTTGCTTTTCTCCTTATCTCCCGGTAATGCCATCTCTACATTTTTACAGAACTTCTTGGGAGTCATTACCTGATTTATTATCTTGTTCTTCAATGTAAGTGGTCTTTGCTATTATATATATTATATATATTATATATATTATATATATTATATATGTTATATATAGTACATCTATTATATATTTTAAATATTATATAAATTATATATATAGTACAATAATATACAGTATATATATCATATAAAGTATATACAATGTCACAGTCCCGAACAGGAAATTGGACACTCCTTAGTGTCTATTTCGTGGATGTATCCAAAGAGGCATGTTGTACGCGGAAGGGGGGAGAGGTACGAAAGAAACTAGGAGGGCGGCGGGAGCCGGCAACTGATATTATCCTCCGCAAATCACCTACAGGTGCTGAATGCTAATTAAATCCATTTCTATGGTTGAAGGCATGGAGAATAGGACTAAGCTGTGTGGGTGTGGTTATGCGATGTGTGTGTGTGGGCGCGTATGTGTGCGGGTGGGTGGTGCACTGTACTGGATTCCATCAGGTCCCAGCGGGTTAAAATAACAGAGGAGTGGGAGCGCAAACACATGAACACTCTCAGCCTGCTGGAGTTACCAGGTCGCTCCCATCCCAGCTACATGCTGGGTCTCCCGGCGCGTTTTAATGCCGCCGGGGAACGCTCGCCGACAGACCCGGCTCCTCAGTGCGGCTCGCGCGCGGCCCCACCCCACACAGACGCTGATTAGCGCCTTGTAAAGAGGCCGTTAAGGAGCGCTGTCTCGATAAGACATAGGGGTGTACTCTCTTCTGTATGTACAATCCACAGGGTAGAAATACTGTGTATGTATGTATGTATGTATGTATGTGTGTGTGTGTGTGTGTGAGTGAGTGTGTGTGTGTGTGTACGTACGTACGTACGTACGTACGTACGTATGTATGTACGTACGTATGTACGTACGTACGTATGTATTATGTATGTATGTATGTATGTACGTACGTACGTACGTATGTATGTATGTATGCATGTGTGTATATATATGTATGTATGTATGTATGTACGTACGTATGTACGTATGCATGCATGCATGCATGTATGTATGTATGTAAGTATGTATGTATGTATATATGTATGTATGTATGTATGTATGTATCATATGTGTATATATATATATATGTATATATATATATATATATATATTTATTTATTTATTGATATATATGCCAACATTGATGCCAACATTGTTTGACCAAAAATACGAAGATCCTAACATTTTATTAGAAAGATAAGTTGTGTGCGGAAACGTGCGACACAACAATCAGACATATATCATGACATAGCATAATCATAAAATATATAATATGTACAATTATATTATATACTTTGTCATACAAATCA
The DNA here is from genome assembly GCA_030323885.1 of Branchipolynoe longqiensis. NCBI lineage: Eukaryota > Metazoa > Annelida > Polychaeta > Phyllodocida > Polynoidae > Branchipolynoe > Branchipolynoe longqiensis. The sequence continues at coordinate 78,603,616 of CM059186.1, read as the reverse complement.
TACCATGTGTCTATATGTCATTTTCTAGGCTCTGCTTGGCACCTATAGCTGCTGATGTTTTTAACCTGCTGTAAGTAGCTGATTTTGCCTTTTGCATTAGCTGATTATTGTTGATGGGTGAGATTGAAAATCGGGAGATTTGCACATGGAATCATAATATCGGAAGACAGTAGCTAAAATCGGAAGATTTCCTACAAAATCGGAGCAGTTGGCATCTTTGCTATTGCGGATTGATATCAAACTAAGTGAGGTTCCATAGTAGACAAGTCAAGTTTGATGTCAATCCGTAACACATACATGAATGGTGGAAAGATGGCAGTAATTAATTGTGCATCACATCTTAGTTAGAAACACCAAGTTTGTAATAATTTGTTTTAGATTGAATATTTCAATTAAAAGAAGACTTCTCCACTTCTGTTATTGTTTCTTGTTCCAACTGACCTAAGCTGAAAGTAGTACCAGTCAACTGTTATGGGTACCATTAGGAGTAAATGATCGATCACCTCATGTGGCACCAAAAACCGCCCCGTTCAACGTTGGTCGTGTAATACACACACATATATATATTATATATATCACTCCGAGGAAGGAACTATCAAAACACACAACACGGAAATGCGGTGTTTTTGTTTGTGTTTGTTATGATGTGCTATATAATATGTGAATATATATAACACAAGATGCTCACATATTTTATTACATATTATATATACAACTATTTCTTCAATTTCGATTATTATTCTGCTCCTCACTTATGACCTACCGTTTCCAGCATCTGTTTAGCCCCCCTCACGGCCACCTTGCTCCCCCCCCCCCCCCTCCCCCAAGAAAAATAATTATAAATGTATTATTCTGCCTCGGTCCCTAGCCTCCTCGGTACACGTAACCCAGGGAGAGGCAATCACTTCCGGGTCAAGCAATTAACATGTCTAGCTTACGAGAGGAAATGAAACAGCGAATATTTCATAACATTTCATTATCTTGAAGACTCAATTTCGAGGATTGTGTTCATAACTATATTACACAGAATAATCCTCTTCAGGGATCGGATGCACCAACATTAATCCGTTAAAAGCCTAACTACCCAATTCTATCAATCAATATATAAATCTAATTATAATAACGTAATGATTCAGGGGATAAAACGCAGGTAAATTACCTTGGCTATGACAACGAGGGTGTGATTTGTAGTGCTAGTAGTAGTATTAGTAGTAGTGGTGGCATGTGAATATACCCATAATAATTCCATTATGATGACTAGGTGCTACTATAGCGTGTGATCTACCGAGATTGCCCCAGTCACACATACCCGGACGAGCCCCGGATTTTTAGCTGGACCTCCCCCGGACCAGTCCCCCGGACTGCCCCGGAGAGCCCAGGATAAAATCGCTATTTTTTGTCATTTTTGCCTTGCTCTCACACCTACCCGGACAAGCCACCTACCCGGACAACCCGGTGTTGCCACGGATTAGTCCTGGATCATCCCCGGACAACCCCCGGAAGACCCCCGGACTACTCCCGGATAGCCCGGAGTATAAAATGACCAGGACTGCCCCGGACGAAACACGGACGACCCCCGGACAACACACGGACTACCCGGATCAGTCACGGATCACACACGGATGCCGGTTAACCCTGAATTGCAATATTCTCCGGATCGACCCGGATCACCCCAGATGTTTTAAACATTTTAAAACATCCGGGGCGGACCCCGGATGAAGCCAGACCAGCCAAGGATCACCAAGGATCACCAAGGACCAGCCACGGATGAGCCACGGATCACGCCGGATCGCCACATGCCCCGCCGGATCACGGTCCGGGGCTCGTCCGGCCCCTGATCCGGGTAGGTGTGACTTATGCTTTAACCCTATTCATTATGTCTACCCCAGAGCGATCATAGAATACCCTACCTGACTTGACTTAATATATATATATATTTAAAGCTGCATAGTCCGATAAAAATATCAATTGTTCAATCCCAAAAGTGACCTAAATTTGATCCTACATATCCAACTCAGATAGTTGTGCACTTATTCAACGTTTGTTGCTGGATAGAAGAGGCTACTAAGTCAATGTAATACAACCTGTTACTATTGAATGCTATAGTGTCAGAACTTTGACATGCTTGCCAAAATTAATGTAGTACGTTTTTAGTTCAAATATCCCCAAAGTTAGTTATTTTTTTGATATTAAAGTTACTTCAAAATAAAGTAAAGCATATATCATGTATATCAACCTAATGTATTTATCTCAGAAACTGGGAGAAATTCAAAACTATGCAATGCTTGCCAACTTTTTACGGTTGCGGTTACGGTTATGGTTACGGCTAGGGTTGGGGTTAGGCTCCGGTTATCCTGCACGCTATAGCAGAACCGGTAACTAATTATTGTTGACTTATTTTATTTCAAATCTAAGTCACTAAAGCACTCTTTTTTGGAGGGGGGGGCATATTAGTTGATTAAGGGCAGGGGAAATTTCAATCTTCCTCATTCCACCGCTCCTTTCCCTATCCTAGTAATGCTGATCGCTCAGCTAGGTAGCAATAAGTATCAATTGCTAAGTCATTGGTTTGACTCGGCCAGGGTTCGAACCTGGGAGTTCGAATCCTACGACCTGCCAGAACTGGAGGCGGACGCTCAACTAATTCGGCCATGGCGTCTTCGTGATTGACTATGGAGGCAGGGAGGACCTGTAACAGCCAGGTTTGGTTTGTTCAGCTGCCAACTGACTGCATTCATGAATATATAAAAACCTGTCCCAAAGGCCATCGATTATACATGTAAAAAGGTACAGTTTGGGCGTTAGCAGCTCGGTGCCCACTGCAGCCTGATTTGACGGCCTGACCTTTCCGGCCGGTTCTGGGTTAAAATTTAACTCCCTGTCGAGTCGTTCATCATCGTGATTCCAATCGTTAGTGAGATCTGATATTTGCAGTCGCCCGACGGCAGAGAGAGCCGAAACTGGTTTTTAATCGTTTCATCAGAGCCACCTACCACCGTCTCACGAGCAACTCACCGCGTCCACGCCAGAGGGCGTGCCAGTGGCAGCTGAGTTTGTGACCTTGACACCCGCAACGCCTCTGTTGTCTGTGACGTCGATCTGCGCGCCGGAAATGGCATCTGTCGCACTACTAATTCTCCTCCACGAAGTTTTCGCTGCCGTGCAGATGACATGGCGGCGCCGGCAATTACCGGGCAACGATTCCACATCTGGGGCAGGCCCAAGGGGGGCTGGGGCAGGTGGGGGCAGGGGCGGCAGGGACACGGCGGAAGGGGCGCTGGGGGCTAGTGGCGCCCTGCCGCCTTTCTGCCACAAAAGGTCCTAGCAGCAAAGGAACCTTGCAGCCGCCGCTGCGGTTCCCCGGTGCGCATGTCCTATGGCCACTTCCGGAAATGAGGCTTCCGCTCCGTCTGTTGCAGCTGTTTGAGTAAAAGGGCACCACTGGCAAGCCCTTTCAAAACAAACACCAACGCCTCCCTTTCCCCCTCCCCCCCCCCCCCCCCCCCCAATACTCACCCTTAAGCCCAACTCTGAATAGATTATAGTTGGCATATATGTCGGCCGGTCCTTTTTCCGAAGAGATGGATGCGTTAAAGGGCTTTCGAAATATGCATGGCCTATGCAGGCCTGTCTACAGGTCAAAGCCATGATTCACACAGGCTTTCATAGTCAGCGAGCCTAAGTGCAGAAAGGATCTTTTTAAATTAGGCTTTGTATCATAATCAATCATGGCACTATTTTTCCTTTTGCTACTTAACCTCCAGCCAGCACACACTCCTTCCCATCAAAATACACATGCATGCAGCGGCTGTGTGATATGATAACAGTAATGCACAGCGGTTAATCGAGGACTTAAATTCCTATTTCTGTTTTATCGGAACAAAGCAGTTGGTTGGTTTTTGGAATTCTACATCCTGGCAACATCTAATGTCATATCAGAATGGGTACCGACTTATGGTAGTGGGCACTCATGGTGACTTTATAGTGTTGCCCCACTGGGAAATCAGGCTGCCAGCACCATGACCTGATATCCAACTCAGTCACATTATCCTGATACTGAGCTAACCAGTCCTTGCCCTATCCTATTAATGTCGAGAGCCAGGCTAGGAACCAACAAGTATCAATTGTATAAGTCATTGGCTTGACTTGACCGGAAACCGAATTCCCGATCTCCCGCATGCGAGGGCCTGCACTCTACCGATTCGGCCACCACGCCCAGTCGGAACAAAGCAGGTGCGCTCAGATCAGGTATGTGAGTGCAGTTCTATCAATCATCAGGTAATAAATAAGAGACGCGGAGTAATTCTACATCCTTAAGAAACGCAATATTGTACTGTATTGCTTTTCAGTGATTGACTATTTGGATAGTTCAACAAGGTGTGCCAAGGGGTTGCGCATTAGCTCAAAATGCCTCTGTGGGGGCCACTCGGTCCGTATTGACTGAAGAGGGTATAGAGTTAAAATCAATGGTTGTACCCGCATTCCAGTTCGCAATCATTGATGTTTTGTTCTTCGTGTACCCAGAGCACCTGCGTAGTTTCGCTGTTAATGGAGCCTTTCCGAGCAAACTGGGCACCAGTATGTTGTAGTTCACATGCAGGTGTGTTCTATCCCGCACTAACATATGGTTTAATTCCATTACATGGAAGGAACAGTTATATTTCGCATTCAGCTCTCTATCCCCGTATTTGACGTCCCCACAAATGGAAATAATCTATAGCATGCGTGTCATTGTTTTCTTGTCATTGTTGTGTGGCTAGTAATATTGATTTGAATTTACCATGTCCTATTTGTCAGATTCAATAGAAAGTGCAGAAAACAAAGTGACAACATTTTGTCTGTGCGCGTGATTTTAAAGATGCATGGGTTTGACATTTTAATATAGCGATTCAAATTATATGCAATGCTCATAACTTCCGTTATCTTATATGAAAATAATATATTTGCGTTGTTTCCTATACATAATTTACAATGATGTGTTTATGGTCTTTACAGGTGGTTTCTATGAGACAAAGAGAATCCATGGCATTTTCAGAATTCCCATTTGTGGTTTTTTTTTTGCCGACGTTGTCTCGCACTAAACTTGCTCATTAAAATACCTGTATGTATGACAGTTCTTGAAGATTTGATCTTCCAAACCATAGAGGGAGCGCATAGAACAAATGCCCTGATGTTGCAAAGGTTGGATATAAACCAGGTATGCGGTGGAGGTTGTTATGTACGAAGGGTGGCGGAGAATGCTGAGAGGGGGAGGTTGAAGGGATGGGGTCTGCAGGTGATGGAGAGGAGGGGTGATGTAAAGAAAGAATAGCTGAGCAGGAAACGTGGGACATTGGGCGCGGGGGGGTGGGGGTGGGGGTGGGGGTGGGGGGGTTCTGACACAGCTGTGCTGCTTGGGGCCCTCTTTGAAGTTGGGTTCCTGCAGGAACCGCCCTATAGGAATAACACCGCTCTGGCTTCCTGTTAGTTCTATTCCCGGCCGAGTCAAACCAACGATTTTGTATTTAACATTCGTTGATAAAGTAAGGGGGATTTCAATGGACGACAATTGTTTTTCCTCATTCCACTGTCCAACTACCCCTATCCGAGCGCGAGGGTAGGCAATGATAAGTATCCTATTTTAAAGTGTTTTGTTTGATTAGGCCAGTGGTTGAACCCTGGGTTCGAATCCCACGATCTGCCAAACGGGAAGCAGGTGTTCAACTCACTCAGCCACCCCGTCACTTACAAACTTTATGCGTGTCGATCCCTGGCTGAGTCAAATTAGATGTTGCTAGGACGTAAAACAACAACAAACAAACAAACAAACAACAAACAATCAAATTAAATTACTTATAATAGTGATGCTTGTCGCTCGCTAGCCTGGTGCTCGACATTACAAGGATAGAGCAATGACAGATTGCCTTAGTATTACGATAATGTGACTCAGTGGAATATCGGGTTATGGTGCTGGATTGATTGTTGTTGATTTATGTCCTAGAAAGATATAGGTAATATCAGGTCGGGTACCGACTTGTAACAGAGTACACTCATGGCGACTTTATTGTACTGCCTCATTGTGAGACCAGGATGCCGGCACCATAACTCGATATCCCACAGTCATATTATCCTGATATTGTGCTAACCAGTCCTTGCCAGGTTAGTACGAGACAAGTATCAATTTTGTAAGTCATTGGTTTGACTCAACCGGGAATCGAACTCCCGACCTTCCACACGGGAAGCCTGCGTTCTACCGATTTGGCCATCACGTCATGTCTGGCTGGCAGAATGGTATCACATCAGAGCAGCACTATAAGGTTTATACGAGCGCACACTATCACGAGTCGGTACCTGCCCTGATATGATCTTAGATGTTGCTAGGTTGCAAAACCTCACTAGGCAAACAAACCGCACAGGAATCGCATCAAGAATGTGAAAGCAGGATCAGAGAGTGAACCAAACTACAAGCACGAATACAGTGCTACAGATTTGCCACTGAAAACTCCCCAAAAAACAACAGCACCTGCTGTCCAGTACCAAGAGGTTTGAATGTGTGTGTGTGGTGGGGGGAGGGGGTTCTGAAAATTCATTCTCCAGGCGGCATCACCTTCGACTATCTCCAAATGCTTCACTTGGTCAGGTGTGTAACGACAGCATATCCCCATCCTTACCTGTCGAAGTTTGTTTCATTTAACGATGACTCTAGAACACATTGATATTTTTATCATCAGCTATTGGACGTCAAACATATGGTCATTCTGACATATTTCTTTGGAGGAAACCCACAGCCGCCACATGAGCTACGCTTTCCAATAAGCAGCAAGGGGGCTTTTATATGCACTTTACCACAGACAGGACAGCACATACCCCAGACTTTTATGAACTAGTTGTGGACCACTGGTTGCATTCTTACCTGTGTTATGACAGGCATTAGCGCACGACGAAGTCTCAGGTCGGTTGGTTTTTTTTAATGGCGAACAGTAGCCGATAAGGGGTGCGGCCACCCTGTTATTCAAGCCGCACTAGGTGGCAATGCGGGCTGGCCGTACCCGAGAGCACTGGGCGTCCAGTCGGGCAGGGCTCATAACGACTGACCCGCTCTGAAGCCATTACCTGAGCCCGGCCAGGGTGTGACACCAATTACTGCTGGTCGCCTCCCCAGGGACGGCGCCCAGCCCCAAGTCGGTCCTCCCCCACTCCATCCATCATGTCGGACAGCCTCGTTCTGGGGCGCGTAGGTTATCGCAGCCTTCCTGCCATGCAACCCGTCTATCCGGGCACCCTGCCATGGCGAATATAATCGTGTGTCCGTCCCAGTGACACATAACCTCAAGGATATATGACAAACATGGTTATATGCTATATATTTGTATATATATATATATATAGAGAGAGAGAGAGAGAGAGAGAGAGAGGGGGAAAGAGAGAGAGATGGTTACATGACTCCCTTCTATGTATATATTTGTCTCTCTCCTGCTTCTGAAAAGACAACAACTACACTCAAGCTCTCTCAAACAGTCTACTGGCTACCTGTTTGCTACCTTGAGACTATTTTGTCTTGTTTGTCGTCCGCGATCCGGACGACCGTGCCTGTGAGTCGATTATCTGTTCGATTGGATAGCAACTGGATCGATCTCCACAGCAGGAATTCACATGGATGACGGTATCGTGCCTTAAATTAGACCCGTTTGTCAGTTATTACGACCGTCGAACAGCCCATAAGTGTGTCGACGGTACTCGTAGACGGGGGAGAGTGACATAATTTGAGAACAAGCATTCGACTGTCTCCTACCGAGTAGGGGGGGGTCGATATAGAGACAGTTATCTCGTTAACCTCCTGCATTTTTCAAGGGTCCACATATATTCGACACAGATTCTGTAAACTCATAATAATATCGCTGGAGCTATCAGCTCTGATATTCAGCCAGTGTGTCGATAATATCGACCAGGAGGTAATAAGTTCCTAATCGTACGTAAAGTGAGCGTAATCGACCCAGATCATTTTCACCCAGGTTTAAAAATAACGGCTCCAAGGTCGCCGAGTGCGGGTAAGCGGAACGCTTAATCCGCTTAGCTCTTAATCCGCTTAACTCTGGTCCGCTTTCATGCCAGGCTGCCGCTATTGTTCTGAGTGCGGGTCAAACCACGACACTCAAGACCGATGTTCTTTTGCTAAAACAATCGACACACCTGTAACTAGGTCAGGTATGGCTACGCGCAGCAGCACAGCGCCATCTAAGAATGCGAGATCGGGAGGTGACGTCGACGACTTTGATTCGACCGCTTCCAACCTCGCCGAGTTGTCGCTGGAGGAGCGTGAGTCGACTGCACGCGCGGCTATCGACAAACTCAAGGCAGAGATGCGGGTTACGGCTCTGGAGGACGAACTGGACGATCTCAGAGCAGAACGAGACAGACGACGAAACAGACGCCGGACGACCGTGAGGGACGACCGACACGACTTTCCAGCTGGAACGAACCGGGACGACGCGGACGACCGACTACACCCACAGGAGGATCGACGGACGACGGACGCAGCGCCTAAACCGCCGAGTTGGACGCTAGGCACCGACCACGTCGACTCGAACCACCGTCGATCGCGTCGACACTCACGGGGGTCGAGTAGGAGGAGAAGGCGTGATTCCAGGTCGAGTAGTGACGGGAGTTCTTCACGAAGGCGGCGCAGTAAGTGGTCATTGAGAAAGTATGGGATGGGCAAGGAAGTCAGGAAGATGAACCCCCATGAACTTGTTAAGGCTTCATGCGACTGGTGCCTGGACATTACGTCACTCACAATATCGGACTACAGATCGTTCATCCAACACATTGGCTTCATCTCAACTCGGGCGCGTGAAGACCACTACAGGGACGTTGCCCATGTTGACCACGTGCTTGCCATTCGCAAGCTCGGGGAGAGCATCGGGTTCAAGGCATTCTCTAAAGCACACCAGGATGAAAGTATAGAACACTACGGCCCCCACAATATGAAGATTAAGAGGCAGGGCGCTAACACATATAGCGCTCGGAGAAGATCACCGGGCAACAACACTACTAAGGCTTGTTACGCCTGGAATGGCGATTCGGGCTGCCTTAAATCTGACGATGAGTGCCGCTTCGCTCACGCTTGCTCAAGATGTGGCTCTAAGTCGCACAAACGGGCTAAGTGCAAAAATTGACGTGCTCGAACATTCAACATGTCTAGGCACAATGTTGAATTCTCATATAGCGGCGATCATCCTAACGATAACATTGAATCTAGGACTGTCACTCCTAACCGGACTGAACATCCCAACTCCTCTGATAATGATTGCATGCCATGTCTTGATCTTTCAGCTGGGGTCGAGATCGGGGATGGTGCGGGGGGGGGGGGGGGGGGGGGGGTTGAGGTCAGTCTTATTCATGATAAGGCTAAGGTCTTGCTGTGGGAGCAGCCTGAGGGCGCCAGCAAGGCTGATCGTCTATTTGTAGAGCATACCGCATCGGGCGGCCTGCTGGTATACGTTAGCGAAACCGAGGGGGCGCCACCCAAGAGTTTTCAGGTAGATCGCAGCTGTGTTGACGGGAGCTGCACATGTAGCCACTCGATCGCGGGTAAACCGAGCCAATTAAAACCTTGCAGGTGGTTCGCTGAAATATGTCTTCGGGGCGATTGGGACCCAGATTGGGTATATCTGATGATAGGGGTCACTTTTGGGTTTAGGGTGATTAACCCAGGTGTTCAGGTCTCCTATATTCCAGACAAGCCCAGGAGGAAGGCTAAGTGGGAGCGTGATATAATTAATAAGAAATTCCTCGAGGAGGAACGTGACGGCTTAATTTCTAGGGTAGATGCCCCCCCTCTCTGCACGCACGAGGCCTTCGTCGTCCCTAAGGACGATGGCGGAGGTCGTGTTGTTATCGACTGCAGTATGCCTTCGAACGAATCCGTGAACAACTTCACTGATGAAGTCCGGACCAAATTTTCCTATAAAGGCCTCGATGATGTAACGGAGATGCTCGAGAGGGGTGACTATATGGGGACGATAGACATAAAGGACGCCTATCGTGCAGTCCCTATCCACCCTGATGACCGCCAGCGTCAAGGCCTTCGCCATGGCGATGATAACCTCGATTACTTTCTCGATAATCGTTTGAGTATGGGCCTTTCATCGAGTCCCTTTATATTTTCCAAGATATCGGACTTCATCGTGAGATGCGGGGTTCGCGAAGGCTTGGCCAGAGTCGTAAACTATCTTGATGACTTCTGTCTGGTCGGTGGGACACGTTCGGAGGTCCAGGGCGCCCAGAGAACCCTCATCCATATCTTGAGAAGACTTGGGTTTTTTGTTAACTTCAAGAAGGTCAGCAGTGTCGAGACCAAGGTTAGGTTCCTTGGCATATTCGTAGACTCTGTACGCCTCGAACTTAGCCTTCCTCCCGATAAATTAGAGAGAACATTGGAGATCCTCCGCAAACTACGCGGGCGCAGGAAGGCCAGTAGAAGGGAGCTGGAGCAGGTGGGGGGGGTTGCTCGCTCACTGCGCCAAGGTCGTCCGGGGCGGGCGGACCTTCTCTAGGCGGATCTATGATCTCATGTCTAAACTTAAGCAGCCTTTCCATAGAATTAGGCTAGGCACCGGAGTTAGGGAAGACCTCGACTGGTGGCTGAATTTTGCAAGTAGCTTTAACGGGAAAGCCAAGATTCTTGGGAAGTTTGCCCCAGTCATATCCTGTTACAGTGATTCTTCCAAGTGGGGCTTCGGTGCCCTGCATGGCAGCGACTGGACTGTCGGCGCATACACAGACTCAGCTGAAGACATCCTTGACAGTTACGTCGGTCATCACCACTTCCGTCCTCCGGAGGATGTCTGGACCGCCCACATCAACGTGCAGGAGATGTGGGCGGTCTACGCATCCTGCGTCCGTTGGAGTGCGGGCTGGGGCGATACCGCTGTCATCTTCGTCACCGATAGCTCTGTCGTGCAGGCGGCCCTTAATACGGGCAGGTCTAGGAGTGCCGAAATCATGCACTTCTTGCGCAGAATATTCTGGTTCTCGGTTAAATACAATTTTACCTTTACTTCTGTTTATATACGTAGTGCTGTTAACGTAGTATGTGATGCCTTAAGTAGACTGTGTGACAAGGATAGTGCCGCTAGAATCAGGAGTGTCGATGGTGCCAGAATGCTCTGTTGCAGCGACACCTTTGACCGATCGCTCGTCTCTTTCAGTGAGGGCAGCCCTGAGAGCCGAGCAGCAGCAGTACCAGCATCAGGCATACGCTCAGAACTCTACAATAGCGAGGGCCACGCAGATCAAGAAATATTTAAGATATGCTGAGCTTTTCCATTCTTCAAGGTCTCCCATACCATGCTCCGAGGAGCAGGTGGCCCTATATGTATCTGTCATCAACTACCTTAGTGGCCTAAATTTTTTCCTCAAGCAAAACGGCGGAAGGCCGATAGACTATACAAACTTTGTTCTTTCTTCTACGCTCAAGGGTATTCGGAGAGCTAAGTCTGATATACCTAGGCGTGCTATGCCTCTCCTTCCCCATATGCTTCGCAAAATCTTCGCCTTGTTAACCAATAACCCCGGCCACGTCGCCTGGCGCGCAGCAGTCCTCTGTTCATTCCGAGGGCTGTTGCGTAAGTCCCAGGTCACCTTGTCCGATGCCTCCTTATTGAGATCGGACTTCCAGTTTTATGACTGGGGTCTGATTTTGACTGTTCGTCGCTCCAAGACGATTCAGTTTAACGAGAGGGTCCTCGAGATCCCGATAGCTAGGTGTGTTGATACTGACATGTGTGCTGTGTATTGGACTGAGCGGCATTTCAGCCAGATTGCCGCTAAACCATCTCAGGTAGCCTTCCGCATTCCATGCGGCGTCGGGAGTTCCGCCCCTTTCCCTTACTCGGTCTATCAGGAGACCCTAAAGATATTTTCGGCCAGGGCGGGGCTCGATGCCGCCACCCTCTCGTCCCACTCACTCAGGAGGGGGGGTTGCACCTTCCTGTCCATGTGTGGAGCCACCATAGAGGAGCTGAAGGTCCGGGGCGACTGGGCGTCCGAAACTGTCTACTCATATCTCAAGACACCGCTCGGCACAAGGATTGTGAACGACATGAGGGTTGGGGTGGCGCTATGCTCGAATCAGGCGGGCGTTGGGTTGGGGGGAGACGCTTAGGCGTCTCCTTGGCCTATATTTTGCTGCCCTGACGCAAATAAAGTCGCCTACCCATCACCGCCTCTTGTCTCTCTCTTGCCGTAGCCCAACTTTATAGAGAGTATAATGTATTATACGTATATAAAAGGGGCGGAGCTCTATCATAATATTATCACGATTATTCCTCTGTTATTTCGACTAATATTATTCTCCAATCGCTGACTTGCCCGCGTTTGCCCCGGTCCTGGCCTACCCCAGCGCCACCACCTGTGGGTTCCTGGCACTACTTGCCCGGGCAGTCAGTCTCTCTCCTGCTTCTGAAATTTTTTTTTTTTTTTTTACCGGTAGCCTATATTTTGCTGCCCTGACGCAAATAAAGTCGCCTACCCATCACCGCCTCTTGTCTCTCTCTTGCTGTAGCCCAACTTTATAGATAGATATATATATATATATATATATATGTCGTGAGGGTAATTAAAATGGGAAATACTGCGCCTAGAGCAGGATTCGAACCCATGATTCTTGCCATTCCAAGGCTATTGTGCTAACTATTTCACTACCTAGACTTCCTAATGCAATCACCCTATCAGCTTACCTGTCCATGTGACTCCTTGTTTGAGAGGTCAGTGCAGACTACTACTACACTTGCCTCCCTGGAATTGAAAGTATTTTTAATGGTTTATGTCCATAAGTCGTTTAATGCTTACAAGTACATACATATGGGCAATGCACTTACAAACACATATACATATATACATGGTAGGTTCACTAACCATACAGCGCATAGCTTATACAACATCCTGGTCACTGCACCAGTGTCGTGGTGTGATAAAAATGGGAAATATTGAGCCTAGAGCAGGATTATAACCTACAACTCTTTGTAAAAAAAAAAGGCTACGGCTCAAATCGGTGGTTGTGTAGCCAGGCTATAGTGAAATCAATAGAGGCAAAGAGAAAGGAAGAGTATAAAGTGTAAAGAAGAAGAGAGAGTCAAGCCCTCTGGTTTATTATTTATATGGTTATATGGATTCATTGTAGAGTATCACCCCACCCCTTTCCCCCAATGGAAAACAAGCATTCTTGGCCCTACCAATAGGGATCCAGCATTCCTGGTCCCCATGGCTACCCATGGTCTGCCCACCTCCACCAAGCTGTATGGCCCCGCATGGCCACCACCAACCTTGACCTTCGATTGTGGTGATCACTATCCCAGCAGGGGGGTAGGTCCTGAGTGCACTCACACCCAGACCTGCCAACACCACTATGTATATTTACATCCCACTCAGGCACCACCAGCCCATAAATATATATATATATATATATATATATATATATATATATATATATATACATACATGCGCCTGGTCACATACACCGATCAATAATAGAACATTTGCATTCCCCCTATGCTGTATATCGGAATATTTTACATCTTGTCATTCGGGGGCTAGCATGATAACTATTACAATACCTAGACTCCCTGATGCAATCACTCTATCCCCACGTACCTGCATATGTAGCTCCTTGACTGAAAGATCAGTGCAGACTACTCAATCAATCAATAGTTCCATCCTCTAGTCGAGGGTTGGATGCAATGGTTCTCCACTTGTCCCGATGTTGTGCTGTTCTGATAGACTGTGAATAATTCAAGCCTGTCCACTGTGAAATATTTGTAAACCATGATGTTCTTGGTCTCCCCCTCCCTCTGCTGCCATTCACCTTCCCTTCCAACAATGTACGGTATATTGAACTCTGACGAATGATGTGGCCAAAATAAATAAGTTTCTTTGTCTGTATAGTGGCAAACAAGCTTTTCTTATTTTTAATTTTTCTGAGAACTTCTTTGTTGGTGATCTTCTTTGTCCATGATATTTTCATCATCCTTCGATAAGTCCACATCTCAAATGCTGCTAAACGTTTGTACCTTTTCTTAGAGATTGTCAATGTCTCTGCCCCATACATTGGTCGTAATGCGAAGCATTGCGCTTGATGCGAGGAGAGGAAGAGACCCTCCCCCCCCCCTCCCCGGTCGTCGCGCAGCATTCTCACCTCGCGCGACGTCCGCCTCTCAGCTTTCTTCCTCCCCCCTCCCCCCGCCTTGCTTTCGAACCTCACCTGTCATCCGCCCTCCTGCCCTCCCGTATAAGGCCGCTCGCCGGCCTCCCTCAGTCATTCGCCTTCCAGCCGCCTCCACGCTCTGCCTTTTTCCTCCACCCACCTACCCAACTTTTCTTCCTCCCCTCTCTTCTCCTTCAGCTGATGGAGGGCTCCTCCCCGCCCCCCCCCCCCCCCCCTTCACCAGAACTCTTTTACCTACCTCGGACATTGCTCCTCATGAGCCCCTGCTGTATTTATCCTGTTTCTGCCCCTCAGGAACCTTACTTGTCCTTACTTCCCTGTTTTCCACTGTTGCTATGTACCCTTGTCTAACCCCTCTGTTGCCAGAGGCGCCTTCAATAAACGCCTCTTTTTCCCACCCCCGCCTTGCTTCTTCCTTTTCGCGCATCAGAGTAGACCACACATAACACTGAAGAATACGCTTCCTTGTTTGTATTAATATCTTACTTGATGTTAACACTCTATACATTTTGGAGAATGTTGTTCGGGCTATTGTTATCCTTCTTTTAATTTCTTCCTCACATCTCCCATCATTTGTAATCTTTTGTCCGAGATATATTCGGATACTTGTTCTATGTTTGTGCCATCTATGGTTATATTGACATTTGGTTTATCTGTCTTTTTACTTATAACCATTGTTTTGGTCTTCCTAGCATTCATCTTCATGTTGAATAGTATTCCAGCTTTATTGATTCTATTCACTATATCTTGTAGGTTTTTCTCACTGTCTGCTAGTATTACACTGTCATCGGCATATCTAAGATTGTTGACGTTCATGCCACCTATTGTCACTCCCTTGCAATCTTCAATGTGTCTGAAAATCATCTCTGTGTACAGGTTAAATAGACATGGTGACAATACACACCCCTGTCGAACTCCTCGTTTAATCATAACTTCATCCGATAGGCCCTGCTCCATTTTTAGAAATGCACGTTGTGTCCAGTATAAGTTCACAATTAGTTTAATGTCTTTGCCATTGACACCAATATCTTGTAAACATTTGATTAACAGTTCATGATTGACTCGGTCGAAGGCCTTCTCATAGTCAATAAAGCAGGCATAAACATCCTGGTTCACTTCACAATAACGTTCACAAATCATTCTCATATTGAAAATCTCTTCAAGTGTACCTCTTCCAGATATAAACCCACTTTGTACGTTACTGATTTGTTCTTCAATTTTCTGTCTGTTTCTCAGTAAAATTATTTTCAGGATCATCTTCAACATATGACTCATCAGGCTTAGTGTTCTGTACTCAGTACACAATGTTGGTTTTAGCTTCTTTGGGAGTCGTACAAATATGGATTCATTCATATTCAATGGTATAAATCCAGTCTCATAGATGTCAGTTACTAACTTATGAATGATTTGAATCCCCACTTCATCTAGTCCTTTTATCATTTCTGATGTTATCTGGTCACTTCCAGGAGCCTTACCTGACTTTAGATCATTGATAGCCTTCTCAACCTCTGATACTAATATAATATTCCCATCTTCTTTCTCAATTGTGGGTGGGTTCCCTCTGTCATCATTGTATAGTTCGTTTACATATTCTTCCCATCTGGACTTTATTTCATCTTCTTCAAAGAGCATTTTGCCGTCTTTGTTCTTGATACATTTACTGCTTCTCTGTCTGTATCCTTGACCTGTTATCTCTTTCACTTTCTTGTGCATCTCTCTTGAACGATGTTGAGACTCAAGTTGTTCCACTACTTCACACTTCTTATTCCACCATTCATCTTTAGATTTTTTGCATTCATCTTTTATTTCATTTTTCAAGTGTTTGTATTTATGTGGATCAGTGGTTTTCACTTTCTTCCTTTCTGCCATCTTTTCTAGTATGGTTTGCGTCATCCATGATTGCTTTGTCTCTCGTTTTTTATTTGGTAACACCTCCTCTGCTGACTTGACCATGCTTTCTCTGAGAGCTTCCCATTCCATTTCAATGTTGCTATACTCTCTCTGAGGAGTTTCTTCATTCATCAGTACACTGAATTTGTTATGAACAGAGACATTATACTTAGTTCTGTATTTTGCATCTTTTATCATGTTCATATTCATTTGAATGTTGTTTTTAATTTTGTTCTGCTGTTTCAATTTCACTACCATACTGCCAGACTACTACACTTCCGAATATATACAGTCAAACCTCTCTAAATCGACCGACCATGGGACCGACTTTAAATGGTCCATTTAGACTGGATTTCTGTTTAGGGAGGGTTTTTTAAATCATTACAATGGTATTGTATGGGCGATCCTCTGGGACCCAAATAAAGCAATCGATATAGGGGAGTGGTCGATATGTGGGGGTGGTCAGTTAAAGAGGATTTACTGGGTCATTCTCTAAAACTGGGCACAAGAGCGTGACATGGAAACCAAAAGTGAAAACCTTCCAAATAATAGCAAAAACCCTTCCAAATAATAGCCTAATCCAATGTCCTATGAAGGTTTGCATGTTATGCATATGTCAGAGTTGAAAAGAATTAATTTCACTTTTTGAATTAGATCTAATACAAATTGAGCAATACATTAATATCACTCGTGTAACATGAAAATCAAAGACAGATCCAGAACCTCATTTTAACATATACAGCATAGTCAAACAAGAGTCTAATGATTACTCTTAAGCAGACAAGGTTATGAATTACAACAACAAAGTTGAAAAATAAGTTGAAAAAAAGTGTGTCTACATGCATAGTGTAAATGTGTAAATTTTCACTTTTTCACATTAGCAGAAAATCATATAAGTAAACTTATAATTTCTTTCTTTGGATAGCTTCAATAAATCTACTATTGTTAACATACTTAATACACAGAGGATACAATAATTATTTGACTTGCAATCAATAAAAGAAAGAACAAATTATCAGCATCGTAAGGTGAAAACCAAATATGTGGTGCCCAATTTTAAAGAATGACCCATATATACATATATATCCTCCGGTGCGACTGACACTGGTCTACATCCGGTGGAGGTGAGGAGGGTAGGTGGAGCCACCTGTACAGTGTTGGTCTTATGGAGTATAACAAATAAAGTAATAATTAACCCCTCCGTATCTTTATACTTGCATAATTCGTTATACATCACATAATAGAACAACTACAAAATAGAGCCCTTAAGATATGTATCAAGTTGGAACATAAACACCCAATTGGTGATCTTCATAGGCAAACAAGAGGCAACACACTAAATGGAAGAAGAAAAGCACGTCTCAAAAGGCAGCATAAATGGAGAATGAGAAGCGTGGGAGGGTGCGGGTAACAAAAAGGGCAACAAGAGGGGTGATGGCTGCAGTCTGATAATAAAGTAAGCCAAAAAAGGATCATATGAGAAGAAGGCCTAGTTAGTGAAAGTAAGGAAGTGGTATGCACTGGGAGTAGGGAGGAAATAAGTATGGGGACAGAAAATAAAATATATAATTTAAATAATCAAAATAGAGCTAAAATGTAATGCACTGCTAGACTAACCGAATTAACAGTGCATTAAATGTTAGCTCTATTTTGATTATTTAAATATTATATATATATATAATAATATAATTCACTGATGATTAAAGTAAACTCGTGTGGAGTAAAAATGCCACGCATGATAAACCAAGGATCTGAAATACTGGGGGGACCACCAGTTCTGTTTCAGAATTCAGAATTTTTCGGATTTCAGAATAAAAGAAGTAATCAAACATTGAGCATGTTGGCGAGGCTAACATGGATAATTTGCGTACGAGGCCAGTTTCTCCTTTCCTGTTATTGCTCACTCCTTTTCACGCTCACTTGCTGACCTGGCACTGTCCTCTCCACTTCACTCTCCGACATGGCATCTAGGGTTTACTCAGGTGATAGTCACACTGTAATTCGCTGCTTGCCGGCACATTTTCCTCAATTTTAGCATGTCCATTATTAACAGAATGGATATTAGACAGTCATGCTCTTAAATAACACAATTTGTTCTGAAACACTCGAAGTTCATTATCATTATGCTTTTGTTTATTAACACTGCCTTGCCTCTGTTAATGCGGTGACACTAATGTAATGTCGTAATGACAGTGTCGGTGACTGCTGCTCACCGGCTCATTGGATTCAGTTTAGTACAAGTCACGGTTATAATTAACAGAATTCGTTCTTAGCAGTGAATAGTCATGCTCCTGGTCGACATAATTTGACTGAGGTAGTCGGGATTTATTATCCTTTGGTTTTATTTTTCACGTATGTTTACCATGGTCTTGGCGCTGACCGTAGCCTCGGCTGCCGGTTCCCGGCCAGCGAGAGTAGTGTTAATACCCACAGTAGCCTGAGTAGGGTGAAACTTTCCTGCTTGCTGCCTCATGTTCTTCAATTTTAGCGTTCTAAATAATAGAATTTCATCTGAAGTAGTGCAAGTATTATCTATTTTATTTAATTAACGTTTGCTCGCTTGTGCTTATCGTAGTGGCCGTGAAAGCTACTGGCCAATTCCAACAGCTAACACCAGATGGCAGTACTAAGCTGTAGTTTGCTAATAGTAATACTATAGAGACTGCTGGTCGCTGACTCACTGTTTTCAGTTTAGCAATCTTTCACTATTAAGTCATGCTCATAATTAACAGAATGTAATTGTAGCAGTGAATAGCCACCCTAATAACCGAATTTGACCTGAAGCAGTGGAAGATTATGTTTTGTTTACTATTCTCGTCATGGATATGGTAGTGCTCTTATTATTATGTCACGTTCACAAATGACAGAATTTGATTTTAGCAGTGATTAGTACTGAAACAGTGAAATTTCAGTGAGCTCTTGTTTTATTATGCTTCTTCACTGGCTTTACTACAGTGATAGTGAGTCTTGTACTGACTAGTCACAACCTCATGTTTGTAGTCTACCTCATTACTTCGAACCGTTAACCAGTGCTAGACCCTACACAGCAGTCAGTAAGTGTTACCCCTGATGTTGAAATCCTAGTAGATACACCCGCTGCCATCCCTCCTGAGGTGACCTCATTTCACCACGTATAAGCCATGACCCTGCCCTCTCTGATCCACGGAATAAGGCTCTACTCACCCGGCAACCACTTGTCTCACCTAAACAGCTCCTGCCAGCCTCATCCATTCTTCCCCCACAACATGCCATGCCACCACTGACCTAATGCATACATTGCATACCCCGTTTACCGAGGTGATATTAACCTTTGCCACTCGCCAGCTCTTTTCTTCATGTTAAGTATTATCTCATGTCATAATTAACTGAAGTTAATCTTAGCAGTGAATAATCACTAATATTAGAAATTGTTATGAAGCATTGCAACATTATTCACGCTTTTTCTTCTCGTCGCTTGCGTCTGTGCACCGTCATGACAGTGTCGGTTACCTCTGCTCACTCACACTGGCAGTTCTTCGTCTGTAGAATTCTAATTTATTAAGTTATGCTCACAAATTACAGAATTTGGTGTTAGCATTGACTCGTCCTAAATAACAGAATGTCATCTGAAGTAGTGCAAAGATTATTTCTTTGTTTTTTATTAACGTTTGCTCGCTTGTTCTTATCGCGGTGACAGTAAATAGGCACCGCAATGACTCATCCTAATTAACAGAATTTCATATGAACTAGTCCAAGTAGGACTTATTTTATTTTTATTAAATGTGCTTGCCTGTGTTTTCGTGGTTATAGTGACAGATACACACCACTATGTTACCCGACCCGTGACCCCACATGTAAACACCTCACTCGCACCGCCGTGCCTGATGGCAAGTTCCTCCCACCTCCCATCACCTCCCACCCAAATTCCGTCCCGGTCCGGCTCCGGCTCGGCTCAGGCCTCCGAGCCCCATTCTCACCGCCATACACCCCTCCCACCCCAAACCACCTCTCCCCACTTCCCATACCTACTCCCACCCACCCTCACCACCTGCTTGACCGTGCAGTAGGTGGGTGGGGGGGGGTGTTACCCCTCCTACTGATTGTGGCTACGTGACCGGTGTGTGTCAGGTGCCGCCCGCCGCGTTGAGTTCTATAGCAATAGACCTTAGCGTCCCTAAATTGGTCTTTAATTGCTTTGACACCTTGTATGATCAACCCACTGCTACCAGCTCAGTCAGCTGGCCAGCCAGGGCTCTTTAAATCCATAGAGCTCCTTGGGTTCTAGAATGTGATTCCACCTCGCTACAGGGCGGCTTACTCGTCGACGATGTGCTATGCAGCAGAATATCCTGCTGGCTGGGCTGTTAAACACATCACTATTGCCCAGTTAGAAGGCATTAATCTTGTGCATGCGGTAGCCGTTCTCCTCCCTTCAAGCCCTCATGAGTTCAAGATAACAGTCAATACTGATAATCCAGCTCCTCAACAAGTCCTAGACTCCGGTAGGGGGAAAGATAGGGTACTGTGTGCTCTATCAGGTATCTCTGGCTTATGGCAGCGACTAATAATTTTGAATTAGAGATTGTGCATAAATTCGGTGTAGATTTAATTTTCAAGATAATACTCAATACTGACAATCCAGCCTCTCAACAGGACCTCCAGTCCGGTAAGGGGAAAGATAGGGTACTCTGATTGTGCTCATTTTCTCTGGCGTCTAGCAGCTATTAAGGATTTCGAAGTAGAGATTGTGCATAAACCTGGTGTAGAGTTAATTGTGGCTGACACGTTAAGTAGAGCACACTATGACCCAGCATTGAAACGAAAGGCAGATGAGATGTGCGCACAACTAGAACTCTCCGAGATTAGGGTGCAATTTGAACTTGATGTACTTGATTTCGACCTGTAATGTCTTAAGCCTGGAAGATAGTACTTTTCTTGCCCCTATCTTCCAGGCTACTCGATGATTCATCACCACCGCCTCCTAGGGCTCTACACAAGTGCCCTGGTGATGAGAACCTGCAAAATAAGGCCTCTCATGTCTGTGCATACCTGATGTGCTGCCGTCGGTATGTTTCCTCCAGTAAGCCCCGGGTTTATGACCTGTTGTCCCTCCTTATGCACCTCAGCTCCATCTCGGCAGCGCCTGGTTCATTTCACTTCAATTAAGTTATGGGTTTCAGCCATGGGTGATCCCGTAGCCTTTGACACACATGAAGTTACAGTAATGAAATGCGCAGTAGTTAGGTCTTCCACTCATGTTCCATGTCAAGCTTCCCTATTTCACCCCGATATGAAGCAGATCATTCACTATCTGGCTTCACTCCGCCCGTGTCCTTGGGTAGTAATTCTTGCCTGGCTTATAGGGTACCTCACAGTACTTACGCAAAGTAATCTAGTAGTGCCGGGATCTGGTTTGCCAGGACACACGATTAAGTTCCGAGATTGTAACTGCACTCCAGGCGAGTTGTTGGTATCGCTGAGTTCCTCTAAAATGAGATTGAGAAGTGACTCTCTCGTGATTTATCGCCTCCCAACCATTCCTTATTCCTCCTGCTCTCCTGTTAACGGCGTGGTCCCGTTACATTGCTAGGGTTACCCCTCACCCTGATGGCCCTGCCCTCCTTTTGCCTTCCACGAGACCTCTGAATGCCCGTTACGTTGCCAAGGTTCTCTCAACTCGCAGCCGAAGCAGCCCTTCAAACTGATGTTGCCGTCGTCCTCCACAGCCTTCGCAGAGGAGCCGCTCAGGCCTGCCAGGCGGCAGGTCTGCCCCTCCCCGAGTTCATGATCGCACGCTCCTAGAAGTGGCTGGCGGTTCGATCCTACCTGGCGCCCGTGGAGATCACCGAAGCCCCCTCAGCGCTCGCAAGGGTGTTGGGTGCACGCTGATGGGTCTACATGTCTCCTGCTCCGGTCTGCTCTGACCTGCTCATCCGTTGGTCCCAGTCGGCCACTTGATCACGATTACCGAACATGAATTGGGTCACTGTCACCCGCTTGCCTGGCCTACCTGTAGGTTGATTTATTTTTAATAAATTTCTTAAATACTCTCTTTGTTTCCTCTTACTGTTCTGGGCTGAGTTAAGTGAATTAACACTGCAATAAAAATGCATGAATTCTCACACTAAATGGATAAATAAAGACTACAAATACTATTACAGTCTATTTACAGAGTAATATGCTGATAATTGAAATAATGGGATATTTATAAATACCTAGTACATTTTTTTCTAAACAAAAATATTTGGTCAAACTTAACCACATACAGCTTCAAATGAACGGTAAGCAATCATATTAATATTCCTCCGACCAGACAGGGTTGCCGAATGAGTTGAGCGTCCGTCTCCTGTTTTGGGAGATCGGGGAATCTGAACCCATGGGTTTCTGGGTTCTAACCCTGGTCGAGTCAAACCAATGACTTAGAGAGTTTTACTTGTTGCTTCCTAGCCTGACGCTCAGCTTTATTAGGATAGGACAAGGACTAGTTGGCTCAGTGTCAGGATAATGTGACTGAGTGGGATATCAGGTCCTGTTGCTGGCAGCCTGGTCTCCCAGTGGGGCAGCACTATAAAGTCGCCATGAGTCCACACTATCACAAGCTGATATGACCTTAGATGTTGCTAGGACGTAAAACAACAACAAACAAACAGACAAATATTTCTTCAGAAAAGCATATGACGATTATCAATAAGTGAGATAGATAAAGACTATAATTATAAAATAGCTTTACAGCTTATGTATATGCTGTACAAAAAAAATGTTTTTCAGAGGTTTTCGGATTTAAAGATTTCCCGATTAGGGCTTATCGACCTGTACTAACGCCTTTCATGTAACTATCCGCTCCATTGACTATTTCGCCGACTCTTCGGCAGATTTATATATTTTACAAGCTTTAAAGCTGAATAGTCCGATAAAGCATCACATTTTCAAAACCAAAACACTCACCTATATTTTGTTCTTCATATCTAACATAGATACTGTCGCTGGTACACTTATTAAGCATGTTTTGCCACATAGAATGGCACCCAGGGTCAATTTAATAGAACCGGTTATCGCTGAAGCCTATGGGGTTAGAGCTTAGGCATGCTTGCCAAAATTAATTTTGCATCTTTGCACTTCAAATATCTCTAATGTTAGCCATTTAAAATAAAAGTTAGTTCAAGTTAAAGTAAGGTAATTTATAACGATCATATTAATATATGTATCTCAGAAAAATAACAGAAACTCAAAATCATCGGACTGTGCAACTTTAAGATATTGTGAAAGGCACAAGGTTGCATTGTGCTAAGACTACGAGAAAGGTTACTGCCAGTCGTCCCTTGGCGGAGTTATAAATTATGCGTGTATACAAAGGCCAGCTGAGACCACCAGCTCCTCCATTGCCTGCCCGGGAGGGCCGATTGAATGTTGGATGCGCCCTCGTGGGATCCACCAGTTTGATCCACAGCGCCCATATACACAGCGCGCACATAGCATATAACCTGGTAACTTTCTTGAGGAGTTGCCCACTCCCACATTCTTCACCACCCCCCACCCCACCCCACCCCCACCCCCAGACTTGGTCCACTTTATGAATAACCTTTTGATTCGTGCCATTAAATCAGATGGATTGGGCTCTTCGGCGCATGCGTCATACACATGTCTCCTGTGCGGCAGGCCGGGCACCAGTAATGGCCAGTATACATCATTATGACCAGAGGAATAAGTGGCGCCCTCTGGTAGCAATGGGCGGCGGTAAATCACCCAGTGTTTTAGCGCCACACCACCTCGCCACCTTACCCACTCTCTTCCTACTGGCGGAAGGAGGTGGAGAAGTCGCATAACCCCCCCCCCCTCACCCCCACCCCCCTGAGGGCGTGGCTAGCCTCGTTTGTACGACCGGGTGCCAGCTTAGTGTGTGGTCACATGACGTGGTCGCAACTTGTCACAACCCACTAGCACTGAGAACCAGTCATGTGCCATTTTGGCAATTGCTTTTAAGATTTTATTGTTTGTTGTTTGTTATTTTTTGTCAGTGTATATAATATATATAATTAAAATTTGCATATATATATATACAAATACATATAAAAACTTCCGAGCGTATGGAATGTGCGGCCCCCGCGCAGGGCAGGGCATGCCCGGACCCCCCCCCCCCCCAAGAGGGGGGGCAATACACTACAGACATTATTACATGCGATAAGGGGCTTATCACTATCCATATATATATTAAAATTTAGATATATAGTATATACAGTAAAACCTCTCTAACTGACCACCTCCAGAGATCGACAAATCCCCTATATTGATGGCTTTATTCGGGTCTCAAACAATCACCCATATAATACCATTGAAACGATTTTTTTAAACTCGCTAAACCGACCACCTCCCTTAATGGATCATTTAAAGTCGGTCCCATGGTCAATTTAGTGAGATTTCATTATATACAAATACATAAAAGTGTGACATGGAAACCAAAAGTGAAAACCTTCCAAATAATAGCAAGAAACCTTCCAAATAATAGCATAATCCAATGTCCTATGAAGCTATGCATGTTGTGCATATGTCAGAGTTGAAAAAAATGAATTTCATTTTTTAAATTAGATCTTATACAAATTGACCAATACATTAATATCACTCGTGTTACATGAAAATCAAAGACACACCCAGAACCTAATTTTAACATATACAACATAGTCAAACAAGATTTTATTGATTACTCTTAAGCAGACAAGGTTATGACTTACAAGAAAAAAGTTGAAAAAAGGTTTGGCTAAATGTGTAAATTCTCATTTTTTCCCATTAGCACAAAATCATATAAGTAAACTTTTAATTTCTTTCTTGGGATAGCTTCAATAAATGTACTATTGCTAACATACTTAATACACAGAGGATACAATAATTATTTGACTTGCAATCAATAAAAGAAAGAACAAATTATCAGCATCGTAATGTGGAAACCAAATATGTGGTGCCCAGTTTTAAAGAATGACCCACATATATATGCAAATTTGAATATTGCTTAAACAAACAACAAACTAAAGAGAGGGAACAAAATCTAGATCCCACATTTGTCATGGTGAGGAAGTGTGCACTATATATAGACGGTATGACCAGGAGCCAAGGCTGAGTCTGCATAGAGATGAGTAGAGATAGTGCAGTGAGGTATCATCACCTCACAATCACCTGCCTCGCCTCACCACGCCCCACGAACATCCTCTGCCGGGGCCACACCTGCACCACACCGCGGCTGGTTCAGGCACTACCCTGTTGTTAAACAAGAAGTCAATCGGCGCTGCGCCCCGGGCGACACGGCGCGGGCTGTCCGCAATCTCAGCCGGGTGAGCAGCTCGGCCCGAGTTGCTCCCCTTTCACGTCATAATTAGGTTAACGCGGGTGGGTGACGGCCCGCGTGACGGATTGCACACTAATCACCGCCGGCGGCACCTCTCGGCGAATCTCACCAGAACGTGCAGTTCCTATACACACCACAACGCTGGGTACGTACGGTCCCGGGTTCCTAAAGCGGGGCCTGGTTTTGCGGTTGCTGGCTTTAATTTGTGCTGAGGGCCTGGCCTTGGCTTGCTCGCTTGTCGGGTGTGTGTGTGTGTCATTTGGTGTTGGAGTTTGTTTGTTTGTTTGTTTGTTTGTCGGAGTTTTGCGTCTAAAGTCATATCAGGACGGCTACCGACTTGTGACAGTGCACACTCATGGCGACTTTATAGTGCTGCCTAATTAGGAAATCAGTCACCGGCACCATGACCCGATATCCCACTCAGGCACATTATCCTGACACTGAGCTAACCAATCCTTGTCCTATCCTATTAATGCCAAGCAGCAGACTAGGATTATGAAGGAAGCTACTATGATCAATTTTAAAGTCATTGGTTTGACTCGACCGGGAATCGAACTTCGGATCTTCCGCACGCGAGGCCCGCGATCTACCGATTAGGTCACCGCGCCCGGTGAGTGGGTGATGTATGGTTCTAGTGGGACTGCGACACTCACTCTCCCCTCCCCTTCCCCTCCCCCCTCCCCCCACCCCCCTCCATTCCACCTCTGTGATCCGTAGCGCTGACCTCTCCGCGCGCACCTCCCGACTGGATGGCAGCGTTGCATGCATGACTTGATCTGCGCATGCGCGCGGCGTGCTTCCGGAGCATGCATCAGCGGCGTAATATGAACAGGGCGGTAATGGAGGGCAGGGATCAGTGGTCTCAGATCGCCCCCTACCGCCATGAACTGTAATCTCCAGTAGCCCACCCACGTAGAAGTTCACGCCAAGCCCATCAGTCCTGCCGGCCAACTGATAATTAACTTTCAGACTCGAAGAGGAGAGAAAGAAAAGAAAGGGGAGGGTGGGAAGGCGGGAGAGGGACGGAGGGTGGCGACGAAACCACTTGGTTCCGGACTGTTAGAAGCTATGAAGCACATTTTCTGCTCTTCTTTACAGAAGTGAATGGTGAAGAGCCATCCCCCAGGCAAGTCTCAAAGAGGGTTTCAAAACTTGGGAAAGAATTCAATTATAACAAATAGGTCTGGAGGAAGATGGGTGGG
This sequence comes from Branchipolynoe longqiensis, assembly GCA_030323885.1. Taxonomy (NCBI): domain Eukaryota; kingdom Metazoa; phylum Annelida; class Polychaeta; order Phyllodocida; family Polynoidae; genus Branchipolynoe; species Branchipolynoe longqiensis. The sequence continues at coordinate 78,577,008 of CM059186.1, read as the reverse complement.
ATTGTCCGTTAAGCCATAGAACTTAATAAACGCTGGGAGCTTTTACAAAAATCAACGACTTTAAATCTTTGAAAGCAAGATATGCTTAGCGCTTGTGTGTTGGGGCATGCCTGTAGCGCGGCTGAAATGTCCAGTTCGAAATTAAGCTGGAATGGGAAAGAAATATCGAAAACATTATTTATTCCATCATCGAATTAATGTATCGTCGTCAATGAGTGGCAAGGTTTGGAAAATAAGTGTTCAGAGCGTTTATTTAGATATCGATTACAACCACAGGCGGTCATTTTAATTTTTCTTGACTAACATTGGCATGGAAAGCAACAAGTAAAACTCTTTCAGCCATCTTTTTTTGGTTTGTTTCTGAGCACTTACATTAAACTGTCACATTGTCATCTTTAAATATAAATAAATAATTTGCACAAGGACACGCATTCGGTTAAAGCTGCATAGTCCGATGAAGCATCACATTTTCAAAACAAAAACATTCACCTAGATTTTATTCTACATATCTAACTTAGATATTGGTGGACTTATTAACCATTATGCCACATAGAAGGGCATACTGAGTCAATTGAAATAACGCGAAACCGACATATTGGGATTTATTAGATATTTTTCTTTAACTGTTACATGTCAGATTTGGATGTCATGATTACGAGGCTTACAGAACTTGACCCTACTGAGAATAACAAGTATGGGTGGGTGGGATGGCTTTAAACCAAATGGCGTAGTAGATGTTGAATGAACCGCAGTCGAGGCCAGAGTGAAACCAAAATGCAGTTAGTTAGTTAACGTTACATTTCTACGCTGGGTGGAAGCGTATGGCGCCACAGCGGCGGAGTTCAGTCCATAAATAGCACAGGTGATGCTTTGTATCCATTCGTAATGAGACGTCGGTCACACGCATTCAATTAACCATGTTCTCGTAACATGTACAATTGAAATAACGCGAAACCGACAGACTTTAATATTGGGATTTATTACATATTTTTCTTTAACTGTTACATGTCAGATTTGGATGTCATGATTACGAGGCTTACAGAACTTGACCAACATTTTTAGCTAGAGTTCTGGGAGCTGACGAAATCGAGTGTCTCGGGACATATGCGTGAACTGCCCCAGAGGTCCAATGCCCTAGGTCCTTGATATCCTGGAGTGGTGAGCCCAGGGAGGCACAGGCCTGAGTCCCACCTCGACGAAGACTATGGAGGGTTATGGCACCTGGTGCCGGGTGCCGGGTGCCCCTGGGTGGGCAAAGCCAGTCTGAGCGTGTCGAGCAGGGCTCGTGGTCGTAGCGGGAGGCCATCGGTCGTGATGAAGACGGGCCCCCCGAGGTAAGGCTGTGTCCTGGACACGTATTTGTTCCAAGCCCGAACTGGGCAATGAATGGAGCCCGGTATGGCTGGCACCGTGATGTTCCGCGGTGGGGCGGACCTGAGAAGGGTCTTTGATGATCGAACCCGGACGTTGAGGCCGACCTGGGTTAGTGTTATGTCCTGTGCTCGCAATGCGTGGCCCATGTCGGTAGCAGCTGGGGAGGCGAGGAGGTTGCTTTGACGCAGGAGGGTGAAGTACCCGACCAGGAGCGCCATTGTCCCCCGCTGCGCCGTAGAACCTGACCACCTTCCTCACATCCGATGGACTCAGGGGTGGCGCCTGTGCCGGGACATGTGATGAGTCACGATGGATCCATCGTTTGACCAGACCCACCATGTATGTGTCAAACGCCAGAGTGGGAGCGCCCATCGCCCCACCCAGGTGCGGGCCCCGCTGATGTAGTTCAGGACCGTGCCGGGCGTCTTGGTATCATGGAGGTGTAGTAAGTAGGACATGATTTCCTATTGTGATGGCCTCATAGGGTCGTGCCTTCTCCTGTTCATATAACTGAGGTACTCGTTGACCTGGATCGTCTTGTTTTTCCAAGTTCCCGGCGCCAGGCCAGCCGCCATAATGCTGAGCAGTCGGTCATGGTGATGTTGGGAGTAACCTATGAAAGAGGCAAGATATTAACTGCGAATCATAGGTTACTCAGAGGATTGGGGTGAGGGCGTCATCGTGGCTGACAGTGATCGGTGTTAGATTGAGCTCAGACGTCATTTTTGTCATGAGTTCTGCAGCTGCAGTGTCAAAACTCATACGGCTGAGTGCGTCTGCCAGTACCAGCTCCCTACCCAGTTTGTGTCGTATGACCACGTCTGTACTAAATCTTGCAGCAAACAGCCAGATTTGCCGGGCACACGCACATATTATGGGGTCTCGCCCAGACCCTGTGCTGAGCACTTGTTGTGAGGTGGCGTTGTCAGTGTTTATGTATATAGTATAGCGGTGCGGATCTGGTGGCGCAAGGTTCTTGAGTGCGACTACCAGTTGATCGCTTCCAACCTGGCGATACAGTGCTGCGCGGCGATGAGAGCCCGAGAGTATTCTTCCGCATAGAAGTGCGTGGGGGAGTCTGCGCTTCCGGCTTTTAGTGACGAGTCGCACTCAATGGTCCACCCTGTGCGCTCCTCCGCGGGTCGAAGGACAATGCCATTGGAATGTGCTGCGTATTCCGTGAACCATGTGACATCGAGAGTCAAATCCTCTGGTACTGCGTGTTTGCCCCTGTAGGGTGCCACTCTGAGTGCAGCCAGGATACGAGACATGAATCTTTTCGCCGGTCGGATACATTTTGCAACGTGCTGTAGCTTCCCCACCAGACGTTGTAAATCTCGATGTGAAGCAAACTTCTTGTCTTTCCATACCTGACATTCGTTTCACTCGTTTACTTGTTGTAGTTTTTCTTCCTGGATTTTTACCGTCATATCCTTCGTAGAAATTGTGAACCCCAGCCACTCGACCTCTGTGGAGGGAGGGTGGCACTTGTCCCGAGCGAGATCGAGGCCCAAGTACTTGGCCAAGCGAAACAGGTCCGAGTAAGCCTTCTCAGCCTCTTCCCTCGTCGCCGCCGCCCCCACGAAGTCGTCCAGGTAACATAATGCATGATGGTCGCGCTTTCTCATTAAGTAGACGACTGCGTTTGTCGTGTGGGCGCAGCCAAAGGGAGGGGAAATGTCAATGTAGATTTTCCCATTTAGAGTTATGCCCAGCAATGGGGCAGACAGGGGGCAGGCCCGGAGTTGCCTATAAGCCCTGGCGAGATCTGCACACCATATGAACGCTCCCCATCCCAGTCTGGTCACCTCGTCCGCCAGGTCCAAGATTCCCGGGAGGGTGTATGTTGCTGGTTGCCCCTGGTATTGAGCCTTCCTGATACCTGCGTTTACACTCGCCCCGCCGGGGAAACTCAAGTCAACTATGACCCTTCTTTTATCGGACCTCTGTTTGGCCCGAGTCATGAGAGGGCTGACCTGGGTCCAGGGAGTGAAGGGAAGCTCCTTGAAGGGACCCAGCATTGCGCCATGCCCGAGCTCCGTGTCAATGTAACTCTGCATGTGGGCTACACTTTCAGTGTCCGTGTGGTGGTTCGCCTTTGATGATACTGGAGGCTTGTCAGCAGTATAGTCCACAGGCCACCCAAATTCCAGGAAATCAGGCAGCTGTTTGTCATGGTAATCCCTGAGCAACTTCCTCCAGGCCCTGATCTTAAGCCCCGAGGGTATTGGTATGCGTTGGCCAATGTAGTTTGGGATGGCTGACAAACGAACCTGCGTGTAAGTTGCCATGTACTCATGGTGATTTACCGAAAGTTTGTCGTCGGTGAACGGCCAGATGGTATTGAGGGTATACCTGTATGTGGCCGGGGTATGCGGTGGGTCGTAGTGAAGGGTTTGGTCGACCGATACCATGTCGAGTATCTGATCGATTCCATCCGTGTCGACGTGGTCCTCCACTAGAAGTCTGTCCAACGGCCTATCGTCGCAGCGCGGTGGGCTTCCGTGAAATAGCCGTTTCACCTTGTCGTATAACTCACATTGGGCCACTGTATGATCGTGTGCACCGCCTGCAACGGCCCTGCCAGCGCCCGCCGCGCTGTCTGGCCCGTGTGCGGTATTGATACAATGATTCGCGATGCGGCCATCTAGGTCACCGGCCCCGCCGCCGTCGCCCTTGGTAACGGGGTCATCTCGGCTCCGCGCGTGCGCTGTGATTGACGTGTCCTCAATATATCCCGCCCGAACCTCGTGGCTAGCTGTGACGTCATGAGCCACTGCCGGTGCTTGTATGATGCCGTTGTTGATTTTGGCTGCCTTGCAGCGGTTGAGTGTAGATGATGCGATATTAAGCTCTTGCTATACCAGTGTTGGTGTAAATACATAACGCTTATGTGTTGTTTGGGTGTCAATGTCATTTTTACGCTTTCTTAACTGCTGTACGCTGTTGGCGCCTTCAGCGATAGTACTGTCAACTTTACCCCGTTCACACTTTCTTTGCACGTTGCTCGCCATGCCTTCAGTGCTAGTACTGTTAAATTTACCCCATTCACATTTTTCTTGCACGTTGATGGAGGCTTCTGTAACTTTGATTCCTGCGCGGGATCAGTACAACTGCTACCTAAAAATCTGTCTTGTCCTTTGCTGGGCCATTTACTCTATCTAAATACCTTTTCTTATTGAAACACACCTTCTCTTGATGTGCGTTAGCACGCTTATATTTGTTGGCAGACCAGGCACACAAGTGGGCTTTCCTATCAGGCTGCAAGCCATGCGATGTCAAAAACCCGCAATCTTCACCCCAGTTCCACTGGTTGCACGGCTTTCCGTCGACTTCTCTGTCGTATGAGGGACGTGTGTGGTCGGTGTTGGCTTTCCCCTCAGCACCTGCGGCTGATGCCGCAGTTGTCACGCCATCATTTCGTCGGGCACTGCGTGAATTTTGCTTTGGTTTTTCAACCCTGTTCCCGATGGCACAGACGTCCCGCTGGACATCCTTGATCGCGTATGCATCTTTCCAGCCCTTGGGAAGGCATCCATCTGCAATCATTGTAAACACGGTATCCGACCATTGGCGGCATGTGTGCCAGTCCCAGTTGGCGGCCATCACCGAGAGCTGGTACATATGTTCACCAATCTGGTCTGACCAGCCGCAAGGTAGCTTCTTGTCCTTTGACATTCGGTACAAAGCCGCAAAATATTCATGCCACGATGCCTCCTCCAACCCAATCCTCTCATTTCGACTTCCCCTTATGACATATCTGTGAGGTGCTAAAATGTTGGTACCTCTGCGCTTTCCCAGTGCCGAGCCGGCCGCGACGAGTAGTTCGTTGACCGCGTCGCTTCGAGCCACATCGCTGTCGTCCAAGTTGACTGAGAGCCTGGGATTGGACTGGTAGCGCCTGTCGTTATGTTCACGATCGTGATGGCGGTCGGGTCTACGGGATGCCACCTCACTGCCCGATCTCCTCCGTCTGTCGTCGACCTCTTGATCGTCGTAATGTTTGGCGAGGTGACGGTGAACTTGTGCGTGTACGAGTGCGGAGCCTGTGTCGACCTGCACCGTCCGGGGTGCCTTGAGTTGACACGGCAGTGTGAGGCGAGAGGCATCTGTGACTGTGTGCCGGAGTGGACGATCTAGACCTCTGTCGCCTATCGACCCTCTTTGTTATTTCGCTGCGTGGCTGAGTGGGAGATCTAGATCTCCGGCGGCTGTCGACCCTCTTTGTTATTTAAGTGATTCGCGCGTCGAACCCGTCTGACAAGTCGGAGATTTGCCTCTGTATCCCCACGACAACAGATGCGAGAGAAACCTGTGAAGTCCCCTTATTTTCCCTTGTGGGTGTCCCTGGGACAGAATCAGTACTACCATTGCTCTCTTCGCGCCGTTCCACGGTACGGCTTGAACGAAGTCTGCCAGGTGCGGTAATAGAAGAAATGACAACTGACCTCGGTCTTCCTCGCCCTTTTTTTTTCTGTTTCTTTGGTGTTGTGGCTGCAGTCCGAGGTGGAGTGGAATCTCGGGTACGTTTGGAGCAGGCTGTCTTTGTTGCCGGCATGTTGCGTGTTGTGACTTTAAACCAAACTTTCAGCCAAACCTTTAAACCAAATGGCGTAGTAGATGTTGAATGAACCACAGTCGAGGCCAGAGTGAAACCAAAATGCAGTTAGTTAGTTAACGTTACATTTCTACGCTGGGTGGAAGCGTATGGCGCCACAGCGGCGGAGTTCAGTCCATTCAATTAACCATGTTCTCGTAACATGTACAATTTAACAGAACCTGTTACTGCATAAGCCTATGGTGTTAGAGTTTTGGCAAGCTTGCCAAAATCAATTTAGGATGTTTGCACTTCAAATATCTCAAAGGTTAGCCATTTACAATGAAAGTTACTTCAAACTAAAGTATGGTAAATTATAACAACCAATTAAATATATTTATCTTAGAAAAATGGCAGAAACTCAAAACCATCGGACTATGCAATTTTAAGTACTGCTATATATACACATCATACATTATCTATAGAATTGGCTTGTAGTTGGAGTTTTAGGTCCTGGCAACATCTAAGGTCATATCAGGATGGGTACCAACTTGTGACAGTGCACATTCATGGTGCTCCACTGGGAAATCAGGTCACCGGCACAATGACCTAATATCCCACTCAGTCAAATTATCCTGACCCCGAGCTAACCAGTCCTTGCTCTTTCATATTAATGCCAAGCACCGGGCTAAGAAGCGACAAGTATCAATTTTAAAGTCATTTGTTTGACTCGATTGAAAACCGAACTCTCGACCTTCCGCACGGGATGTCCGCGCTCCACTGATTAGGCCACCGCGTCCGGTCCTTATATATATGACGCATAACGTATTGCGCTAGTATAAATGTACGGAAGGTAATTAATCTCGTCGCAATGCTACATATGCGAGCGGGGCTTTGACCAACGCTTCCCTGCAATGATGCCAACATTGACATTATGAGCAAAGTGTTCAGGACCAGCAACAGTAAAAGTTAAAGACACGACAGTCGGCAAGGGTTAGTGCGGACCAGGTGGTCGGCAGCATACCCTGCTGTGCCTGTCATTGCCAGGGGGCCTAGTGTCAGGTAGTTCGTGTCGACAGCCGGTTCACAGGGGTGGGCAGGGAGTCGGGCATTAGAACATTTAGATTGTTTATGTAACTTGCTGCCATACTTGCCGCAGCTGTGTCTGCAGTCGCACATTTGCTCAGACCTAGAGTGACCTGTGTGAAAGCAGGCCATTTTTCTTTGTGTATGATGTCGCCTCTCCTGCTGCTATTGGTGGCAGTGGATCCATGTTTTGAGATCATGTGGTGGGTGCCGTGGTGTATGAAATTTGCGGCACTGAAAGACTCGAAGACAGCGGCAAAACCCCATGTCTGTGCCTTTTTTCCCTGTTTTCTTTGGCAAATGGCGGTATCGTACGACGTGTGAGTGGAACCCTTAAAGTCGTCTGTTATTGCACGGACAAAGAGCTTACCTTTTAACTCTATTACATACAATTGCAACCGTCGAATTCTAGATGGCAGCGAACGCATTAATAGATTTATTAGCTCGTACATAAAATTCCCACCACAGAGATTCAGTTAGAAATGTATGTCAGATATCACATGCAATTCCCACCACAGGTTTATCGTTTGAAGTGTATGTAAAATATTACATACAATTCCCATTGTAGATTTGTAGTTTGCAGTATGTGTAAAATATTACATACAATTCCCAACACAAATTTCTAGTTGATAGTGTATGTAAAGCCACAGTCACACCATGGCTTGTGACTTCTTTGCGACCACAAAACCCAGTCACCGGCGAACTCCTTGCGACCAAAGCAACATATGAAGATGGTGGCCGGCCTCCAGGCGACCGTTTTTGTTGTAAGGAGTTTTTTTGGGTCAGCAACTACAACCTCCTGGCGACCAAAATGGTCGCAAAGAGGTCGGTGCCCACCTAGGACCACTTTCCGACTGCTTGCGACATCTTTGTGACCTCTTTGCGACCAACCCTTTTATTGTGGTCGCAGAATGGTCGCAAGCATAGTATCACTGGGGTATTAGATATTACATAAGTAATTAATTCCCACCACAAATTTCTAATTGGCAGTGGCGGCGGGGGAGGCATTGGGGAGAGAGGAGGTCAAGTGACCTTTCAAAGGATCTTCGAAACAAAAGGTCACACCTGAACATACGAGCCTAGCCAGGTACCTGTACATAGGGCATGTGCCTGCCCACACGTACCGGGTCCGGCCATCCTACTGACGGGCAGTACAGGAGGAGAGATTTCCAGAAGGCATTAGCCCGGGGCCCAGGTGATTTAAATGTCAGTCAATTTCCTGCGCCTGGTGATTCCCAGCTGTTTATGGCGCTGCGAAGCCCTCTCTAGGGGGGCGCCGGGGTGGCGCGGCTGTTTCACAGGGGCGGCACCAGGGGGCGTGGTTCTGTTGTTAGACACACTGAAGGGCTTTGTAATCTGGGCTAATTTCTGATTACTGCCGCTAGAGTGGACCGTTAGAATGACTGACATTTCACTCGCAAAGTTCAAGTGCCCCCTGGAGGCTGGGGTTGACCGATTAGGGGCTGGAGGCTGTGACGAGGGTAGTTATAATACGAAGGACTGAGAGTCTGTACAGTACTCACACATCCCTATGTGGAACGTGTAGAAGCAGGAAAGGACTTACTCTACACTGCAACCTTGTATAAAAGGACATCGTGTGCTTTTGTTATTTAATCAACATTATATTATAATTATAGCACCGTCCTAGAAGTAGGTGGATGATATTTCATATGGATTCCTCGTAGTATTTTAACGGTTGTTTTGGGCGTGTCCGTTGATTATGAGTCGGCGTGGTACTAGTGAGATGGAGACGAGGAGGGGGAGAAATGTGGTGCAAATAACTGTGACAGCCCACCTTCAGACAATGTGCCATGTCATAACTATCCTTCGCTGCCACGCCCAAATTGTTCAGTGCGCATGCCATAACACTCCATTGTCCGCTATTATTATGAACATTAAAGGGGCAGTAACAAGATGAACACAACTTTACTTATTCCCAGTCATCAAGATCGAATATGACTATTCATTGTTTATATATCTTGAAACCACATATTATCATGGAGTTATCTAGATAAAGTATTCACCCCGTACTCGCAGTACACGGGTGAATACCAACCCTATATAAAAACGGTCGAAAAAAGCGGGTTAAGGAAATGAGAGCCTAATTTCACAATCTAAGAAGTAACATGTATTCTTTACATATGTCTTATTGATAGCCCGCTACCCTTGAGTTGAAAAATATAATATAATATCTAGTTTAATCAGATTTAAAAGTGAAATCGAAGGCGTTCTCTGGCCGCCATCTTGTCTTTTTGCATTCTCGCCCATTTCACCAACTCTATGGCAATATATGCAGCCATTTGATACTGGAGCCACAGTTTCTAGTTCAGGTTCCATACTAAACCTATTTTCGACTGTATTTACACTACGTTGTCCTTCACCCGTGTACTACAAGTACCGGGTGAATCTTTTATCTAGGAGCTATCTAGAGATTAATCTAGGTTGGGGGCTACTGTGATCAAGTTGTGACGACAAGTCACCTCTAATGACCCTTCTCAGCTTCCATGCATACCATGGAATACATATGCTTTCCCTATCAACAGAACTGAATCATGTTTAGATTAATGGAACATTACTGCAATAGAGTTCTCAAAAATAAATATCAGAAAAAAGAATTCGACTAATAGTGAATTTGAAGTTCTTTTGACATTGCCTATCCTTTAAACCCTACGTGAAACCAGTTATCCTTTCCTGCATATCATCACAGAAGGGGCTCCAATTCAACTCCTCAGCATGTGAAGTAGATATGCCTATCCCTTGGAGAATCATAGCCTATGACCAATTCCCATAGATGATAGTTTGTAACGCAAAGCTAGATCTGTAATAATAATCTCGGCACGGCCATTTCAGGGTTACTGAACTGGGTGGGTATCTAAACTAATAGTCAGCCCATCATTATAATTTATATCTTTATACTTGTGGGGGATTGTATGCATTCCTTAACAAATTTAAGTTGCATAGTCAGACGGCTTTGAGGTTCTGTCATAATTCTTTTTATAAATATATTAGGTTGATCAGTATAATCTACCTTACTTTTTATTTTTTAAGTAACTTTGATTATAAATGGCTAACGTTGAATATATTTGAACTGAAAATATGCTAAATTAATTTTGGCACGCACACCAAAGTGCTGGACACCATAGGCATCAGTAGTAACAGGTTATATTACATAGCATTAAAATTCCTTTCTATGCAGAAACCTATAGTTGATAAATACACCAGTATCTAGGAGGATCAAATATAGGTCAGACCCCAGTCACACTACAGTTTGCGACCACTTTGCGACCACCTTAGACCAAAGAACCGACACTGACCAGTGACGTCCTTGCTACCAAAACAATGGTTGCCGATGTTTGGGTGTCAATGGTGAGTGTGGGTTCTTTGGTCTAACGTGCTCACAAAGTGGTCGCAAGCTGAAATGTGACTGGGGTATAAGTGCCTTAGTTTCGAAAATGTTATCAGACTACACCGCTTTAGATTACTGGCAATCTAAAAGTGGGTTGCTGAGCATATTGAAATTATCAAACCATAGGAATAATAAAATACTGTATACACATTGAAATATTTGTTCAGACTCTCCTTGTACCCAATGGGTTATGTAAGTCACAGATGTTATTGCCAATGTTGTACATTTCCTTTCTTCATCGTTGCATATGTTATTGTTACAAACGTCAATGACCCCTTATTTTTGTCTAGGTATTGGCTTCTCAAGTAATATTATAAAAAAATTAATATGCATTTGCGATTTCAATATTTGCCCGTTGCAATGTCGCTATCAATTAAACGTTGTAAATTTTAAAAGATATTCAACGATTTCGATAAGGAAAAACTATTTAAATTAAATTTGTTGTTTCAATTTGATATCGATGGTGAATTGCTGCGAATTTGGTACCGACCTATTTTCTACATCAATTGTATGCGGAGTGCCCACTGAATTGGCACTTGGTATATATCTAGGTAGATGTGTTCCCAAAGCAATGTTGGTGATAGTGGATTGCATCTCCCTTTAATTTTATTTAGGCTACATTGGATGAACAGAAGCTAAGATGAGCGTGATAAGGTTTTGATGTTATATGAGCTATCAGCAGTGTCTTGTTTGTTTGTTTGTTTTTGTTTTTCGTCCTAGCAACATCTAAGGTCATATCAGGACGGGTACCGACTTGTGACAGTGCGCACTCATGGCGACTTTATAGTGCTGTCCCACTGGGAAACCAGGCCGCCGGCACCATGACCTGGTATCCCACTCAGTCACATTATCCTGACACTGAGCACACCAGTCCTTGCCCTGTCCTAATAATGCCGAGCGCCTGGCTAGGAAGCAACAAGTATAAATTTTTAAGTCATTGGTTTGACTCGACCGGGGTTCGACCCCATGACCTCACGATCTACCAGCATGGGAGACGGACGCTCTAACTCATTCGGCCATCCTGTCTGGTCATCAGCAGTGTCGGTCAGGAGGTAATGTCTCAGTTGGTCTCTGCAGTTTGTGAGTAAACAGCAGCAGAATACATGTCCTCAGCTGTGTGTACTGATGGGAATTTTGGTAGTAATGTGGCTTCCGGTTATGTAGGCGGCACCACCGTATGTGACATTGAAAGCAAAACCCGGATCTGTAATTCTTTAAAGGTTAAAGCTGCAAGATTTGATGAAAGCATCAATTTTTCAGAAGCACGGCACTTAGTTAGATTTGATCCTACATTTCCAAATTGGATACAGGGGAACGCATTAAAGCCCCAATCACACCTACCCGGACGAGCCCCGGATTTTGAGCCGGACCACCCCCGGACCAATTGCCTGGACTGTCCCGAACTGCCCCGGATAAAATTACTCTTTTCGTGTTTTTTTTGCCTCGCAGTCACACCTTCCCGGATGAGCCCCGGACGAGCCCCGGACCAGAGGCCGGATCGCCCCGGACCACCCCCGGTGTAGCCACGGGGTACTCCCGGACTTGAAGTGGACTTGCTCCGTGGCTAATCCATGCTGATCCAGCTTGTCTGGGTCTTATCTGGGCAGTCTGGGAGTTGTCCGTGGCTATGTCGGGGCTAGTCCGGGCTAGTCCGGGGCTGATCCGGGTTAAACCGTGGCCCCAGATGGTACAGGGACTACCCCTGAAGCACCCACGGACTACCTGGACCACCGCCGGATAATCCTGGATGATGCCGGTTCGAGCCCGGATCGCAAAATGCCCAGGACAGCCACGGATGTTTTAAACATTTTAAAACATCCGGGGTGGAGCCCGGACGAGGCCGGACGAGCCACGGATCAGGCCAGATCAGGCCGGATCGCCACGGACCAGCCACGGACCCGCCACGGATCACCCCGGATCACCACGGACCACCCCGGAACCAGGGGCCGGACAGTCCGGGGCTCGTCCGGCCCCTGATTCGGGTAGGTGTGACTGGGTCTTAAACAGCTAGTGCAGTTTGGTCTTCCTGTGCTTGGATTGAAAATAAGTGGACAAAGGCTATGTATGTCCAACCTGTTGGTGTGCACACCAAAATTAATTCTCCATGTTTTCACTTCAAATATCCTCAAAGATAACCCTTTAACTGAATCCAGAAAGGTCGGTGGGGCCGGAGCTATACTCTGACAAATGCTCTCCAAGCACATCTTTGCCATGTTTTTCAGTTTAGGCAACCGAATATATGGAGGGAGAGTGTTGAGGCCTGTAATGTATGAATGATGCCAGATGTGGGAATCCCTACAGACTGGGGAACCCATCTAGGTTGCACTTGCACACTAGCCGTTGTGGACACTGACCTCATCACTCTCCCCCCACATATTCAGCTACACAAACTGAAAGGAGGTGCTTTCGTCGGAGTACAATTCTAGTCTCAGCATCTTACACCAGATTCCTTTAAAGTGAACGCTACTTCAAATTAAATTAAAACATTACAACGATCAACCTAATATTACAATCTAAAAATAATATGGCAGAAACTCAAAACCAACTAACTTTACGTGAAAAAGCAACCTGCAAAAATAAACGTTTTTTTAATCGAATAGGTAAAGGCTGTCGCCGTCTTCACAGAAAATAGGAAAAGCAGGGATATATTATGTGTTTTCTGTTTTGATGTTGATGTTGATGTCAGAATTCGCTATGGTTTTTCTTTTAAAAATCAATAAATCTCGAAGCTCGTGCAACTGAAGTGGAACACGATTGCAGAGTTGCTGAGCAAAGCAGTTTTATAATCTGCAATGAGTTTATGTTCAATCGAAAATTTACATTTAAAATTGTATTATCATATACTTTATAATATACCGCCCGGGATGACCGAGTGGATAGGATATCTGCTTTTCCTATGGTTGAATTCCCGACTAAGTTAAACCAAATACTCCCTGAATTGATAATTGGCACTTCCTTGTCTGACCTTGGCGATTTAATAAAACCTGTTACTGCTGAAGATTATGGTGTCAGAGTTTTGGTGTGCTTGCCAAAACTAATTTGAAATGTTTGCACAACAAATATCTGAAAACTCAAAATCATCAGACTATGCAACGCACAACTTTTATAATAGTTACCTCTGAGGTTATAAGCAGTAGTTTATAAGACATAGACAGGTGTGCAATGGATTCGGAGAAGCTGACAGTTCTCCAGGTTCTTCAAAGAGAGACAGTGGAATGAGTAGCCTCATTGCAGAACAATGTCACTCTCCGGGCACATGTTAGGCTGCATAGACAAAGAGTTCAAGCACACCTGTGTTGGAGAGCATTTGCCAGACACAGTTCTGGCCTTGTTATACCATAGTGTGTACCTTTAAGGAGATGTCCGACTACCATACTAAGCAGGACGTAGGGGAGGAGGGATGGATTGAAAGTGATCTAAAGATGCATGACATGCTTTTTGCACGGCCCTTATGGTACATGTAAGCGCGTCTGGGTGGGATATAGTATGTATTTAAAAATCCTATATCATGTAATAGATATGATTGGAGCTTCGGAATGTCCTAAATTTGGTTTCATTTCATAATCTAAGCCTCTTCAACGAAATGAATCAACATCGAACCCAATCGCACAAGAGACTGATAACTTATGTTAATCGATTGGTTGGAGATTAAGAATCTTATTTTAAAGTTGCATAATCCGATGAAAGCATCACATCCTCAAAATTAAAACACTTTCCTGACTATGTACCTTAGCTACTGGTTCCCTCATTAAATAAGTATTACATTTTGCTGCTCTTCTGCTACGGTGCTATGCTCGAAAACGGACCAAGAAAACCAGACGGAATGGCCGAATGAGTTAGAGCGTCTGTCTCCCGTGTTGGTAGACAGTGGGGTCGTGGGTTCGAACCCTGGTCGAGTCAAACCAATGACTTAAAATTTGATACTTGTCGCTTCCTAGCCAGGTGCTCAGCATTATTAGGATAGGGTAAGGACTGGTTGGCTCAGTGTCAGGATAATGTGACTGAGTGGGATATCAGGTCATGGGGCTGGTGGCCTGGTCTCCCAGTCGGGCAGCACTATAAAGTCGCCATGAATGCGCACTGTCACAAGTCGGTACCCGTCCTGATATGACCTTAGATGTTGCTAGGACGTAAAACAACAATAAACAAACTGACCAAGAAAGCCTATGTCCATCATTTCAGTGTGCCCGCCAAAATTTATTTTGCATGGTTTCAATTCAGTTATCGCTAAGGTGAACAGTTTTAAATCTTATATCAAGCATTTCAGTATGCTCGCCAAAATTACTTCAAGCGTGTTTTCTAAGGTGAACAGCTTACCATAAAAGATACTTCAAAAGAACTGCAAAAGAAAACGTGGAATTTAAGGATCAGCCTAATATATTATATTTATCTAAAAGCAGAAAATAAAAACCAACTTTAAGTATCCCATTAGATAATTCGAATTGGATGTGATCCCATACTCGATTGAAAAGCTGTTGAAAATGGGGGTGACAAATAGTGAATACCCATCCTGCTCACGGTAAATAATTCTACAGGGATGTTCTATAGCAGTGACTGAGCCATTAGTGATACTCATTTCAACCATACTCCCCAAGCCTATATTCCGTCGCTGTTGGTAATGGGGGCGGAATGGATCTGTTGGGAGAGTGACGAGGTTTGGCCAACTCTGGTTAATAACCCTGCCGCTAGGTGCACCGTGCTGAAATGGAAACGTCTCGGTCAGCTGGACGCCTATTGCTCCCTGGAGAAGGGCTTTGGCACATTTATAATTACACTCCTGGAGGAGCTCATTCTTTCCCTTCCATTCCCTGAACTACCCCCATACTGTCACTCTCTTTCTCGTTCCTTTCGTCACTCCAGGCTTTCTCCTCGTTCTCATTCCCACTCACTCACTCACTCTCTCTCAGCGCTTCCGGGCTCAGTGTGAGGATAATGCGACTGAGTCGGATATCAAGTCATGATGCCGACGACCTGATTTCCCAGTGAGGCAGCACTATAAAGTCGACATGAGTGCAGTTACAAGTCGGTACCCGTCGTGATATGACCTTAGATGTTGCTAGGACGTAAAACGACAACAAACAAACTCAACGCTCCACATATTTAGGCATTCCACGCGCGTACATTTGAAAACCTGTGGGCACAGCTCACTAGTAGTAGGCCACGGGATGGAGGTTGATTGGCTAAGACTAGAGACTCAATCACTCTTAAAGTTGGATACTCAGATGAAAACAGTAAACTGTCCACAACCAAAACACTTACCTATATTTGATCCTACATATCAAGCTTGGGTATTGCTACATTTATCAAACATGTATTGCTGCACAGAAGGGAAATGCTATGTCAAATTAATAGACCGTTTTACTGCCAAAGCTCATCGTGTCCAGTAGTTTCATGTGCATGTCAAGGGTAATTTTGCATGTTTCTCTTCAAATATCTCCATGGTTATAGCTGCCTAATCCGATGGTTTTTGGTTTCTATCGTTTTCTGAGATAAATATATTAGGTTGATCATTACAATCGATCTTACATGAGCTTGAAGTAACTTTGAAATATAATTGTTAACTTTTTTTTCCTTTTTTGTTGTTGATGGGATGTTTATGATGTCCATAGCATATAAGCTCGGATGATCAAGCTTGTTTTCAATGCTGGGCAGTTATCGGTCTGTGTTTCTTAAGGTGGTTTGTGGTTAGTGATGTTAGTTTTTTTGGAATTTCTTGGTAAGGGTCTTCCTCTTTTTATTTTTTCCTACACCACACATTCTTTTTTTAGAGATAGTTGGAGTGTAAACATGCCAAATTAATGTTAATTGGTGTGCTTGCTAAAACTCTCACTCCAATGACAGCAATACAAATATGATCAATTAAATTAACTTAGTATGCCCTTCTATATATAGCAACAAATGCTTAATAAGTGCACCCGGATCTAACATTGATATGTAGGTTCAAATCTAGATAAATGTTTTGCTTTCAAAGATGATATGCCTTTATCGGACTACGCAACTTTAACTAGTTGTAATACAAGTTAAGCCCTACTTCTAACTGAAGTAAGGTAAATAATAATAATTAACCACCATATATTTAACTCAACATATGGCAGATCTATATTCAAATTATTCGGACTCGACAATTTTAGTTCAGCTTTCTGGCCACATTTGAGGAATATGGTCAACCAAACCAAATGATATATATTATTTCCAATGACACTAACGTAAGCCAACTCAATAGAGGAAATGTGATTTAACTCTTATCCTAACCACTTTTTCTGTACTACTATCTGATCAAATAAATACAATTCTAAATGTCATGATATATGCTATACTCATGGGCCACCCTACCACCTCAGTGGTCTATTATTTGTGTGCTACCAACTTGTGGAAATAAACAACATTCACAATTTCCATGATATTTTATTTCCGAAACACAGTGGGCTTGTGCAGTATTATCAGCAACGCGAACATCAAGACGCAGGTGCATACTTGGTGAACTAATTAGAAATTGTCACTTTTTCTATAGTAGACACAAAAGCATGGCGACATTTAGGCCTGATTATATTTACATAAGTAATATTTTGATGTATTTGTGAGGGATGTGTCCCCTAATTAAATCCTGCCTTGCTCAGAGGGTTTAACTATCGCGATAGCAATGGATCTGAACTCCTGGTGTAAACTGTATGTACATAGGCCTGCCTAACTGTCGAGGACTACCGTGGTGAATTTAACCTTAACCAGTGTTAACTGGTCCGTTGTCAGCACTGCTGATGATCTAGGAATGAAACTTAGCCTTGCATGGGAACAGGGAATAGACGATTTCCACGGAGCATGCCTACTGAATTGAACCTCGGGTTATGGCTTAACATGTAAACAAATAGGCCTACTATGTTTGCATAAAGTGTTCATGTAATGCAATAATTATCTAACCTTACCTTGCATAAATACTTTTTTAATATAATTGAATAAAAATATGAAAGTGGCGAGACGGGTTTTAAAGACTAGGTCTCCTGTGTTGTAGGATGGATAAAGCTCGAATCTGTGGTTGTGTAGGCAGGCTATAGTGAAGTCAATACAGACAAAGAGAAAGGAAGAGTATTAAGTGTGAAAGAAGAGAGAGAGTCAAGCCCTCTGGTTTATTATTTATATGGTATGTGGGTTCATGTTGTTCAGCCCTGGGTTGTTGATCGAGAAATGTATATGCTCTATTCGTGTTATGGTACATTATAAATAGGGAAAACATGAATATATCAGAAAACGTTTTATAACTGAATACAAAAATATGAATAACTAAGAAAATGTGAATAAATAAAATTTGAATGAATAAGAAATTCTGAATAAATAAGACAATTTGAATAAATAAGAAACCGTGAATAATAAGAAAGTACCATTTTTTAACGTGAATAAATAAGAAAACAGTTTGGTGTTGGCTTTTGTAGGTTTGGATGTTATCAAAGACAATGTACAACAAGACGTGCCACGCAGCACTTTCCTGTAAAATACAGCAAACAAGGTAATTGGACAGGTCCCCTAGCCCAGCCTGACTACTGCACCATTGAAACAAGGGGACAGAATCGGTAGCCCACCCTGATTGCTGTACCATCAAAGACAATGTACGACAATTATAGTGTATTATCTCCTGATATTAATAATGAGAACAATGGTATAGCATAGTAAAGTTCAAACATACTTTAAGCACTTTAATCTGTGGAATGCATAAATAATATTTTTGATTATGTCTGAGTAATAGCTACTACCTATACCTGATCAAAGATACTGCACCTTATTTTCCATAGGATGGTGGGACTGCATGATTATTTAAGAAATTCCTATATGAAAGCGTTGAGTGGCGCGGCTTGTTGTATATTGTCTTTGGTGTTATACAGTGCATTGGTTCTGAAGTCCTACCCACAACACGAGTTCTTGCCATTGCTGCCAGAGAGCAGCTTGGTGGTGGAAATCGTCTATTGACTCAATTACGGCATGGCTAACCTTCATCATGACCGCTTGCGTTGCAAATCTTGCAAACTTCCTCCAAAGTGCTAAAAGAACAAAAAGAAACACGAGTAAGGCTTACTTTTAATAGGAGAGTTACGTGACGGGAATCAATCACCCCCATGCGTCTGCAATCTGCCAGCCTTAGTTACGGAACAAAACAGTCAGGACAAAACAGGTAATGAACTGCCAAAACCGCGCTGAAATATTTATGTAAATTTGCATACCGCACTTGTAGCTTTAAACAAACATAAAATGTCATGAGGTGGTTGAAGCACGGAGCCGACTGTGTCGCTCTGATTAGTATCTCCACGTTTGGAGGTCTCCCTCCGCCCACATTGAGACCAGATCTGTTGGTTCCTTACGGGTGACCTTTCCCTGCCTGCCACGAGCACGGCGCGTTAATTTCAGTCGGAGTTCCGGCGTGTTGACGCGGTCACGTGACTAGGGTTCTGTTTGAACCAGGCCTGGTGACTGACTGGTTAGTTAGTGGTAGTGTCATCACAGCTGGTATTGCCAAGACTGGTTCGCCCGTGGTGCACTTGCTATCCAGACCACACTTCATCCACACCTCTCTCTATCTCCTCTCTGCTGGCCATGCTCCTCCTTGATAATGTCTGAAAAGAGTTCCAGGAGGGGGAGCCCGCCAGCATTTCACTTTCTACTCTTACTCTGTCCGTGTCTTTGGCTTGCCTGCTGGTCACCATAGAGCAAATAGACAATCTTCTTTGACTCAACTCTCCTCATTTCTCTTTCCTATACTCTACCCTTTTTTTTTCTCCCAGGCTTACTTCTCCCCCTGATCAAGGGAGTTGTTTGCTTGGGTGGGGCCCTTTACCTTATCGTTTCTCTCGCTTTGTTCTTGTTGCTGGAACCGCTGGACCTTCCTTTGCCCGTCCGTTCCTCCTAAACCCTTGCTGCTGTCGAGTGGATACGAGTGCTGTGCTACCACCGGACCAGAGAGATTCGGGGCCGCCCCAACGATTCGCTGTTTTGAATGTTGTAAAGACATCCCCAGCTTCTACAACCGTCCCACCGAAGATTAATCTTCAACCAAAGATTGAACCGATTTATCGGGGCCTTTCTATATTGCTGCAGTTCTGCAGCCGGTAACCGTCGTAAGGTTACAAACCACCCCAAAAGCAAGCAAACCCGTGGTGCTACAGCATTGTGAAACAGGTTAAGGAGTCATCTTAAGTTTTCAACGCTGTAACCCCGGGCATTTTGTTTAAGTTGTATAGTCTGATAGTTTTTATTTTCTTTTTCTGTTTTTTAAGCTGCATATTCCGAAGAAAACATCAAAATTTCATGACCAAAACATTCAGCTAGATTTGATTCTACATATCAAATTTAGATACTGGTAAACGTATTATGCATGTCTTGCCACATAGAAGGGCATATCGAGTCAATTTAATCAAAAGCTGTTACTGCATAAGCCTATAGATGGTATCAGAGTTGTGGCATGCTTGCCAAAATTAGTTTTGCATAGTTGCACTTCAAATATCTCAAAAATATAATTTACTTCAACCTACAGTAAGGTGGAATATATTAATCAACTTAATATATTTAGCTCAGAAGAATTATAGTAACTCCAAACCATCGGACTATGCAACTTTAAGGAACCATCCAAAACATTAAACATTGTAACCCTGCGCATTTAATTAAAGTTGCATAGTTTGATGGCTTAGATTTTCTATCTTTTCTTTTAAATAAATCTATTAGGTTGAGCGTTATAATCTACCTTATTTTAGGTTGAAGTAACTTCGATTTAAAATGACTAACTTATAAGAGATTTGAAGTGTAAACATGAAAAGAAAATAATGTTGGCGTGCTTGTCAAAACTCTACCCCCATAGGCTTCAGCGGGAACAGGTTCCATTAAATTGATTTGGTATTCCCTTTTATGCAGCAATAAATCCTTAATAAGGCAACCAGTATCCAAGTTGGATAATTAGATTCAAATGTGTTTCGCTTTCGAAAATTGTATATTTTCATCAGACTATGCAACTTTAAATAACGAAAGTGGATTTGACTTTTGCTTAGTGTATGAAAGTGGATTTCATGTACGAAAGCGCATTTCGTAGACAAAATTGTCTTTCATGGACGAAAGTCACTATCGTTCCCAAAAGTGGATTTCTTTTTTGTGATTCTTTACTCATCTTATATATATATATATATATATATATACAGTAAAACCTCCCTAACCGACCACCTCAACAGATCGATCACTCCCCTATGTCGATCGCTTTATTTGGGTCCCACCAATACCATTGTAACCATATTCTAACTCCCTAAACCGACCACCTCCCTAAATGGACCACTTAAAATCGGTACCAAGGTCGGTCGATTTAGAGAGGTTTTACTGTATATAACTATACTTCCGTCCTGATGACCTGAGATGTTGCTAGGACGTAAAACAACAACAAACAAACAAAACTATATCCAACGGACTAATAGGGGGAGCAGTTGTATGTTAAAGCTGTTTGTCCATTGCAGCGACGAAATTGCTTTATCTATAGGTGCCATAGTGATAATGTGGAAAACAGGACCCTAGATGTTGCTAGGATGTTAAATTTTAACAAACAAACCTGCACAGCTCTGTGCATGGCACTATGTGTGCATGGCACTATGTGTGCATGGCACTATGTGGGTATGTTTGTATGTGTGAATGAGTATGCATATATGTGTGAGTATGCATTACACATGTGTGGGAGCCTAGCTCACTCTACCGGATTATGTCCATTGGATCCGGAATCCATTGCATCGGTGTCCGTTGGATCGAGGTTCATCTGTATATATATTATTGGGAGTGAATGACAGTGTGGCACGTCTGCAGTTAGGATCGCGGCCGGTGGCGGCGCCACCCTTCCTCCGGATGGAAGAAATGCAGCAAATACGTGGCAGCATATACAGTGGTCATAAATGGATAATAATAATAATAATAACAACAATATTCCCTTCCGCGCTTTTATCCTCACATTATGCTTATATATCACATATATATTATACATTCCAACTCCCCCATTAACAGTGTGCTTAAGTTCCTAAAAAAAAACACGACTTTAACGGAAAGATCATTAGGCATGTTGACGGGGCAACATATTTAATTCGCGTATGAGGCAAGTGGTCACCCAGCACGTGACCAACCTCCCACTTCCCCAGTAACTCCGCCACCGCCTTTCAGCGGAGCAACACTAATTCACACCTACCTCACTCTTTTCCGCTTGACGGCACTTCATTCAACTATGCCACCACGCAAACGGCTCGGTAGGCCGCCTCTCCGACCCCCAGCTCCACAGGGCCTCGCTACGTAGGGCAGCTCGGGCACTGGTGTCACAGGCCGGCTGCAACCGTGTTTCTGCACCGTCATCACCAGAATATGGTGTCAGTCCTTCACAACACCCTACGCCGCAGCCCCAGGATTTTGCTACCATGTTGGAGTTGCAGAGGGAAGCACTGCAGGCGACACAGGACCTTGCCATTCGTGTTGGAGTGCTCGAAACTGTAGCCGCAGGTCCGCGCCCCCCTTCCTGGAGCCTCACCATGACCTTCCCAGCCAGTGGCCACGCCCACTACGTCTCTGGAACCACGACCGTTTCAGTCACAACTCCGTCTAATTGCCCACCGCTCGGGGCATTTGGAGCCAGAACTACACCATGTCGCCCTGCACCAATAGTCTCCCGACTCATCGAGGTATTATCTGGCAGAGATGTTGGAGCCCGCCAGTCCATCAGTTATCGCGACTCGCCCCGCCCCCTCGGCCGAGTCACGCGCACAGCAAGCTGCCGCCGCCATTGCTGACATTCTACTAGACCCCGGCGCTTCGCTCAAGAAACCAAAAGGTACTCTTTTCCTACCTCATCTCTTTATCACCAGGGGAGAGTCCTTTAAACCGATAGGAATGGGCGAGGCCACCTGGCCTGAGTACTTTGAGGCGTTGAGAACTCTCGCTTCTCTCCCCTCCCCCCCTCCCTCCCACCTGGTTCCCCCATATTATGAAACATGAGAAAGAGTTAGCTCATATGGCTACACTGTGGGAATGACCAGTGTGTAGGCATTGGTCCGAAAGAGTTTTCAAACTAGTTGCCAATGGTAGTCTTCCCCACGGTTGGGAAGACCAAGCAGCGATAACAGATTTGCAATGGGATATTTGTACGGCCGCAGGCAGGGCCACACCAAACCCGCAATACCACCAGTTTCCTGCTCAGCATGCTGCCCCTTACCATGCCCATGCCTCCCCATACTCCCCACCCCCATCCGAAACCCCAAAAAGCACCCACCATGATTACAATAAAGACACCGACGGTCGTCCTTGTATCAATTGGATTTGGGGGAGGGAGTGCGGGTTCACCAGTTCTCATGGTTCTCATCGCACGAAGATGCTCCATATTTGCGCTTGGTGTGCATATCGTATCAAGAAAACTTATCTTCACAAAGAGCAAGATTGTCTTAAGTGGCAAGCATTTCATGATAAAAAAACTGGCGAGAAGCCAGCCGCCCTAGGTGCTGCTGTAAGTGACTGTCTTTCAACACGACCTCCCCCCCTCCTGTTATTGCCCGCTACTCGATGGTCACACCTCACCTGACCGTTTTCTCTGACCCAGTTACGTCTGCTCCAGTGTCAACAACCCAGCCCGGTCCCAGCTGTTCGCTCTCTCCCCTCGACCCCCCCCCCCCCCCCCCAGCCCCACAACCCACATCCCCACCGTCCGACCTCCTCTCACTCCCAATTGAAATTGAATACGATTGTTTCAATACGAGTTCTGATGCTCTCACTCTACTTGCAGGTTCCTCACAGCATAGGCGCCCGGCACCACCTTCACCTTCTGCCTACAGTTCAACCCTCAATGAGTTATGGCCGAAGACAGTTCCGGCTGCTCTTAGCAACCATTTGCCATTTTGTAAACTTTACCAAACCATTAGGTTATCAGCTCTACCTAATTATCTGCAGGCTAACATCTTGGTTCCTTCCGGCCTACACATTCCCGCCTAGCGCCGTGACTTGGCAGATTATCCAGACAAACCACTTGTTGATTTCCTAGCTTATGGTTGGCCCCTGGATTACACAGCTCATTTTATTCCCAACCCTACCCTCAAAAACCATATGTGGGACGTAGATTCAGACATACATATTAATCCCTTTATTGTGAAAGAATGTCACTTGCAGGCAATGATAGGCCTCTTTGAATACCCGCCTTTCGAGCCATGGTGTCAGGTAAGCCCTCTCATGACCCATCCCATAAAGCACTCTGAAGCCATGCGAGTTATTCTTGACCTAAGCTTCCCCATGGCAGAAGCGTTAATGCCAGGATCCAAAAAGGTTTCTATCAAGGTCTCTCTTTTTCTTTCTCCCTGCCCTCCGTGAGTACTCTAACAGACCGCTTAATGAAAATGGGTCCTGCCTCCTGGCTTTGGTCAGCTGACCTCTCCCCTGCTTATAGGCAGCTACGTCTCTGTCCATTGTCCACCCCATTACTAGGGATCAGGCTCAAAGGGAAATATTATATCGATCTTGCTCCTACTTTCGGCTGTCGCACCTCTGCTCTGGCATGTGCTAGAACTACAAGAGCCATAGTCTGGCTCCTCAGGAGATTACGTTTTTTCTCTTTATGCTAGCTCGACGATTTCGTTAGGGTAGAGTCCTCAGAAGCCCGAGGGATTGAAGCATGTGACTGTTTCAATCAAATAACGAAAAACTTCGGTTTAGTCTTGGCTCAAGATAAGTGCTTCTCTCCTGCTCAGACCTTGACTTGGCTGGGCTTCAACATTAATACTATGTCGATGTCAGTTACTCTTCCACAGGAGAAGATAGACGAGGTTCTAGCCAAGTGCTCAGCTTGGAAGACAAAACCTTCCGCTTCCAAGAAGGAGCTTCAGAGCCTTGCTGGGAAGCTCCAACACATCGCAAAGTGTGTGAAGCCGGCTACCCGGTTTATGAACTGGGTCCTCACAGGCTTAAGGGCTGCTCCCCCAGCAGGCCAGCATCCTTTCTCTCCCCTCATTCAAAAAGACCTTGAGTGGTTCATCCGGTTCACTTCCGTCCCAGTGTTGCGAATTAGGTATGTTGACGAGGCAACATATTTAATTTGTGCATGAGGCAAGTTGTCACCCAACATGTGACCAACCCTCCACTTCCCCAGTCACTTCGCCACCACCTTTCAGCAGAGCAACACTAATTCAACCACCCACCCAGCCCTCTCTACTAAGGGTTAAGTGCTGTTATCTATCTGATTGTATGTTCTCATCATGTTGCTTATCTGACTTCAGGCACTCATCTCGAGTACACCGACCTACTTGAACACTAACTCAACACCTCGGAAGCCAGCCTTCCATGATCGCAAGGTGCCAGCCGCCTTCCATTTGAGCCAGCCTCATCAGCCCATCCAGCTACAAACCTTTGAGTCAGCCTCATTCGCCTCCCTGGCACCTTATGTTAACATGACTGATTCATAATTGTTATTTCTATTCAATAAATCTTGTGTAACAATCCTGCCTCCTTCTCATGTGTCCGAGTGTCGCAAATTAAATTAAACTGAGCATCAGACAGATTGTTGATAGCTTTCATGATGTGGTAGGCATGCCAACATTCCCTTGCAGTAGGCCTATTTTCAACAACTGTAATCTCAGTTAATTGCTTAAATGTCTGCCATAAATAATAGGCCATGAATGTTTAAATAACCTCTTGATCCATTTGTTGTGTCAGGAAAGTATTTTTTCTCAATGACATCATAACGAAACCATGGTGAGTGAAACAACGATAATTGAAGAGCTGGTGTATATTCAATGAGAAGGCAGCACTAATGGTATATAAAATATATATATATGTATATATATATATATTATTCTGTGAACGAAATCGCATTTTGTGTACCGTAGTGGATTGATCAATGAATGTGGATTTCACTCACTATTGTGGATTTTGCTCATGAAATCACATTTCAGGCTCGAAATATTTGGCATTTCATGAACGATTCCACTTTCATGGGGGAAATGTGTAATTACAAATGCCCCATATTATGGAGGGAGTTGTCAGTCATGTACAACTTGATGATTTAATTATATGGTTATCAACTTAAAAGCATTGTTAGGTTCTGCAATGAAATTTTAATGTGAAAGTTTACTACTTTATGGGAGGTGATGGAGGGGGGAACTAGAAAGTAGTACTTTTTATATCAAACTTGGATGACCTCCTAAATTGTGTTGGCTATAACCATTTTACGGTACTCATATTGTGGATGGGTGATCTCTTAACTCACAGATACTACTCTATTGAAAATGATCCAATTACTTATAGGCTTAATATAGGCTTGATAGTTGCATAGTCCGATGATTTTTAGTTTCTGTCTTTTAAACATCTCAGACAGGATGGCCGAATGAGTTAGAGCCTCCATCTCCCGTGTTGGTAGATCGTGGGTTCGAATCCTGGTCGAGTCAAACCAATGACTTAAAAATGTATACTTGTCGCTTCCTAGCCATAGGCTTGGCATTACTAGGATATGGCAAGGAGCAGTGGAATGAGGAAGATCAGTCGTCTCCGACTGAAATTTCCCCTGCTTAAACAACTAATGTACCCAAAAATGTATATACATTAGGTAGATGGCTATCATCTAGGTTACTTTAGCTTGAAATAAATTGATTTTAAATAATGTTGGCCTGCATGTCAAAATGTTATCACCGTGGCATAGACATAGACTCCAGCAGTAACCTTTTTCTTTTTATTAAATTGACTCCGCAGTCCCTTCTATGCAACACTGGTGAATGATATCGAACCCAGCATTTCAATGTGCACACCAAAATTAAGATTGCTTCTTTTCATTTGAAATATTTCTAAAGTTAGTCATTTAAAATATAAAGTTACTTCACGCTAGAGTAATGTAGAAAATAATGATCAAATTAACATATTTATCTCCAAGAAAATTCCAGAAATTCAAAGCCATCGGCCTGTGCAACTTTAATGCTGACTGGTTCCAACAGTCAGAGCTTGGCTCCAACGACCGGCAACCTAGATTGAGCCATTAATAATGGGTACATTCTATATATGGTCCCATATTGATTTACTCCAGTAGCTCCAATCACGTACAAGAGGAATCCAACTTGATTTTTCCGAACTGAAGCCCAAAAGTGTCCCATTACTTCATATGAGTATATGTTTCCGTTCAGTATCTATACTGGTCAATATGCGTAATGTATATATGAACGTCTAATTCAATATCCAACCGTTTCGAACAAAAATATCAATATGGTTAGGGTCCATGCATATAGTAGTTCGCACTTTTTCAATAACTTGTATTCAATTCAATAAATCTGATCATCGAATTATATGCTACACATAATTTCAAAAAAGATTCAGATATATAATTATACCCCAACTGACATGTATATAATGAAGTATATTAAGTATTAAACAAAGTATATTGCACAATAATCAGCTTTTTCCTGTTTACCCACTTATTCTATTCAGTTAAACTAAGGCTGGTGTACATGTACATATGCCCCATTTCCATTCACATTCTTTAGGCAAGCCCCCTTATCCTGCCTTAAAGTTGCATAGTCTGATGGTTTTGAGTTGCTGCAATTTTTTAAGTTAAATTATATTATATTGATTACTATTCTTGACTTTACTTTAGTTTGAAGTAACTTTTATATTACATGGGTAACTTTGGAGATATTTGAAGTGAAAATATGTCAAAGTAATTTTGGCAAGCACGTCAAAATTATGATACCATTGGCTTCAGAAGTAACAGGTTCTATAACTTTGGAGATATTTGAAGTGAAAATATGTCAAAGTAATTTTGGCAAGCACGTCAAAATTATGATACCATTGGCTTCAGCAGTAACAGGTTCTATTAAATTGGCTCAATATCCCCTTCTACACATCAACACATGCTTGATGAGTACACCACTCTCTAAGTTGGATATGTAGAATCAAATCTAGATAAGTGTTTGGGTTTTGAAAAATTGATGTTTTCATCGGATTATGCAGCTTTAAATAATCCACCGATCATCACAGTTAAACTAAGGCTGGTGTACATGTACATATGCCCCATTTCCATTCACATTCTTTAGGCAAGTCCCCTTATCCTGCCTTAAAGTTGCATAGTCTGATGGTTTTGAGTTGCTGCAATTTTTTAAGTTAAATTATATTAGATTGATTACTATTCTTGACTTTACTTTAGTTTGAAGTAACTTTTATATTACATGTAACTTTGGAGATATTTGAAGTGAAAATATGTCAAAGTAATTTTGGCAAGCACGTCAAAATTCTGATACCATTGGCTTCAGCAGTAACAGGTTCTATTAAATTGGCTCAATATCCCCTTCTACACATCAACACATGCTTAATGAGTACACCACTCTCTAAGTTGGATATGTAGAATCAAATCTAGATAAGTGTTTGGGTTTTGAAAATTTTATGTTTTCATCGGATTATGCAGCTTTAAATAATCCACCGATCATCACACGCCAACCCTTAACGCAATTCAATCAATTAGGCACAGATTTACCACACACGCTTTCACATTGAAGTGTTACACATAATAGCGAGCAACCAATTCACCCTGAAGCCATTGAAGAAAGCGCTGGTGAATTTCCCGCCACACTGAGAAAGTACCCCGCCTGCTGATGTGATTACGAACCGATTAGACCGTACGCGCCGAGCAGAGGCGAGTAATAGTCTAATTGTCGTCTGCCACACCGGAAATAGCTAGTCGATTTGTCAAATGATGGGGATTGGTTAAAAAAGTGGGCGTGGGAGAGGGTATTAATATGGAGGTGTTAAAGTGGGGAAGCAGTTTAACGGTGCATTATCTCTAGGCGTAGCGCTCGACATTTGAAGGGAAATATCTCTACTTGTAGTGATAAAAATGGAGATTAGGTTTGATGATGGATTATAATGGAACTGGTTAATTCCCATGTCATTCTCTAAGAAGGGAATGCCAGCAATGTCGCTCATCTACTTTAATGTACCACACTGATATAACGCTTCTAAAGTAGAGGCCTACATTTAAATATGCTTAATATGTGCGTAATGTATATATGTCATCCTAAATGACCCAGTCAATACAGAATGTCCTAGTTTCACTGCTCACGCAGGAATTACTGAAGATGCCATGCCAGGGACGCATTCAGGGTGTGCTGCCGAGTCACCTTTTTGGCTTATATGCATTCAGGGTGCGCCTCGGGGTCGCCTCCAAGATGTCTCACTTTTCAGATAAGAGGCAAAAAGCACCTCCAAAATGGCTGCCGGATTCAGTGGTTTCAGCCAATCAGAGCTGTTCTTTTCAATTGCAAATGGCTGCAACCTATGGAGGCCGCCATTTTTGAGGCACCCAACAGCTAAAGTATTTCAGACTAGCGCGACATCCAGAATATCTACAAGGCACCTCCGAGGCGTACCTTGAACGCTGCCCAGGTCACAGCTTCACCTTACACACAGGAAGGCTAGTGCCCCTCCCACCCCTACCCATCACTATAGGCCCAACACTTTAAACTCACTTGCCCCCTAACCCACATGTACTAACCCCTGTTCACCTTTTTCTGGTTTCTGGTACATCCCTTGGCTAACAGATTTTGTATATTTGTTTATAGTTTCCAAGCAAGAAGATCGACTTGGAGAAATCCCTATAGTCTTACACCAATGAAAACTGTCCTCATACTGTTACAAATACAAGCCAATGAAAACTGTCCTCATACTGGATTTCCCATGTATAGTTAGTTAATGTAATTCTACTAACAAAATCAGACACATTGGATTAACCTTGTTTCTCAATGAAAAATAATTAGTGTCAATTATTGTCATAAGCAAAACATATTGATTCATTACTATTATTATTACTATTATTATGAAGTTCCAATACTACTTACCTTACCTTAAGAGACAACGGGCAACATACATCAGGAGGTGGGTATGTGTAGATTGGTTCGACTCCAAGTAGTCCAATAGTTAGAATGTTTACCCTGAAAGGGCAGAATTACCTTTGGTAAATGATCATTTTATTCAGTGAATAAAGGTATTTTTTCACCACAGAGGCACTGGTCTTCCAGCCATGTTATGTTACGTTCACTCACATATCTAAGTCTAAAATCAACAAAAGTTTGATACAAATAAAAAAAGAAGAATAGTGCTGTTACCCAACAGCATTGAGAGATAACGGGCCGGACACTTTATATTGTCAGTGTCGTGGTTAGGGTAACTTTGTACTAATATACATGGTGAAAATGAAGCTATTCTGTTAGTAGAATTTGATGCAGTTACATCCTTTACTTCGTTTCAGATTTGATAACAAATATAATATGATGTTAGTTGTGGTTTCCTTGTGTTATTGTTAAAACTAGTTCAGTAAACCCCTTTGGAAGAATTGGCACACAAGTATGGTCAATTGCTAGTAGATGGTATGATAGTGGTACTACTTATTTAGCTTAGTAAGTGTATTGCAGATGTCATTATCTATACCGTACCATGTCATGCTTCACTATGGATATGTGGTTCATTAGGGATTTTGTAGAATGATTTTGTTGTTGTGGGGTATTAACCATTTCCTTGTACTAGTTAGAGTGTATGAGAACTATTGCAGTTATGTTGGGTGGTTGATTGAGGTGGGTTGTTCTGTGTTGTGTGAAGATGGGAAGGGGAAAGTATGAGTGGTATGTTGTTGGTAATTGGGTTTGGTCACTGTGACAGCATTTCCATTGTCAGTATTTAATAGAATAAATGTTTATTTGGTTAAATAGGCCTCCTCTTGTTGGTTGGAAGCATACTTTAGGTAGGGGGAATCAGAAGTTAATGAAAGTAGGGGATGACTTTGAGTGTCAAATGAACTGAGAATAGCCATGAGATATTGAGTCTGATGTCCTTGCAAAGATTTTCCCTATTTATTGGATTGGAGTTCAAACGGCCCATTCCTTGACATCAGATAGTATTTAACTATATAGGCTTTAACTTCACTATTGGTCAAAATCTGTGATACTTTCCTTAGAACTACTTCTTTAAAACACTTTTCTATAATTAATTAACCATGAGTCTAAGCATATTCAGGATTTATTTGATAGAGAAAGCCTATCTAACTGTGAAAGCATCCACTGGCCTAGATCAACAGCTGAAGTGGGTTATTAAGTGTTGAATGAGGCCCTTAACCTTGATCGGACTAAAGCCTGGTACACACCTCCCGTATACGATTCACCCGCTAAAACTGACTGCCCGACGCGACCCGTCACAACCCGCCCAGTCCCGTTTCCCGACTAATGCCCGGTACACACCTCCTGTATAAAACCTAAAACTGCCCGATTCATTTTTCTAATCTTATAAGATTCCAGTCTTAAGCCCTAAAACTGAGTTTTAAGTTGCGAATCGGAAGGCTCAGGTGTGTTAGGGGGTCACACACCTAAAGACTGAAACCGACTCAAACTCAAACTTAGTCGCGAAACGGGCAGTTTTAGGTTTTAT
This sequence comes from Branchipolynoe longqiensis, assembly GCA_030323885.1. Taxonomy (NCBI): domain Eukaryota; kingdom Metazoa; phylum Annelida; class Polychaeta; order Phyllodocida; family Polynoidae; genus Branchipolynoe; species Branchipolynoe longqiensis. Next base: position 78,546,184 of record CM059186.1, on the reverse strand, counting down.
ACGGGAGGTGTGTACCGGGCATTAAGTAACTTGCATTAAAAAAAGATTGCTTCAAATTATTCAACATATTGATTATACATTTGATCCTATTCACAAATATCATGATCGAAAATGATCATAATTGTGAACAAACGTATTATTGTATAGGTCATATTACTGACCCTTTAAAGTATAAACGCTTTAACAGCAACAAAAATGTACGTGGACACTTGAATGTTTGATTAAATTACCTACGACTTAAAACTGCGGTAACAGTATATCATATGGAAAATAAGTAACAATATAATCAACAACAAAAAGCCAAGTCATAAGCCGTGGTCACACGGGCGCTGTAAATCGATTCGTAGAAATCGACTTGTATAGTTTGGGTTACATTTCGGGTGTGAACGGGCGTCTGAGTCGAATTAGGGCTGAATCGATTCCTGTCATCCTGATACTGGAAACCACTTGTGGAGATGCATTACGCAAGTAGATTTCTCTGAGTCGATTTATTTTGTCCGTGTGGACGCACTGAGGCGGATTAAGCACCCCACACGCATGCGCAGTCGAGACCTTAGTTTGTTGACTTTCCGGTCGATCAAAAGCGCATATTATATAATTTAATTAATGAAACCGCTATCTATGCACATATATTTTTTTCATCATTTATTTTTAGGGTTTCACTGCCCAGCAGAAGTTTTGACTGTTCCAACCCAATACGATTCGTTAAATACATATCTAGGTCGAATCCACTCTCTCGTGGTGGCGCTGGTCACACTGGACTTGCTCATGCGCAGATATCGACTTCCGGCCCAATTAGTGCCCGTGTGAAAGGGCCGCTAATTCGACTCACCTGATTCGATTTGTGTGATTCGCATCACATTTTGTCCGTGTGACCACGGCTATAAGTAACTATAGTCTATGTTTGAAGCTATGCACTGTGGCAGAGGTTAGTATATATCACCTATCGAGACCTGGATATGATCATTTAAATGTCATAATTTGATCAAATATATAAATATGTATTATACTTTCATTTTGAAAGAATGAGTAACGTGCTGACTTGCATGATGCCAAATTGACAAATATTACCTACGTAGAAAATATTGTACTAAAATAATGTAGGGTCCACACTGCTAACCAAGAGTTGCTTTGTAACATAAACATTGGGAATATCGCACCTACCAAATAACTCAATGCCATATGTTTGAATTCGCGTCTAGAGCCCTGTGTTTATGTATGAAATCTTCCGTAGTGGTAATGTAAGACAAATTGGAATTCCGAGAAAGCTGGTTTTCAAGGAATAGTTTGGCAACCATACCCTATGGTGGTAACTACACTGTGCAATTCGCCGGCTACACCGAATGTCTTTCTGGCTACAGAAGCTCGTGACATACTCCAGACAAGCTTTACATATAGGATTTCCACCGCTAGACACCGGAGAATAGCTACCCGCCATTTCTTCTTTTATTTTTTATTTTTTTTAAATTTCACTCCGACACTGAATAGTCAATTAATGTGAACATTTCAGTTGCGAGTAATAACGGGTAGAAACTACGTACATAATTAAAATGGAACTGTTCTACATACATCACACATGTAAATAACATATTCCAAGAATCAGTAACAGTGCATATTCGTAATTTAATACCGGTTAGTCGTGTCAGAGCGTCTCCTTTTTCCTTCAGGTCTCTTTGCAAATTGGTCGTGTTGTTCGCAACATGGGTAATTTGCGCGCGACAAGGAAGCGATCCCCATACCCACCGATCACCGCCATCTGCCGTGTTCTTATGACACTTTCGACCACTTCCGGTCAGCGATATTGAAACTCCCAGTCCCTACGTTAAGGCCCTGTCACACTACGACGTAACGCGGTAGCGTAAGCAGACGTAGGTGAAATTTGGCCATCATGTTGAGATACATAGAGATATGTTACTCATTCGTTAGGCCTACGTCGAGTTACGTCGAGACACGGTGATACACATCAAGGTTTTGGACATAGCCAAAACTTTTAGTGATTGGTTCTGCTGTGTATGGGGTTTGAACCCACACCACCAAACAACTTCAGATTACAAGTCCAGCACTCTAACCACCAGGCCACAGAGAGCACACATCTTACAACACCACCGCGATCTGCCGTGTTCTTATGACACTTTCGACCACTTCCGGTCAGCGATATTGAAACTCCCAGTCCCTACTTTTGATGTAGCTCGACATAAAGGCCGTTACTTTGGCTTACGTTGGGCTTACATTGCGCTCACATTACGCTTACGTCAAGATACGTTAGACGTTCATTAGAGCTACGTCGATCTACATTGAGCTACATCGACTTACAGTAGACTGACAGAGAGCCGGGAGGAACGTGGAGCCCGCACGCTGACAACGTGGTGTTAATGTATCTCGACGTAGGTCTAATGTGTCTCTGACGTGTGTCTAACGTTAGTCTAACGTAAGTCCAACGTGTCTTGACGTATTCGACGTTGTTGACGAACGGCTGGCGTGCGCGTAATGTATGTAATGTGCGCCAACATCCTTCAAACGTAAGCGAACGTGCTGTGAACATGCTGTAAAATATTGCGATTTAATGCATTGTTGGGGGAATGCAAATGTTCTATTACTGATTGGGTATACGTGACCAGGTGCATGTATGTGTATATGTAGGTGCTGGTGGTGCCTGAGTGAGATGTAAATAGACTACATCACGGTTCCAGGGACGCGGTGCATTGTGGGATGCATCAGAGCAACACAACCCCCCCAAAAGCACATGGCACATGCTAATACACTGGGTGCAGCTATGAAATGTGCTAGTTTCAGCTCATCTCAGCTCTTGTTTGAAACATAGTATACCGTCTAAAAAAATATATATAATCAATTAAGATATTAATCTTTTATCCAGCATTGCATTTACATCAATATAATCAGGATATCTTGTATACATGTGTGCAATTAGATTTAGACAGAATCTAGGTCACTCCAGACGTAGTGTTATAACCGATAGTCCAGAGTTCTAATGCATTGTCCAATGGCAGTGAGCAAGCTCCATACAGAAAAAGTAAAATATTGATAAAACCACACCACCTAGAGACAAACCGCTTGGAACACATATAGAAAACATGTTTACCAAAAAGATTATATTAAATTGATAAGGTTAGGGTTTGGGATTTCTATTAATTTTGAATAAAACTGATATTTTTCACTGCACATATAGGCAAACTCAATGGCTGTGCGCCTTTGCTTTGCTCCCAACGCCGTTTTCAGCGCATGCGCAGTCGGAACCGTGATGTAGTCTATAGACATAATGGTGCTGGCAGGGCTGTGTGTTGTGAAAGTACAACTTCTGAACACTTTGACTTCTGGATACTGAATGGTTTATTCATGGCCTAGGGCTCGCTGAACCCGCTGGCTAAACTTTCCATGACGTCATCTCATTAGCATAATCCTTTGTCTTAACCTCTGCATCTCGTTAACATATATTAGCCACATACCTATACGTCTATTACGCATATATCACATCCCCCCCTCAAAGTATTTCTGAGACATGAACGGTTTCAAAATAACCATCAACATAGCATATAACAGTCAAACGAATGCACAATAACATATATGCGTACTTGGCTCTTAAACTGCGGACCATTGTCCGAAATGACTTGACTAGGAATACCGTGCCTTGCAAAATTATCCTTCAACGCCTCAATAACTGTGACAGAATACGTATCGCCCAACAGCGTCACCTCTGGATATTTCGTGTAATAATCTACAGTTATCAGGTAATTTTTATGGTTTAACTCAAACAAGTCTGCACCGACTTTTTCATACGGTTGACAGGCGATCGGATGATTTATCAACGGCTCGTTATGCAAACTTTTCCGGTTGTTCTGGCAAGTGTCACATCGATTAACCTTATCCTCAATTTGCTTGTTCATATTCGGCCAAAACATACAGTCCCGTGCCAGCTGCTTGGACTTTGTCACCCCCAAGTGATGTCTCATGTAACGCCTCAATCATTTCACCACGGAGACCCGGAGGAACCACCACCCGATTGCCTTTTATAACCAGATTATTTTCTATCGTTAACTGATGTTTGTGTGGGATGTACTGTCTCAGACTCGGCGGTGTCTGTGTGCGTGTAGTGTCCCACCCATCTTCAATGTGTAAGATCAGCATGGACATGGATACATCCTTTTCATACTCTCTAACAATCTTACTCAACAAACTTGATGATTGAATGTCCACTGCGGCAACGCAGAACATGTCATCGAATAGGTTACCATGACCTACTTTGGCACTATGCGCCCTGGACAACGTGTCTGCAAAAAACATCAAAGAACCCTTCACATGACATAGCTGAATATTATAATTTTGCAACCGCATTCGCATTCTCTGCATCTTAGCCGAAAGTTTATGAATTGGTTTCTGCATTATCACCACTAACGGCTTATGGTCTGTTTGAATCTGAACTTCCTTGCCAAAGATATAGTCATGAAACTTCTGTCATCTGAAACATATGGCGAGCATTTCTTTTTCAATAGTGGCATAGACACACTGCACTGAGTTAAATGCACGAGATGCGAGTGCGATTGGCTTGTCATCTTGCATCAACAAGGCACCCAACCCTGACTGACAAGCATCTACTTGGATAACAATGGGTTTCTTGACATTGTAGTATAACAACACAGGAGCAGTTCTTAACTTTTCCTTCAACTTATCAAACGCGCCCTGCTGTTCGACTTGCCAGTGCCACGCAACATCCTTAGCGAGGAGCGTGCGTAGTGGTTTGGCAATCTCGGACATGTTGGGTATGAACTTGTGCACATATCCAACCATGCCCAGGAACCTTTGGACACGCTGTTTATCACGCGGCTCTGGCATGTCAACTATTGCCCGTATTCTGTCTGGATCAGGCTTCACACCCTGCTGGGTAAGTTGATGACCTACATATTTCACTGTAGTCTTACATAGCAAAGATTTTGTTTCATTTAATTTAAGATTAACCGACCTAGCTCGGTCCAACACGGCCCTGAGCCACTCGTTATTTTCCTCAACCATTGACCCATATACCAAAATGTCGTCCGTGACTATCCCGATACCGGGTATATCGCCTATGACACGGTGCATTTCCTGAATAAAAATGTCACCGGCTGTTTTGATGCCAAAAGGCAAGCAGGTGTACCTGTACCGGCCCCACGGAGTATTAAACGTGCACAGACGTGAACTTTCTTCATCTAATTCTATCTGCCAATAACCTGTCATTGCATCCAAAACTGAAAAATATTTCGCATCTGCCGTTTTGGCAATAATTTCGTCAATCGTTTTGGTTGGGAAAGGCCCTCTCTTTATCGCCTTATTCAACTTAGTCGGATCCAGACAAATCCTTATCTTGTTTGTTTTTTTACGATAGTTATGCAGTTAACCCACACGGTAGGTTCATCTTGTTCAACTATGACACCTAACTCTACCATGCGATCAAGCTCACTACGTCCCTTACCTTGAATGGCAAACGGAATCCATCTAGGCGGATCAACAACAGGTTGTACAGATTTATCGCCATGAATGACAGCATTTGCTTTGATCAACCCCAAACCCTGAAACACATCTTTGTATTCACTTACCAGCTTCTCTGCCTGGGCGCTGGGACTGTTTGTCGGCTTGGAAATGTTCGTCGGCACAGCACAGTGCACCTCATCCACACGTGCCAACAGGTTCAATGTTACACAAGCCTGCTTGCCCAAAATAGGCTGACAGTTCTGTACCACTTGGAACTTGAGCACTCTGTCGCTGACGTCCAGACAGCGCCTCGCCGTCGGGAGTGATCCGATGACCCGAGAACGTCACCAACGAACACCTGGTGTTCGTCAGCCGCCCCAGAGCAACCCTTTCGAAGATGTACCTCGGCAGCACATTCGCCTCCGACCCGGTGTCGAGCTTGAACAGGACAACTGTTCACCCGAACGATCGCGTACCACACAGCTCGGCGTCTTGCTCGGCACCGCGGTCCACGGCACCGACAAACAGATCCGTTGCCAGCACATTGACCTCCGCCAGATCCGGGTCTTGCTCAGCATTGTGAGAGTCGGGCTCTTCAACGGTAAGCTCGTTGACTCTGCCCAGTCTGCTCCTGCAGACCTTACCGAAGTGCCTGATCTTCTTGGAGGCTATGCAAGCCTTGCCTTTCGCCCGGCGGTGTTCATATCCACAGTTCTGGCAGCGGATCTTGAACTCTCCAGCTCCGGCGCCGCCGGCATTCCAAGATGGCGATTTCCAAGATGGCATCGCCAATGACCGAACCGCCGGTGCACTGGTACACGCAGTAGCATAGTTTCTTATAAAATCAATCTCCTTACTTTCCACGTCTGATTTGGTGTCCTCCAAATTTCACAAATACTGACACATTTTTCCAAAGTTAACTCAGTAGTTTGCAGCAGTTTGTTACGCAAATTCACATTTCTCACACCAGCCACTAACCGATCGCGCAACAGCGACTCCTCCACTGTACCATACTCACAATCCTTCACCCTATCTCTTAATGCCGTGATGTACGTAGCCATATTTTCTGTAGCCTGATTATGCATATTAAACTTATATCTTGTGATGATAAGACGGCATTTGCCTACACAATATGTCCGAAACACCTCCGTGAGTGGCCCGATCTTGTCTTGATCAGCAAGCGCGATATCCATATTGGCAAAAACTTTTTGCGCCTCCTCGCCAGCGACGTGAAGAAAGATGCAGCATTGCACTCGTTCTGTCTTCATTATGACACCTGCAGCTGTGGTGTATATGTCATATGCTCTGATCCATGTTTTCCAGTTCGATCTCGCCTTGTTGCTGAGGACAAGCTGACCAGGCGGCCGCAAACCCGGCAAAGTATTAGCGGGTGGCATTCTTCCTCATCTGACACCATGTGAAAGTACAACGTCTGAACACTTTGACTTCTGGATACTGAATGGTTTATTCACGGCCTAGGACTCGCTGAACCCGCCGGCTAAGCTTTCCATGACGTCATCTCATTAGCATAATCCTTTGTCTCAACCTCTGCATCTCGTTAACATATATTAGCCACATACCTATACGTCTATTACACATATATCACATGTGTAAGGGGCACTCAGAGCCTACCCCCTCCCCCCTCTGCTAGTTAGGATCGCCACACTCAGACTCAATGCAGGTGGTGGCCAGGGGAGCCACACAGCTTGGTGGTGGTGGGCAGATCACTGGTAACCATGGGGACCCGGAATGCTGGATCCCGATTGGTAGAGCTAAGAATGCTTGTTTCCCATTGGGGGGAAAGGATGGGGGTGATAATCCATGTACCATATAAATAATAAACCAGAGGGTTTGACTCTCTCTCTTCTTTCACACTTTATACTCTTTCTTTCTCTTTGTCTGTATTGATTTCACTGTAGCCTGCATACACAACCACAGATTCGAGCCATAGACTTTACAATGGTGTGAACATTTTGCCTCGCTGTCCTTACAGTAGTTACACTGAGCACGCTGAACTGTCGTTAGACTGACGGTGCTCACTTGCAGGCCTGACATCGACTCACATCGAATTACGTGAGTCCTACGCTAAACCATCGCTAGGATTTCGCTAGGCTGATGCCATATGTGCTGGAGGCTCGTTAGCCTTACATTGGTTTTTTTTTTTTACGTTCTAACTCGTTGAGACTCGTTACATCTACATTGGACCAACATTTCACCTACATCCACTACATTGCACTGATGTCCGTCCAATTTGGCTCTGAAACGCCGAGAATTTCTATGTATCTCAACGTAAAAAAGTGATTTTTACGTTGCCCACTCGCTGGCCTGTTATGTCGTAGTGTGCCAAGGGTATTAGGCGGCGCCACCATCACGACCCACCGACTGGCGAGTACTCAGTGAACCCAATAACACTTCCGGTAGGTTCACCCAGCTACCAGCACTTCTCCACCAAACGCCGGATCACCAACACCTCCACGCCTATACTTATCCTTAGCATTACTATCTTGACCTATTTCTCCTTACATGATTTGACCTTGGTGTAAACATCCACCTATTAATACATTACTTTGATACATTAATTGCAAATCGCCTAACCACATTGACCTCTTCTACTCTTGACGATTTGATGCCAATATATTACCATACTGTAAAATATTCGGTTTTACGGCATCAGGGGTAATGCAAATGTTCTATTACTGATCAGGTGTACGTGACCAAGCGCATGTATGTATGTGAGGGCTGGTGGTGCATGAGTGAGATGTAAATAGACATAGTGGTGCTGGCAGGTCTGTGTGGGAGGGCACTCAGGGACTACCCCCTCCCCCTCTGCTGGGAAGGATCACCACACTCAGGGTCAAGGTTGGTGGTGGCCATGGGGCCATACAGCTTGGTGGTAGCCATGGGGACCAGGAATGCTGGATCCTTATTGGTAGGGCCAAGAATGTTTGTTTCCCATTGGGGAGAAGGGGTGATACTCTACAATGAACCCGACCAGACGGGATGGCCGAATGAGTTAGAGCGTCCGTCTCCCGTGCTGGTAGATCGTGGGGTCGTGGGTTCGAGTCCCGGTCGAGTCAAACCAATGACTTTAAAATTGATACTTGTCGCTTCCTAGCCAGGCCTCGGCAAAAAAAAAAAATTTGATTAGGATAGGGCAAGGACTGGAGTCTCATTGTCGAGGAAATTTTACTGAGTGGGATACCAGTCAAGTGCACCGGGCCTGGGTTCCCAGTGGACAGCACTATAAATCGCCATGAGTGCGCACTGTCACAAGTCCGGTACCCGTCCTGATATGACCTTAGATGTTGCGCTATGACGTAATCACGCATTCACCTGTTAACAAACGTACGCAAATGAACCCATGTAACCATGTAAATAATAAACCAGAGGGCTTGACTCTCTCTCCTTCTTTACACTTTATACGCTTCCTTTCTCTTTGTCTGTATTGATTTCACTATAGCCTGCCTACACAACCACACATTCAAGCTTTAGCCATTTTACAAAACTGGCAACCAGGACGAGTGGATTAATTGAGTAAGTGGATTTAGCCATTTTACTATACTTTAGAGGGAGTGTAATGACATCATGAGACAACTTTCGGTTGCCATATTGGATTACATACAGAAGGCTTGCAACTGAGTACACTGTGCTTATTTACTGATTTGTTGGTTTATTTGTCACTGTTTTGAGCAGTTTGGCCTCAGAAGTTATTGCTAAAGTGCTGTAAGTAAACACATTGGATGTAAACTGACCAGAACCTCCCAGAACACAAGAAAACTCTGTTTTACTGCATCTGCATGCATTCACAACATGGCTAGGGAGGGTGCTTGTAATCCAAGATGGCTGGCCGCTGACTGCTGAGTGGTGACGTCACGTACACTGCCTCTAAAGTTCCTTGTCGTGTTGTCAAAAAAAATTTAAACAGTAGATTCTATTATTTTGTCGGGATGCGGAAAGGATAGGTCTATTATTGCAAATCAAAAAAGGCTATATGATAGCAAATAGTATAAGTGAGTTCAGCATCTCGGGCGTGCGGTGGTTGATGGGAAGTCATCGGGATAAACAAACCCATGTGCATGACTTAGCCTGGCGGTACGCGCAGTGCATAATGTATTTTATTCAAAATTAATAGAAATGCAGAACCCTAACCATATAAATTTAATATAATCTATTCGTTGAATATGTTTTCTATATGTGTTCGAAGCGGTTTGTCTCTAGGTGGTGTGGTTTTGGAGATATTTAACTTTTTCTGTAAGAAGATTGCTCACGGCCATTGACAATGCACTGAGTTTGCTGGTACATGCAGTGCAAAAGATTTATTTTATTCAAAATTAGTAGAAATCCAGAACCCTAACCTTATCAATTTAATATAATCTTCTGGGTAAACATGTTTTCTATATGTGTACCAAGCGATTTGTTTCTAGGTGGTGTGATTTTAGAGATACTTCACTTTTTCTGTAAGAAGATTGCTCACGGCCATTGAGTTTGCTGGTATGCGCAGTGTGAAACATTAGTTTTATTTAAAATTAATAGAAATCCAGAACCCTAACCGTATTAATTTAATATAATCTTCTTGGTAAACATGTTTTTTATATGTGTGCCAAGCAAATTGTTTCTAGGTAGTGTGGTTTTAGAGATATTTAACTTTTTCTGTAAGAAGATTGCTCACGGCCATTGACAATGCACTGAGTTTGCCTGCAAACGTGGCTTTGTTTATCCCGACAGCCGACGACTGGAAGTCGGTCCTGCACATGCACGCTGGCAATGCTGAACTCGCTTATTCCATTCCCGTATAAGCATATTCAGCGCTCTACGGAGCGACCCAACCAGCCATGGCTGCGACCCAACCAGCCATGGCTGTGACCCAACCAGCCATGGCTGTGACCCAACCAGCCACGGTTGAACTCGTTTGAACTTGTTTCCGCTACAAAGGTATTCGGGGTCAGCGATTGGTTAATAATATATCAAAACAGATGCCCGCTGCCATAGAATTTTTACTCAAATTTAAAGAAATAAAGAACAATTTGGCATAAACATGGCGCACAAATGCAATATTATTACTTTATTATTACTTTATTCCACCGAAACGATGGTCGTATAACATATTGCAAATGGCGGCCCCCATAAGGGGCGGCCATTTGCAATCGAAAAGAACAGCTCTGATTGGCTAAAATTATGGAAAGATCACATTATTATTTTAGTAGTTTCTTGTTCAGACATATTTACACATATATATGTATCTCTTGCACAGATTAGTGCTTGAGGTATATTTTTAATTTATCAACATCGACTTCTGTTTAAATCGCACAATATCAGGACTTAAAGAATGGGAAACTCATCCTGCAAGGGTATTCTCAATATGACCCAGTGGTCAGCCGTTTTTGCTCCTTTCGTCGCTCTGGACCCTTCTCCATTCCCTGTGTGGCGGTTTCAGCGCCCGGTCAGTTTCAGCGCCCTGCCGTGGCTTCTGCGCATGCACGGATTTTCACATGTTGCGGCGAGCATTGCTATTTGTTTTGTTTACACTCGGCGATTCGACGCCGATCTAGCTGCTACGTTAATATCGCTTGAAATTTAAGGTTAATTTAATTAAATTTCATTATTTGAGTATGTAATTCTGTTAAATATGATCGCATTCAATAGATTTCGGCCTAATCGGTCCCTAACACTGCCGGGCACCAGCTGAGCTTGTAGCCAGCGAGGCCACGGGCGTTTTGACCATCTCTTAAAATCCGCGCATGCGCAGAAGCCACGGCAGGGCGCTGAAACTGACCGGGCGCTGAAACCACCACACCGGGGAAAAATAGTTGTCCCAATGTTCGTGGTGGCGCCACCTAGTGGAAGAACTAATATTGTTGACGCTTTACCATCTCACTAGAGGGCGAGTTCGTGCTCGCTAAGTGTAAACTCACCGATAACCAGTTCACTGAGAACCCGGCAAGATGGCGGAAGCAATGCGAGTAAAGGTGGCTGAACTTCTCCGAGGGATTGATAGGTATTTTTGGTATAATTTGGGTCTAGATCACGGGCAGGGGATATTTAAAGAATGTTGTGCATTGTTTGAATTTCCCGCACTTGGTTAATCCGGCACAGTATAATAATAATCTGCTATGTAAAACGCCATCTGTTTGTGTGTCACCATCATGATCATGTCGGTTCATCTATTATCGCCCAGCCAAGCCTGACACGAGGTTTTATGTTCTTTAATTTATTATTGCTAATATTAGTGCTCTGTGCAGCCTCTTTGTATTTCAAGTGATCGTGGATGGTGTGCTAAGAATAAGAATGACAGAATATTTATGGGAAAACTTACGGTACTACCAAACTGTTGTGGGCGGGGCTTGCTGAACTGCCTGAAGCCTGTGAAGGCTGAAGGTTCCAAACCCTCTTCAGAATAAGCAATGCTTAGGACCGACCCCCAATATAACTACAGCAAAGTATTTTCTGATCTTTACTCCACTCGCGGTGTTCGATTTGAGATTCTAGCAACTCGGGTGATCCGAGTCACGGTCGTTTTTTCCGCGGAATAAACCATTAATATTTCATTTGTGCATCCATGTTTATGTCAAATTGTTCTTTATTTCTTTTAATTTTGAATAAAATCAAAGTTTTGAACTGCGCATATCGGCAAATTCTATGACAGCGGGCATTTGTTTTGATATATTATTAACCAATAGCTGTCGTCCACCCAGATTGCTGCGGACTGAACTCGCGGTGTTCGATTTGAAATTCTATCAACTCGGGTGACCCGAATACGGCCGTCGTTTCCGCGGAGTAAACTATTAATATTTCATTTGTGCATCCATGTTTATTCCAAATTCTTATTTATTTCTTTTAATTTTGAATAAACTCTAAGTTTTGAACTGCATGTATCGGCAAATTCTATGGCAGCGGGCATTTGTTTTGATATATTATTAACCAATAGCTGTCGTCCACCCTGCTGGCTGCTGAACGAAGTTCGACGAGCGATTTCCGTTTCCGTTTGCTGGATTTGGATTATTCTGTTAATCAGAGATACAATTTTACAAATGGCAGCGCCCATAGAGGCCTATTTCCGTTTCCGGTTGCTGGATTTTGACGAAATCCTGTGTGGGTATAGTTTATGTATATATTGTTCATGTATATATGTATATATATCTACATGCGTTAGTCTTAAGCCTCCCCGTGGGTGGGTCGGTATTATTGCTAATATTAGTGCTCTGTGCAGCCTCTTTGTATTTCAAGTGATCGTGGATGGTGTGCTAAGAATAAGAATGACAGAATATTTATGGGAAAACTTACGGTACTACCAAACTGAAACTGTGTTGTGGGCGGGGCTTGCTGAACTGCCTGAAGCCTGTGAAGGCTGAAGGTTCCAAACCCTCTTCAACAGGCTCTTGTTCAATTGTTGTCACACACCTACTTGCCAAGAGTCTTGGCAAGTAGGTGTGTGACAACAAATTTCAAATTCAACATAAAATATATCATTGCAAAGGTATTGGAAAGTCCTTTCTAGTGATACCTAAATCATCATCCTGTGCTAATTATCAAGGAAGTTGTGACACTTTATAAAGTGTTTTTTATGGGTAATTTTGTTCCATTGTTTCAATGGAAAACCAGTGAATTCTGTGACCCATCTCATGAATCATGAGGCTTGGCATGTGTGTACACGAGCAGCGTGAAAGTGGCGTGCTTTTCGCATACCTACTCTTGGGTAGGTACCCCGGAATCCGCCGGGAGCGCCACTGTCGCCGGTGCGATAAAACTCGTACAACTTCTAGCGACTTTCTGAGCAGCCCAGTCATGTCGGAAAACGGCACCACATGTGCAACACATGCACACTGCATTGACTGCTACATCTGGGTTTGAAGCACAACAGACTGGGGCACAGATAGAGACCATTTTCAGTGCTGTGTGACATTTGAAAGGCATTTTACCAAGCCATTCAAGTCTTCAGATGCAGAAATCAGAGCTAAGACTGCCGGGAAAGTGCATGTTAACTATCATAATGGGAAACTTTAGCATTTTATCTTCCTAAAACTGGTCTTACATTGACTCTAACTGGAATCGCAACTCTACAATTTGATGGCCAAAAGTTGGTGTTTTGACTGGATTCTAGTTGAGTGACTCACGCGCGGCCCCCGCGGCCCGAGGGATGCGTCGGCTACATTAGTCGTTAAATCAACGGTGTTTTGTGGTGTTTGGTTTGGTTGTTGTTGGTTTGGTTGTTGTTGGGTTGGTTGTTTGTTTACTGGATTTCTAGTTGAGTGACTCACGCGCGGCCCCCGCGGGAGGGTCGAGGGATGCGTCGGCTACGTTAGTCGTTAGATCAACGTGTTTTGTGGTGTTTGGTTTGTTTGTGTTGTTGATGGGGTGTGTTTTGACTATTCTTGTACTGTTTTTGTGTGTTGGTGGTGTTGGTTGTTTTTTGACTGGATTCTCTAGTTGAGTGACTCACGCGCGGCCCCCGCGGGAGGTCGAGGATGCGTCGCTATGTTAGTCGTTGATCAACGGGGTTTGGTTGTTGTTGGTTTGATGTTGGTGGTGGTTTGGTTGTTTTGACTGGATTCTCTATTTGAGTGACTCACGCGCGGCCCCCGCGGGAGGGTCGAGGGATGCGTCGGCTACATTAGTCGTTAGATCAACGGTGTTGTGTTTGGTGGTGTTTGGTTAGGTACCCCGGAATCCGCCGGGAGCGCCACTGTCGCCGGTGCGATAAAACTCGTACAACTTCTAGCGACTTTCTGAGCAGCCCAGTCATGTCGGAAAACGGCACCACATGTGCAACACATGCACACTGCATTGACTGCTACATCTGGGTTTGAAGCACAACAGACTGGGGCACAGATAGAGACCATTTTCAGTGCTGTGTGACATTTGAAAGGCATTTTACCAAGCCATTCAAGTCTTCAGATGCAGAAATCAGAGCTAAGACTGCCGGGAAAGTGCATGTTAACTATCATAATGGGAAACTTTAGCATTTTATCTTCCTAAAACTGGTCTTACATTGACTCTAACTGGAATCGCAACTCTACAATTTGATGGCCAAAAGTTGGTGTTTTGACTGGATTCTGACTCACGCGCGGCCCCCGCGGCCCGCGGGAGGGTCGAGGGATGCGTCGGCTACAGTAGTCGTTAAATCAACGGTGTTTGGTGGTGTGTTGTTGGTTGTTGTTGGTTTGGTTGTTGTTGGTTTGTTGTTTGTTTGATGTTTGGTTGTTGGTGGTTTGGTTGTTTTGACTGGATTCTCTAGTTGAGTGACTCACGCGCGGCCCCCGCGGGAGGGTCGAGGGATGCGTCGGCTACGTTAGTCGTTAGATCAACGGTGTTTGGTGGTGTTTGGTTTGGTTGTTGTTGGTTTGGTTGTTGTTGGTTTGGTTGTTGTTGGTGGTTTGATGTTGGTGGTTGTTGGTTGTTGGTTGGTGGTTTGGTTGTTTTGACTGGATTCTCTAGTTGAGTGACTCACGCGCGGCCCCCGCGGGAGGGTCGAGGGATGCGTCGGCTACGTTAGTCGTTAGATCAACGGTGTCTTGGTGGGGTTTGTTTGGTTGTTGTTGTTGGTTGTTGTTGGTTTGATGTTGGGGTTGGTGTGGTTGTTGGTTGGGTTGTTTTGACTGGATTCTCTAGTTGAGTGACTCACGCGCGGCCCCCGCGGGAGGGTCGAGGGATGCGTCGGCTACGTTAGTCGTTAGATCAACTTGGTTTGGTTGTTGTTGGTTTGGTTGTTGTTGGTGGTTGTTGGTTTGGTTGCTTTGACTGGATTCTCTAGTTGAGTGACTCACGCGCGGCCCCCGCGGGAGGGTCGAGGGATGCGTCGGCTACGTTAGTCGTTAGATCAACGGTGTTTTGTTGTGTTTGGTTAGGTACCCCGGAATCCGCCGGGAGCGCCACTGTCGCCGGTGCGATAAAACTCGTACAACTTCTTGCGACTTTCTGAGCAGCCCAGTTATGTCGGAAAACGGCACACTGCACACAGGCACACTGCATTGACTGCTACATCTGGGTTTGATTGTTGGTTGTTTGAATCACCTTGATGTCAAGTTTGATCAGGATCAAACCATTAATAAAGAAACTGCAGTTATGGGCATGATTGTATTACGGTTGCCATGGAAACCAACATTTTTATGGTTGCCATGGAAACCTACATTTCTCTGTGATCTAATTTATTTATATCAGTTTTGATAAGCTGAGGTGATTTGCCAGACCAAGAAGAACCTTAATGTGACATTTCATCGGGATCTGACCATTATTAAAAAAGAGCTACAGTTGACTGATATTGTAGGCGGGAGTGATTGTATTACGGTTGCCATGGAAACCTACATTTTCCTGTGATCTAATTTTTGTATATCCGTTTTGATAAGCTGGGGTGATTTGGTATAAGAAGAACCTTGATGTCAAGTTTGATCAGGATCAAACCATTAATAAAGAAACTGCAGTTGTAGGCATGATTGTATTACGGTTGCCATGGAAACCAACATTTTTCTGTGATCTAATTTTTTTATATCAGTTTTGATAAGCTGAGGTGATTTGACAGACCAAGAAGAACCTTGATGTGAAATTTCATCAGGATCTGACCATTATTTAAAAATAGCTACAGTTGACTCATATTGTAGGTGGGAGTGATTGCATTATGGTTGCCATGGAAACCTACATTTTCCGGTGATCTAATTTTTTTATATCAGTTTTGATAAGCTGGGGTGATTTGGTATACGAAGAAGAACCTTGGTGTGAAGTTTGATCAGGATATGATCATTAATAAAGAAACTACAAGGAAATGTTGTTATAATTAGTCTATTTAACAGCCCTAAATAAGGCACTTCTCTAGTGCATTAGCTAATACAAAAAATCTTAAATTCAACAAACTTCAAATGCACATATCTCATTCAATTTTTGGAATATCTTAAAAATTCAAAAAGCATATTGCTTTTGATTCATTGGAGCTTCCAATGAAATTATAATTTGAATGTTTGGAATAATTTGAAATTTTTACTGGGGTACCTATCTTGGGTAGGTACTTGGGCTTGAGTTTTGTGTAGACTGTAGTTGTGACTTCAAGAGTGACAAGAGTTGTCACCCTTTTGAGGCTTTTGTAATAGGAGGGTCCCAGATCAGCTGCTTAGACTTAGAGACTAGTTACTCCGCAGCAGCACTGTCTACCTGACTACTGTGGGTATGGCCTATGGGGCGTAATCGATTAATCAACTCGGGTCACTTGAGCCACATTATGGCGCATGCGCACATCCTACAGACTCAGGTCGAATAATCCATGCTCGGGGTGGAAAAAATGGTGGCTTAATCCAAAACTTTTTTGTTTGTTTAATAACCGATATAACTACGTCAAAATATGATTTAAAGTATTTTTTGATTGAATAGTTTAGTTATATTTCCATTTCAGTAATCTGTGTTATTACCCATAAAAAACATGTATGACTGGTACTGGTAGCTGTTATCCTGCAGGACAGTACCAGAACAAATGTGATGTCATCGTTCCTAGGCAACCCCAGCCAAGAGGTGGGTTACTGGGGACAGGTCGTTTTGCACACGGCACATGTTTTTGTCAACTCCACTCACGGTGTTCGATTTGAAATTCTAGCAACTCAGATGATCTGAGTCGCCTGGATCATGTTAATCGATTACGCCCTTAGTGAACACCTAGATAAAAGTATTCACCTCCAGCTGACCAGCAGATGTGGCTGTGGATATAAGATTCACCCTGTACTTGTAGTACAGGGGTGAACACACACTCTATGTAAAAGCTAGTGAAAACTGCTTTAGTATGGAACCGGAAATAGAAACTCTGGCTCCAGTATCAAATGGCTACCCATATCAGCACAGATTTGGTAAAATGGGAGGGAATGCAAAAAGACATGATGGCGGCGATAAAACGCTGTCGGTTATATTTGTTTAATTCCTTAAACTACATGTTTTATTATATATTTCAAATCAAAAGTAATGGGTAAATGTGAAGATTTATGTGAAGAATATATTTTGCTTCTTAAATTAAGAATTTACCAGCTCAATTCATTTCCTTGCCATTTCCAAATTCTTCGCCCATTTTTCTAATGTTGGTTTTCACCCCAGTACTGGGTGTACGGGGTGAATCCTTTATCTAATGTGGACGAAGACCCTACGATGTGATACACAATCAGCATGTAAAAGCTGCTTTAGCAATAGTCCACTGTGAGCAGCATTAGTTTGATATTCATTCCCAGTGTCATGTCGAATTAAAACAACCACACCCATAGGGCCATACCTTAAATGATCTTGCATATCATCATACTTTATCGAATGTCCATACATAATATCAAAGCGCAATCTAGTTTGAAGTGATTTAGTCCGCAAAATATATCCGGCATATATGACGATTTTGGTTTTTGCGATAACTGGAGAGAATTCCAAGGGGAAAGTATATCATAAGCGTTATGCTTCTTTCATTCTCCTTTTCTTCATCCACTGTAATTAAGTTTCATGGAAATTATAACTGTATATATAGGATGTTGAAATAAACTTGATTGAATTGACTACCATTACCAATATAACAACCACAGTGTTTATGTGGATTCTGTCTATTCAACTTTTAAAGTGTTTTACTTTTAGTCTACTTGAATTCACAAATTTTGCTCCATAAAAAGTGTTCTGGAGGATGATTATGTGAGGACTATATAACACTGCATTAATTAGGGCTTGGTGTGAACCTGTCTCTAAACCAGCACTCCCATTGTTTTTCTATAATGGAGTTTAACGGCCCTTTCCACAAAGCATCGTGTAGGGCTGGATGGGTAACTACAGAATACACCACTCGACTATTTAAATATGCTCTTCTCCAGTGCCAAATTGACCAGCAAAGGATGACTACTTGATGAATTTTACCGACATTCTTTGCTCTTGTCATGAGTTCATTCATAAAATTTAGGCATGTACGTTTAATTACCGCTAAAGCATGTTGGGGGTACTAAACGCTGTCAAGCCAAATAATATTTAGGCGAATATACGATTGAAGCTTTTTTCTTTTCTTTTCCTAGGTACAATCCAGACAACCTGCCCACACTGGAGGATTATGTCGAATTACAGGCCCGAGAAAACACTTATGACCTGGAGGCAAACCTGGCCATTCTTAAGTTGTAAGTTTTAACGATTAAATACTTTTTAGTAGCAGACTACATATGTAACGAACCTTCTGAAACCAGTCTGAATCTTCCGGGCCAAACAATGTTCTTGATTCTGTATTTATATCAAGTTTGTTGAATTTAATGGGCGCAATGACCTCCCCCCCCCCCCCCCACGTATGTTGTCTTTATATGTCGAATTCATACTCTATAATTGTCAAGTTATTGACTGAGGACCTTTTGCATAGCTCCCATATTTGGCGTTTGCCTTTAAAGTTGCAGTCTGCTGGTTTGAGTTTCTACCGTATCTTTTATAGAAATATATTCGGTTGATTTTTATTATCTACTACATCGCTTCGAATGAACTTCTTGTCTAACCTTGAAATTATTTAAAGTGAAAACATACTAAATTAATTGTGGTCTCCACGCCGAAATGCTAAACACGATAGGGTTCAATAATAACACGTTCTCTTTAATTGGCTGTTGGTCGATCTTGGGTTTGAACCCTGGGCGCTCGGCCTTATTAGGATATGGTGATGACTGGTTGGCTCAGTGTCAGGATAATGTGATTGAATGGGATATCAGGTCATGGTGCTGGCAGCCTGGTCTCCCAGTGGGGCAGTGCTATAAAGTCGCCATGAATGCGCACTATCATAAATCGATATCCGTCCTGATATTACCTTAGATGTTGCTAAGACTTAAAACAACAAATTTAAATTGTCTTCTAAGTTCTATGCAGCAGACAATATTTAATCAGCACCAGTATCTTTAAGTTGGATATTGTTCTAGGTAAATGTTTTGGTTCAGAAAATGTGATGCTTTCATCAGACTATGCAGCTCTAATGTCTATGATACCAGGCACTTGACTTAAAGATTGTTTTGTCTTTGCAATATCCTAGATACCAGTTCAATCCGCTTTACTTCAAACCGCATGTGACCGCCACCATCCTGCTTAAGGCGCTCACCAACTTGCCACATACAGACTTCACACTCTGTAAATGCTTGATCGAGGCTTCCAAGCTAGAGGAAGAGCCCTTACAGATTATCATGGAGCTCGCCGATCTCCTGGAAACCTGCTGCTTCCAACAGTTCTGGGTACGTTCGCGGGGCAGTGGGGACCCCTGGATACGGGGCAATAATAATTGTTTATTTTTTTCTTGGCAAACAGTGGCTGTTTTTTATTATGTTGTTTCTATGGTAGCATATGTACAAATACGGTAACTTGTCTTAAATGGAGAGGTAACATTTATAGTAACAGATCATTTAACCTATCATACCTTCTGTGGAACTTAGTATTCTGTAGTTGCTAAGATTCATTAGGTGTACAGACAAGATCTACCCATAAGGATAAATATGATATTTATGATTTTTAATCAAATTAATCGTAAATAAGATCTACCCGTAACGATACATATATCTTTTAGTTTTTTGTTGTTGTTTTTATACTAAATTAACTGAACTTTCTTTTAAGTGATTAAACTTTCTTTCTTTCTTCGTATAATGTGTAACTGAATTTCACATTTTGTCTTCCTAGAATCACGTATTAAATTACCCGGATGCAGTCGTGGGAATTGTCGGGTTTGATGACAGCATTCGGAAATGTAAGTTCTGAACGAACAACATTTTTAATCCTGCTACTGTTGTGTGAATAATGTTGAGTCTTTTTTATGGTGAGAAAGCATGTCTACGTTAGATCATTATTCGAAGATCATAAATTATTGATGCTCATTGAATCAAATAATAACGAACATTTAATATGCACTATATATGCTAGTATCAAATGGAAATAGTTTTGATTTA
Source organism: Branchipolynoe longqiensis (assembly GCA_030323885.1). Classification (NCBI taxonomy): domain Eukaryota; kingdom Metazoa; phylum Annelida; class Polychaeta; order Phyllodocida; family Polynoidae; genus Branchipolynoe; species Branchipolynoe longqiensis. The sequence continues at coordinate 78,525,836 of CM059186.1, read as the reverse complement.
AATAGTTTCCTTCTCAATTAAAAGAATGGTTGAGGGAATTATTTTGTCTGCAGTGGCGGGGGGAGGGGGGTGTGGTTTCTTCATTTTTGGTATAAGTCTGTATAATCTCCAGAAATAAGTAAATAAATTGTATTTGTGCACGGTCCCACATGCCTGGTCCAATTATCGACTAATTGCGTGGTATTTTCCTTCTGTTAGTCATCTGTCACGTGACCTCCATCACATATCAGTCGATCCACATCAGCATCCTGAGAGATCTGCTCGGCCATATTCCAGGTACGTTTACGGAGTATGGTGTTTCCCCACAGTTATTTATGTCACATTTGAATATGTAGTACAGTAAGATTATCTCGGTAAATATTTCTACGAGGTCTGAGATATCTGTTTCAATCGTTACTAGTTTAGAGCAAGGAGCCACATAATCAGGTAGGCGTGAATTGGGTGATTGCATCAGAGCGCCTGGTGTAATGGTTATCGTGCTAACCGAAGAATGTCAATGAGTGTGGAATCGAATCCTGCTCAAGGTGTGGTAGGTTTCATTTTCTATGCGGTGGGGGGGTGCAGTTCTTGTCAGATCCCCAAAGTAAAGGAATATTGAGCTGCGTAAGGAGAGGAGGGAGGAAACAGTATTGTATAACTATGGAAACATGTATGTATGGTCACCGCCATAATTTGCTCAAATAAACATGGAAAGTCTCATAGGTTTCGCATTATCAGGGAATCGCGGGGTTCGCTAATTACTCTCCAAGCATAAACCTTGCTCTATGAGTATGACTAATCATTAGACTGTGGAGAAAGTTGTTAATGTTGTAGCCTTATTATAGCTCGCCCCGCTGTCAATTTCCGCTTCGCTAATATGTATAGTTGGTTCTTTCTTTATTAACATGATTGCTTCCCATGTGCGGCCACTTTGTGTTGATTGTGGCCATGTGATTTTTTGTTTTTAATCCAGAAATGCAAGTGAAAATGTGGATTCAGAAGTACGGGTGGCGGGATCATGGCACTGGTGAGATCTTCATAAGCAACCAGGAGGACCAGATCAAAACTAAGAACATCACGGAAAAGATCACCTTTGATAGTAAGTGGCCTGTACAGTGCAATCTTAGTCTTTGCCTCGGCTGTAAAATAAGTTGTTACTATTACAGTGAAATCTAAAAGCCACCTCACTCTGAAAACAACAATTTATATGTATATATCTGTATGTCAATATAGAAATTTAAGTATGTCCTTCCTGAAATTTTAGGTTTAACAACAATACAGCATGTTTATTTGGGTCGTTTTTTTTCCTAATCTACTCTGGAGGTGATCAGTGTGAATTTATCATGGTACTTTGTTTACATTTGAGTTGCTTACAACCAACTAAATCAAATGTGATTGGATCAAACTGCATGGTGAAACAAAATGAAAGTACTTGTACCGCTTGTAATGGGAGACTTTATTATGCAAAACCAACTAACAAGCCATTGATGCTGGGCTTTTGATGGTAATTTCAAAGGATTTAACTGGTAGCTCTCTGGAACGAAAATGTTTCAGTACATAATTCATTGTGTTCAAAACCAAAATGTTGGCCTTTAATACTTGACCCAACATTTTTTTTTATTTGTTTGCAGGTGTGCGAGGAATCATGGGAAGTTATGGATAATTTGTCGCCAAAGTATATCGTCCCGCTATGAAGCGTTCTCCTTTTTTAAGTATTATATCAACTCCCCTACATTCATTCATAAAAGAAAACCAATAGCATTTGTAGCAATGTGGACTAGGAAATAAAACCAATTCAATCAATCCGTTCGTTTTTGTTTTAAAGTGAATATAACTGATATTTACAATTCTTTATCCTGTTAGGATTGTTTGGCTATGTGGGCGTTTGTTTTACGTAGTCGTTTGATGGAACGTCGGAGATATTTTAATTCCTTTAGATCGAATTCCGAATTTAGTACTTCTGTGGCAAAGGCACAATCTGAAAAAGAAAGGAAGAAACAATTTCTTATGTTATATAAAGGTTTGCAATAGGAGGAATTGTACACAGTGTCTTGATTTGCTGGCGCATGCGTTTTTCTACATGTTTTGAATGGGGCTTTTGGGGGGGGGGGGGGGTTAATGGTCCACAAATGTTTGAAATATGAAGAGCTAGAAGTCTCGTAGTTCAGACTTTTGTCTTTGCAATGTTCTAAAGGTTTGCACCCCTGGTAAATTTTGCGGAGTATAGTGCGTGATATACTCACCATGGCCCGTGAGAATGACGGCCACGCGAGCCTTGTGGATGAGCAGGTTGGTGTCCTGAGTGCCTCGGGTGGTCAGGTGGAAGGCCGGCCACCAGGACTCGCGTATCGACCAGCACTCCTGTATACACGCAGCATCATCAGCACTCCCACTGTAACAAGTATCACACTTATAACCTGTCGATGGCCACAGTGCACGACTCACAAAACCAACCAGCAGAGTTAAAGCTGCAGTCTGATGAAAGCAACAAATTTTCTATAAACCAAACCACTGAGGCCAAATATATATATATTTTTTAATGTTGATCGTGCCTGAAAAACCGCCCACCCTTGATTATAATTTGTTTTTAAAAAAATATGTTAACTTAAATGGAGAGGGTGGGTGTGGGTGAGAAATGGAAAGTGGGGTGGATAGAGTGAGAAATGGACGTGGGGGTGGGAGGGATTTGAGGGGTGATAGGGAAGGGGAGGGAGTAGGGTCAAGAGTGGAGGAGGTTGGGAGAGGGAGGGTGTTGGATTGTGAAGAGGTAAGGAAGGTGAATGGGGGTGACGGAGAGAATGCAGGAGGGAGGGAAAGGAGACCAGTGAAATACTGTCTGCTGACTGATCAGTGGAATGGTACTAGGAGAGTAGTGGATGAAACCTGATTTCGAGGATTTTTCGCGATTCCGTGACAGTGCTAAGCCTATGGGAGAATATCTGAGTTTGTGCAGAAATTCAGAGAATAGCACCCTTTGCGCATGTTGATGACACCCTTAGTTGGGTTGCCAGAATGCTCAGTTCTGTATAAATGCTGCTACAATAGATAATGCCCTCTACGCATGTCTTTACTGCTTTAAGATGCCCTCTAGCCGGGTGGTCAGTAGGGTTAGTTTACATGTTAGTTATGCTACAATAGATAGCGCCCTCTATGCATGTCATTACTGCTTGAAGATGCCCTCTAGCTGGGTGGTCAGTAGGGTTAGTTTACATGTTAGTTATGCTAAAATAGATAACGCCCTCTGCGCATGTCCTTACTGTTTGGTGATGCCCTCCAACTGGGTGGCCAGGAGGCTCGGTTTACATGTCAGTTATGTACAGATCATTCGATGCTGCTACAATATATAGCACCCTCTGTGTATGCCCTTACTGTTTGGTGATGCCCTCCAGCTGGGTGGCCAGGAGGCTCCACGGTTTGGGCTGTGACGCCCAGTCTCCATAGTCAAGCAGGTCAAACAACAGGTGCAGTGTCTGCGATGTGGGACAGCCTAAATGGGTCAAATTAAATTCATATTATTTTTAATCTGACTAGTTCCCAAGAGACTATTCAATTTAAATGTTAAATTCTGGTCTGATAAAGGATGACACCAGGTTCTCGCGGTTTCACACGAGCACTTTCGAGTCGGCGTTCGCTTACTTCTGCATAAACGGCGTTGCCCAAACCGCTCGAGAGATTACAGTAGAGATAGAAGGATACAATAAACAAGAAAACCACAGAAATGATACAGGATCAACCCCACCAGGGTTAATAACCCAAACCACCCAAACATATTTGATGGTCAAATAAAATTAAATTCAAGAAAACTCCATCATAAGTAATACTCTCATAACAAAGATACACGCCACTGCCGCATTAAAAAAACATATGTACATGAAGAAATTTAAATGGGTTTTCTCAATTATGAATGCGTTTATGGCGTGTGAAAAATATACAGTAAAACCTCTCTAACCGACCACCTCCACAGATCGACCACTCCCCTATGTCGATCGCTTTATTTGGGTCCCAACCATACCATTGTAAGGCTATTCTAACTCCCTAAATGGATCACTTAAAGTCGGTCGATTTAGAGAGGTTTTACTGTATATACATGAAGAAATTTAAATGTGTTTTCTCAATTATGAATGCGCTTATGGCGTTGTGCCCCCCTCCGTATCTAAACTCGTGCATATCCCTTTAAAAGAATGTTGAGCAGTGAATAGACCTGCGCTACATATATAACCTTATGAGTTCATTATGAGGCTTTAGTACTCATTAAATTATCATTTCTACTCTCCCAATTAGGTTTATTGATCATATAATTAATTTGTTATTCTGCAAGAGATAAAATATTAGAAATATTCCCATTTTAACGTAGCCTTTGATTTCAATATTGCGATCCTAGCAGCGTGTCGATATTCCTAGTTTTACTTTCATTAATTAAACATTTATTTTTCCTATTTATTTCTTAAAATTAAAAACCGGACAACTAACCAAACAAAAAATGGTATCAAAGCCAATCAATGTGTACTTTAAAACCTTTACAATTAAAGCTGCATAGTCCGATGAAATGTCAAATTTTCAAAACCAAACCAATTATCTAGATTTGATTTTACATATCTAACTTAGATACTGATGCACTTATTAAGCATTTGTTTCTGCGTAGAAGGCAATACCAAGTCAATTTAACACAACCTGTTACTGCAGAAGTCTGGTGTAAGAGTTTTGGCAAGCTTGCCAAAAGTAGTTTTCCATGTTTGCACCCAAAATATCTAAAAAGTTTACCATTTAAAATACAAGTAACTTTCAACTAATGTAAAGTAGATACTAGTGATCGATCTAATATATTTATCTCAGAAAAAATACAGAAATTCAAAACAATCGGACTATGCAACTTTAACATCACTAGTAAATTACCTTTTGCCAGAAGCCTTTCGTAAAGCACTAAGACCATCTCATCGGACGGAACAGCATCGCAGAATTGCTAGACAAAAGAATAAAGTTATTTCATTATATGCACTTAACCACCAAAGCATGATACCACGCACACAAGACCTTCTGGGTAGAGAGTAAGAAATGTTTAATCAGTATCAGTATCTATGTTTTATTATGTAGACATGTATCTACGATAAAGGAAGATCTATACTATGTAGTGTTAAATGTATGTAAGTGCTTTGGTTTCTAAAATGTGATGCTTTTATGCAGCTTTAATATCGTTGTACAGCAATAATAATAACGAAACATGTGAGAATCCATATTACACATGAATTTTCCGTCACTTTAAAACTAATGCCTGTAGATTTTCTTAGAGGCAGTCATTCTCATGAAACTGTCAAATTCCCACCTACTGAGTTCAATTTGCAGTCCGATGGTTTTTAGTTTGACATTTTATTACATAATTATATTAGGTTAATCATTATAATCTGTCTTAAATTAGTTTGGGGTAACTTATTTCAAATGACTAACCTTGGAGATATTTAAAGTGCAAACATGCAAAAATAATGCTGGCATGCATAGCAAAACTCATACACCATAGGCTTCAGCAGTAACAGGTCCTATTAAATTGACTTGGTATTATCTGCTATGAAACAGCAAATACTTATGAACCAGTATCTAAGTTGGAAATGTAGAATCTAATCTAGACTAGGTGTTTTGGTGGTTAAAAAAAAAGAAGTGATGCTTTCATCAGACTATGCAGCTTTAACTGCTGTGCCGCTTTAACTCCCCCCACCATACCCTCACCATGAGCTGTCCAACCCTCAGTTAACCCGCTAAGACTCTAAAGTTGCATGTGCTTATAGTCTGGGAGCACCTGAATGGGCAGCATTGTATATCAATCAATCAATAGTTCCGTCCTCTAGTCGAGGGTTGGATGCAATGGTTCTCCACTTGTCCCGATGGTGTGCTGTTCTGATAGACTGTGAATAATTCAAGCATGTCCACTGTGAAATATTTGTAAATCATGATGTTCTTGGTCTCCCTCTCCCTCTGCTGCCATTCACCTTCCCTTCCAACAATGTATGGTATATTGAACTCTGACGAATGATGTGGCCAAAATAAATCAGTTTCTTTGTCTGTATAGTGGCAAACAAGCTTTTCTTATTTTTTATTTTTCTGAGAACTTCTTTGTTGGTGATCTTCTTTGTCCATGATATTTTCATCATCCTTCGATAAGTCCACATCTCAAATGCTGCTAAACGTTTGTACATTTTCTTAGAGATTGTCCATGTCTCAGCATGTATTTCAATACACAGCGTTAATACCCATCACATGATCAACTAGTCCTACCTGGTTATTATACTTCACTTATTATACATCAATAGAAAGGTGATTAAATTCTCTTCCTAGTGGTACACCCATTAACAATTGAAATGTTTTTAGGGCTGATAGTGTTAAGTACCTGCATGAAGACGAGCTCCTGTTCGGGGTCGGCGTGTCGTTGGTAGTACAGGACCAAGTACCGGAAAGTGTTCGCATTGTCGGGGTTGTGTGCGACGTACCATTGTAGAGCCTGCAGGGCCTCGTGGTCCCGCTCTTGGAACTCCAGCAGCTAACATTAAATTACAAGGACTATTCCAGAAATAACTGGGTGTTTTTGTTCACCCGATCACCCACTTATTATTTGACTCAGACCCAACACCCCCATTTTTTTTTTAAAGTTCCGCCACTTATTATTTATTACGTTTATTATTTTTTCCTCAGACCCAACACCTGTATTTGAATTTTTTAATGACATTCCAATACCATTTATTACAAGCCTACCAGTGTTTAAATTAGCCGAGTCCAATAACATTTCGTCAACAATATAGTTCATCAAAGGAGGAACAGATGTGATCAAATGTTGAATGTATGCATCTGCAGTAAAAATAAATATTCAAATCTGTATTTGCAATATGTACTCATGAAACTCTTATGTGTATGTTCGACTACAGAAAATTAAGACAACGCCACAGACCCATGGATTAATTATTTTTCAACATCCATCACGCACAGAATTGTATTGTATTGACACCCCACCACGTATAATTTGTCGTTTTCTTAAAATACGTGTCTCTCAATATCTATAATAACCCTGAAGACCACTATAGCCATATAGTTATATACAGTTATATCTATAATAACCTTTTTGTTTTAATATAGAAAAGATCACTATAGCCATTCAATTGAAAGCTGCATAGTCCAATAAAAGCATCCGATTTTCTAAATCAAAATATTTACCTAGATTTGACCTGACATATCAACTTAAATACTGGTACACTCATTAACCATTTATTGCTGGATAGGGACGCCAAGCCAATTGAACATAACCCTTCACTATGATGTCCAACATTTTGATGTGCATGCCTATATTAAATGTAGAATCAAATCTAAGTAATTGTTTTGGTTTCGAAATTGCTATGCAGCTTTAAGACTGGCGGATAATCTAAGTACTACTAGTCCCAACGGGAAAGTATGCACCGAAGCACTTACCGCGATACACCAAGTGAAATTGCATTACATTTCTTAGAGTTGCATAGTCCGATGAAAGCATACAATTTTCAAAACCAAAACACTTATCCAGATTTGATCCTACATATCTAACTTGGATACTGGTGCTCATGTTAAACATTTGTCACCACATAGAAGGGAATACTGAGTCAATGTATTAGAACCTGTTACTGCATAAGCCTATGGTCTTGCCAAAATTAATTTTGCATGGCTACACTTCAAATATCTCAAAAGTTAACCTTAAAAATAAAGAAAGGTAGATTATAACAATCAACCTAATATATTATTTAAGAAAATGACAGAAACTCTAAACCATCGGATTATGCAACTTTAAATGAGTCAGTGAGTCTTACTGACCTCAACGAGAGCCGTGATGAACCAGTCCCAGTACGAACCAGCAACTTCTGCGTTAATAAACGTCTTTAAGTAGTCGATGGCTTCTAATGCTTTCATTTTCATCAATGCGTATTCGCTGTCTGAGGCAGCCGAGCTTTCAGCATCTGGGGGTACAGAAATGCGCCAGTATTATGGATAAATAATATATCATCAACGTGATACCTATATGTTAAGCCTTCTCTACATTTTCTTCCTATCCTCTTCTATCAGTCTATGGTCACTAACTGATATAGCCTACTTGGTACCGCACACATGATTTATGTCACACTTCATATCTGTGTTTAAACTATCCTACTTTCGCCGAGAATATGGCCCTTGCTGCCGACATTGCGTTAAACCACCAGCAATCAATCAATCGACTGATATAATACCTATTTGGTGCCGCACACATGATTTATATCATACTTCACATCTGTGTTTAAACTATCCTACTTTCAGAAAAACAATACATGACCATTATTGAGTGATGGTCGTTAGACTTGTATGTATCCAAATTATTGTGTGATAAGTGCAGAGAAATATCATTATTAGATTGTTCTGATTGAGCCGCTTATAATTATATATAATATCTTGATACATACAGTATGTCAACCCTTTGTTCAAATACATTAACACTCAGGGGCTTGACACCATAGCTCGGAAAGCTGTTGGTAACCGTCTTAGTAAAAAAAGACTTATCTGATAGACAATTTAAATCCCCCTTCCCATATAGCCTTTTTATTACTCAATAAACATA